>VTGD01000163.1:0-91081 GCA_013406985.1 Calonectria crousiana | reverse complement strand
CATTGGGTATATATTTTCCCCATGAGTGTGCTTTGTTCCTTATCTATTCCAACTAACGCCTGGTATGCAACGTACAGTAATAGTGAATAAGAGGGGCGTCAAACTTTTTTTTTTGAGGATGGCCTCACCCTCAGACCTCCTCGTATTGTCTGCCCGCTGACTGGTCCCCTTGGTGCCAGCCAGTCACATGTATCGACCCTAAACCTTAACAAAATTTTCAAGTTCGGAGAAAACAAAAAAAAAAGTTCGCGACGTAAAACACCATCGTGAGTAAATGCATGGCCAAAGTGTGCCGCCTCAAATGCGATAGCGACTGACTGATAAAACTCCGAATACCTACTGGTGGGGGGTGGATCATGCTTTCGTCATAGTCGTGTTCAAGAAGAATTCGGAGATGGAGCTAGAGAGCGGAGAGAAGAAAAAAAAAAGAAGCAGAATTTTTTTTTCATGTTGCCGCGAGTGTCGTGCCCAGGAAAAGAAAAGAAAAAGTACTTTTGAGATCACCGTATCATCAATATTCTTCATCCAGCCACTCATATCATCATCTCTGTCGCTCTCGGCTTGCCTTTATCCTTGCGCCGCGGCTCGGAGATTGGGCTACTACCATGAACCTCGGTCTCAGCCGACTTGAGTTCCTCATCGTCAATGTCGAGAAAGAAATGTCGATGCAGTCGATACTGCGCAGCCTCCTCCTCCGATGTGGCGAGCTTGGCTTCGGCCGCGATGAGCCTCCGTCGCAACCTGTCCATCTCGCATTGGTGAACCTTGTCGATGCTCTTGAGCCGCTTCTTGAGCTTTGCAATTTCATCAAGGAAACCCAATGACGATTTCTCCATGTCATCACGCTCCTGCTTGACCTCGGTTTTCTCGACAAGCAGCTTTTGGACCCTGTCCTGAGACTTTTGATAGTCTCGCTCAAGTGGGTGGCCCTCGGCGCTCATCTCGGCGCGGAGCTGATGGAGCTGCAGCTGCAGGAGCCGGGACCGCCCCTGCTCGGCAGCTAGGCTGCGTCGGTACTCTTGCATTTCCACTTCGCCGCCCACAAGTTCGCGATTGCGCCGTCGTTCCTCTTCAAGATGTTCATGCAGGCGCTGAATCTGGCGGGCTTGGAGCGCGAGCATGGAGTGGTCACGACCGTTGTCATTTACGGACTTGCCGGGGGCAGGGTGGGGACTGGTGATGCTGTCAGTGACGGGATCGTCCAAGAACGAAACCTTTTTCTGCGGGACGCTGGACGAGTATCGCTTTGCCTTGGGCGACACTGTGACGTACGTAGCTCCCACAGGCTTGACCAGGTGCCCTTTTTTGGTGTAGGAGGGCGAAAAAACGTTCTTGGTGGTGTGCCTCCCCCGGACAAGGGTCTTGACTCGGTCGGCGAGCTTCCGGAACATGGGAATACCATGCAGGATTCCCAGGCAACCGAATGCGGCGATGATGATGAGGATGATGAAGCTATCGGATAAGAAAAGCGGGAGGATCCCAGCGATGCGAAGAATGGAAGTGACGCATTCCTGAAGGACATAGGGCAGGGCTCTGCTGAATGAGACGCAGGTGAGCAAAGCGCTCTCAACTGTGTTCAGGGCGAAGAGGCAGAGATGTGCTATGCTGTAATAGGCACCGTAAATGACCAAGACGGCGTGTAATACCCTCCAAGGCGACGCGGCTTTCAAGGCGTGGAGAAATCCGTCGGCAGTCGCGATAATGGTGACGGGGTCTCGGGAAACAGTGGAGATGGCGTCTCTCAACACCGTCCACATGGATAGTGCCAGCTCATAGGTCGAGACGGCAAGTGCCACCATCAAGGGCCGGATGCCGACGAGGCGCTCCGTCGCGGCAGGTGGGCAGCCTGAGTCGTAGCGAGTTCGGCAAAGTGCCGGCGGCGTGTGGTTGCGCGATACCATTGCCGAGGGTTGCGGAGAGCGTCACGTCTGGTTACAGTGTGGAGGTGTAAGTTTGCTTTGTTGCGATTTGGGAACCAAGGGTTGAGAAGGCAGTTAGCAGCTGGGATGCTGACTAGAATTGTTCCAGGAGAGGAAATTTCGGCGTGCGTCAAGTGCATCGTCGACAATAGAACGGAATGGCGAGGGCGCAGCCCACTCGCCATGTTCGTTGTTTGCCACGGCCGCATTTGTTTGTTGCATCACTGAGCTGAGCCCAAAGTGAGAACAAGGAAGCGCCTGAGTCGAGTTGTTAGCAGCAAGCACCGTGTCAAGTGACACCTTGGTGCACCAGATTCATCTTTTGCAGCCGTTCCATTGGCTGCACTGCGGCACGTTGTTTGCTCCCATCTCATTAAATAGTTGAACACAATAAAAGCATTCGTGTCATTCACACGCGGTGCTGGGGCCAATAGTCAGCCACACCTTGATACTCACCCCCACCATATGTCTAATGTGGCTCAAGCGCATTATGAAGCCACAATACAACAGAGCTGTCCCAGACAAATCTTAAAAGAGCTCAGCTTTACAATGCAAAGTCAAAGCACAAGGCAAAAAAAAAACGTATACTTCGGAAAGCTGACAATTCCGACCCCGACTCCGACCCGATCGGCCGGGGATAGCACTGTTCATGATTCAAGCCGCGCCCACCTCCCTCCCGTCATGTCCCTCAACAGGCAATTGACCGGCCCTCAACGTCATCGCAGCCTCGTGTCGTGGTTTAGGGGACCCTCGGCCTGCGGATCCGCACCACACCCCCGTTGCCTGCTTCTGGCACTGTTCCAGAGGACGCTCTCCACGGCCCGGGTGACGTTGAGGCAACACACTTCCAAGGCGGCGACGTCGTCAGCCTTTCAGACGGCTCCCGTATACAGCAGCGCGGTCCGAGACATGGGCCGGGTGGCAGCAGACAGGAGGTGTGGGTGCAGATCCCGATAGAGATTGGGAGATTGGAATGCAGCTCCCGCCCATTTGAGTTTGGCCCGGCCGCCAACGCTCCCACGAATGTCTTGCATTGTTCGTCGGTTTGTGGGAATGGTCATTCAAGCCCCTGGAAGCTTCACTACGACGCGGCCCAGTTGGGCAATGGCATTTCCCGTGACATCGCTGCGTGCTCGTTCTCGACCAGAAAGGACAAACCATGCGGCCTCTAGTGCCAGGCTGCTCGTTCCTGTTTCAGCATTGAAAGACAGACGCCTCATCCTGTAGAGCACACGAGCCTCCCGGGCACCAAGGTTTGCTGCATCCCACAATCCAGGCGACGAAGCAAAAGAGAGAAAAAAAGAAAGAAAAACGCGTCCCAACATGTCGGCCGCCAGACCTTGGCAAGTCAAACAAACAACAACACCAAGACCGCGGGCCCTAGCTCGAGCAATATGCCATGTGGCAGAACACGCACCGTAATCTCCCGAGAGACCGTGATGAGACCGAATCCGAGAGGGTGTGAATGACGACAACGGGCCTGTCCCCGCGGCTAGGGAGCTGTCAAGTTGGACAATCCCCATCTCCCCCAGACCCATGATCTAGGATCAGAGCATTGCCGACAGCACTACCCAGGCACCCGGTTACCCGGGGCTCAGAGGCTCACTCGCCCCACGGTTCTTGCCCTGGTTCCCCGGACGCACAGAGCTCTCAGCGCCATATGCGCCGGGAGCCTCTGCCGCGCCGGAATGTGGCATCAGCAGTGTTGGGGCTTGCTGGGTCTCGCTGGAGCTCGCTGGAGCTCGCTGGGGCTGACCGGACCAAAATCCTTCAGCCACTGGCCCAAGCCTTGCCCGACGACAATCCAGCCCCAGGATCTACATCTTCCAATCGCAGCCTCGAGTTGCAGCGCCGCCACTGGACCGACGGGGCTGTCCCGCGGCCCGGGACCTGCTGGTCAGCGTCCGGCTTGCACACTGGTGCAAATACCCGACCAGATACCCGTGGTAGCCTCCTCCCCCCCAAGGGCCCCCAAAGGCCCCCGCTGGGTGCCAACAGAGAAGACGGTGAGACATGTCGGTGTGAATGAGGCTATTGATGAATGGAGCGGACAACACAACACCGCCATCAAATTATTTGTGACAGTGCCGCGATATCCTCCCCCTCACCTCCCCCTCCCGCCAAAGTTTCTCCCAGCTCAGCTGAGTTGAGGTCCAGCACGCAAAGCTCCATATTGCAATCCTCAGCTCAGCTATGTGGCAATGGTCTGGGTCAGCATATCGCGTCGGAGAAACCCTCTATCTCGCTTGCCTGTGTGCTTGTCTCTGGGTGACTGTCCACTCACCGCCCACCATCCACCCAACACACTCCCACATGTCCCGTTCTGTTAGTCGGAAACAGTCGGCGAGCACTCACATGGGTCCCGACCCGCCGGGCACATGCGAGTAAGTCAAGCCCCCCAAACCTTGCACCTCCCAGCACTACAAGCGCCGTGGGCCCAAAGTGGCGGCGCCTTGGCAAACCCTGTCTGAGGCTGGCCGTTGAGTTTGACGCCCAATGGCATCTCCGACATAGGCCACATCCAAGGCTATCGTGAAAAAACATATTAATCCCATGCGTCCCAGGCCATGGGAATCCCATCACTGTTTCTCCCCCAGACCAAAGCGTCATTTCCCACCAAACCATCTCGCCATCGCCAAATGACAACAGGTGCAACAGGACTGTTAACCAATGCTCAAACCTCTCCTCACTTGACACCCACACAGCTATACACCACACGCCAGAACCCACCACACAACCGGAGCACACCAAATACATCAAATTCACCACCGCCATAAATAATTTTAAACCAAAATGCCCAACTCAGCACCCAACAAGGGCTCCCTCTTTGACGGGCAGAAGAAGCGAAGACAGCGACGCGAAGAAGAGGAGCGTGCCCAGTCAGCGATGCTGGAGCGCGCAGCCTTTGAGGCAGAGGAGGCTGCCAAGGACGAGACATATGAGTTTCTCGAGGAGTTTCTCGAGAACTCCGACTGGAGGGATCAGATGGAGCAAATCACCATCGAACGAGACGGACTCCCCTCCATCGTGGGATTGTGGTCTTTTGCCGACCTGAATGAGACCGAGGGCACACAGTCGTGCCGCCGTCTTTTCAAGGCTCCCGTCATCTGGGACGAGCTCGGCCACGGCCTCTGGAAGATGCTCAAGGATACCGAACCTACACGCCGAGCCTCGCAGGTTTCCGCCACCAGCCAGGAAACCGCATTTTCCGACTGCTCAACGCCGGTGCGGTCACGAGGCAGCTCCGTCTCATCCACCCGATCTATTTTCTCAATCCGATCCCTGGAGCGCAGCGAGCAGGATGAGCCTGTTGCCCCCCTGCCTCGCCGTTCATCCGTCGCCGAGGTTGCGCACTCAATCCGCAAGGGTCTGAGCTCAAAAGTGCCCATGCGCAGGGCAACGGATTCCCAATCATCCCAACTTTCTCAGACACCGATCCCTGAGGACCCTGACAGAACCGAGTCCCCATTTGCCCCATCAACACCTCCCACCAAATCGCGATACCAGTTTCCCAAGTTTATCCCCAACACCCGCAGCGCCTACGCCAGCGCCGTCAGGCGGCGAATGAGCTCCATCGCCATTCCCCAGCCCCCGCCCCAGCCTTCCCCGCAGACCTCCCCACACCTTCGCCCACAGGATGCTTGATTACATTTGGGTGCGAAACTATTTGTTTGCCTTTTTTTTTTTTGTGTTCTATTTTATGGGAAGCATTGGCGTTATTGGCGAGGGCGCCGGGATCGGATAGATTCAATCCATGGATGGTATGGTAGACAGCACATGTCACCGAAAAGGCTTATTTTTAGCACGGCGTTTAAATTAAATGTAGCAACATTGTAATAAACGGGGACGGAAGACAAAACATTTTACTTCTTCGGGAAGAATAACGAATCAAATGAGTCTTTTTTTTCATTGCGACTGCATAAAACCGCGCGTGCCATCTCTCAAGTGCCCTTGACGTGTGACCCAAACCAACCATGTTGAAAAGGCGGCGGGGAAATGGTTGGTCGGAAAACACTCACCGACAAGACAAGCTCGCTAACTTGCCCGGTTTTGATCAAGTGGATGCCAGTGCCGGTATTGAGGTCGGCATTCAAGATCCCAAGACCCCCCACGACCACTTCCCACGTGTTTGCATCATGGTTGGGTGACTAAGCGGTCTCGCATTTCCCTGGTTTTGACTGACACGGCTGAGACGAGGGGAGAGCGAGGTCTCTGCCATGTGGCGCGGGTTCGTATTTCTCCCTCCAGATGTCTTGAGTCTCATCTCACCCCTTTGAGACCTCCAGAGAAAAATTCCATGGTTTCCCAGTCAAGCTGCAGGCGCCAGGTGTTTCATCACAGATTCCAGTTCAGCCCCCTCCCCTCCCTTCGCGCTGCACGTCGCATCTCTTCATTTCACCTCACCATGAGCCAATAGGAGGCAGCGTGCTGGAGGCGGCATTCTCCAGGTGGCGTTCGCCTTTGCTTGTTCGGGAATGCCTCGTGGGAGAAACCCGCTGCGGACTCTTCACGCGCTCCACCGCTGCACCTTGTCTCGGGCAGGGTCCTCCAGGGGGCAACGGTAAGCGAAAGAAAACAAGGTCTTGGGCTATCCAGCCCTACCAAATACGCGTGTTTGTTTCCTCAACCTCAAGATAGACACTGCCGACACGCGCGTACGCATGTCTAACGGGAGCCGCTGGTGGAGGGGGGAGGGGCCCGCGGATGGACCGTGAACCTCTCTACCAGTTTGCCTTGATAAGCTGGGCTGCCCGACGAGTCAGATTTGGGCATGGTCGGATGAACTAACCACCGGCCCAAGAGGCCTGGTGGAAATTGTCCCCGTCTCCGCACTAAGAAAAAAAACACCATGGACTATCGTCAAGTGACGATTGAGCTCTGTCCCGTGACTCCGGGATCCATCACCATGGATGATGGGCGGATGGATGGATGACCTCAATGGTGCGAGAACTGGTTCATGAAAATGAGGGGGGGCGGGCGTTGATTTCTTCAGCGGGCGCCGCATCTTGTTCAATCTTGTTCCTGCATGAAGCCCGGCGACTTTAAGCAGCCCAAGACGCCAGAATGGAGCAGGCCGAGACAATCCACGGCTTAACTGATTGTCATGGAGGTACTTCCCCACAAACATCACTACACAAGTTGGTCTAGTCAAAATAACCACAATTTCTGATCTAGAAACAATCCAATAAAACCCCGTTAAAAAATAATGTCCAGATACAGATAACCATCTGCTATTATATTGTTTATGTATTTAAGCCAAGAACTGCTCAATCCTGCGTACTCTCTACAACGGCACTAAGTGTCAAACTAACCATCATTCAAGGGTTGTATTGTATGAGCCAGTGGAACGACATGCAGCCAAATTTTCAGCTTTGGTGACATGCGGACTAGCTTCAGGGGTCCCGGCCGCCAGCTGCATCGCGCCCTGCCTGGCCGCACTCCAGCTCCCCCACTGCCAGCCGTGAAGGCATTTTTGCACCACGACGCGGTGGCTGTCCATTCTTTCTTCCTTTTCGAATTCCATTCTCCGCGTGTTCGTATTGTGACTGTGACTGTTGGTTCGAGGTCATTGGGCTTTGTTGCTGCTCTTTTACACTGCGAACCCATCCACCTGTGGCTCCGATCATGGGTCACTTACACGCCCTCGGCGGGCTGGTCTTGTTGATCGGCCTGCACGCCCTCGCCGTCGCGGCCGGCGATGTCAAGGACGTGACGGATCTCCCCATCTATTCGCTTCTGGTATGCGGCTGCTCAAAGTGATGGTCATTTGGGAATACTAACTGTATCAGGCACCATGTGCAGCCAGCGCCGTCTCCTCCGAGATCATGGGCCTCACGTACTCGGTGACTTCGTGCGGTGATTCCCCAAAGAGCTTGCAAGCATGTGCGTGCTCAAATACGGCCGACTACAAGAAACTATACGCATCTGTCTCGAGCGATATTCTGGGCTACAACTGCGCTTCGAGTGCCAGCGAGGACGTAGCGAGCGCATCAAAGGTCATGGATCAATATTGCAACCAGGCCGAGGTGGTGACCTTTGCGACGCCCACCGCGAACCTCGTCAACGCCTACATTACGGATCTTCCGCAGATGGCCTACCTGCCCCCTTGCGCGCAGTCGGCGCTCTCCTACGTTGTGATGGGAACTGGTTCAGACCGATGCCCCCCTGTGGCGCAGCTCTTTGCTCCTTGCGTCTGCACCAAGAGCGATGTGGTAAAGGACATCACCGATGTCCTTTCCAAATCGGCAAAGTACTCGTGTTCCAATAATGACGATGCCACCGCCGCAGATAGGTTTTATACCGAGTATTGCAACATGAACAAGGGAACGACACACTTTGCAGCACCGAGCGGCGCCCCAGGAAAGAGTGAGTTGCGCCAGATGGTTTTCTTGGACAGGAAATCATGGTTCTAACTGTTTTGTTAGTGACATACTACATCACCGCGCTACCCCAGTTCAAGTCTCTCCCCCGCTGCGCCCAAAGCGCAGTCTCGCTGGCTGTACAGAGTGTGAGTACACGTTTCCCCCTGCTTGCCTGTTTTTATCCTAACTCGACTTAGCAAACAAGCTGGCTGTGCGGCAGCGCCCCCGACGATTTGGCATCTTGCGTGTGTCTCAAGTCAGGCATGTCGCTGGCTGTTTCCACCTCTCTGACAACAGAGGTCAAGTATGCTTGTGACAGCACCGCCATTGGCGAGCTCTCATCTGCCGTCGCCGTTTGGGACTACTACTGCAGCGCGGCCAACGGCAAAGTCACAGCCACAGTTTCGGAGTCGATCGCTCCCACATACACAGTGGCCGAATCCGGAAGCGGGTCAACCGGTGCGGCCGAGACGGCAACAGGCACTTCATCGAGCGGGTCTTCCGGCACACCCTTGGCATCGTCTGGAGGCAAGAAGGAGGGCGGCGTGGGCATCATCCCCATTGCCGCTGGCGCTGTCGGCGTTGTTGCTGTCGTTGGTTTGGGCGTGGCTTTCTTCGTGTTCTGGAGAAGAAAGCGCCGCCAGGCAAACGGGGAGCAGCTGTCCGGCGGTCCTTCCGGGGGAGACCAGTACCAATACAACGGCAAGCCGGAGCTCATGGGGAACACTCACATGGGCGAGGCCAAGCCTCCGAACCCCTTCCAGTCGCCCGGGGTGTCTGAGCTGGGAAACACCTACAGGCCAGAGCTCGCTGGCGACGTCAAGCCAACTGGGGGTGTGCCAGGCGTCACGGAGCTGCCTCCAAATCATGCCCCAGTCGGCGGCTTCAGCTCCCAAACTCCGCCGGCCAAGGGGTACTATACTCCCCCGATACCGTACGGGCAGCCTGGCTACGTGCCTTCGCCCATCACAGCTCACGAGATGCCCAGTCCGGGAGGGTGGGGGAATGGCCCTTCGCCGCAAACCCCCCACGGACAACCCGTGTACGAGTTTCCTGCGCATCCCGCGCCGGCGGCGCAGAAGCTCAATGGACACAATGCCGGGTGGCAATCCGGGTCTGTGGAGGCGTATGAACTCGACTCCAACATGCACAAGTGGAAATAGTCTGGGGTACAAATAGGTGTGTCGACGTGTGTATATCAGAAAGAGCTTTGCAAAAGGCAGCGGCGTTTGTATGGGGTTTAGTCTATTCTCAGCCGGCGTTGTTTGGAGGGGTTCTAGGCCAGCGATGATGGGTGTTTCACGCGATTATGTATTGGTTTTTTTTTTCCAACGTTCAGACGATGTTTGCACGTGTTTGCATGGCAGTTTTGCGTATTGGTGGTGCGAGGAGTTGTCTTGTAAATTGCTTTCTTCATATACAATCCAACTTTTGAATGATTGTACCGGATATACTTCCCACGGCAACTACCACACAGACTAGCCTAGTCAAGGTGACCATAATTTCAAGCAAAAATAATCCTCAAAGAAGCCCAAAATATTATCTTTAGGAGAATTTATTTATTTAGGAATTCCTCGTGTTTGTTTTAGTTGAAATACTCCAACCATTAGATATTTTACAATTCGGTTTAGCCAGGGTTGGTGCAAAAAAGACGTGTTTGGCAAGCAGGCATTCTCAAAGCATAGTTCAAACCAGAGAACAAAAGTTGACATTACATCGTGCCGCGTTCCACTTAAACGATAATGGTAAACCATCTTCAAATACAGAAAATAATACAAAAGTTAACACGGTATATACCTGGATTTCATGCTACAGCCTAGTTTTTCCTTATTTTATATACAATTGGTGAGAGTTAAAATTGTTGAGCGGACGGAGATTAAATATTCATAAGTAGTGGTTTTATCAGATCTTGTCCCAATATTTATGGACTGAGTACCAGGCACACCACTGCCTCTATGTTGGCGTCTTGGGGCGACCAAATAGGAAAAAAATAAAGAGAAAACAAATGTGCGCTCTTTGGTAATCAAGAGATAATTAGGGGAATACCAAACCTGACAATGGGTAGTGATTGACTGTCACTGCGTTGGCTTCGTCATTTCCTCAAAACACAGAGCGACACGTCTAAAATAACGGTACATGGTGGGTCGCGTCGGGAGAAATTGTTTAGTTCCCTTAACTAGCTGCCTCTACCCATCCATTCAGATCATCGTCGATTATACGCACCCGATAATATATCGGAGCACAGTGTGAATGACCATGCGATAGAATTTTCATCAACTGAATACCATCCTTTTGTGATTCAATTCGATCTCACCACAGAGGCACGCCATCTGTAGGGTGGTTGCCATTAACTCTGACGGCCGGAACAACATTATTGCGACAAGCGCCAGGCACCATCGCGTCACAGTCCAAGACCCATGTGGATGCAGCAGACGGCGCGAGTGGTTCTTCGTGGCCCGTGCACCGTTGCTAGTCGCAGCTGGGCCTTACCGTTTGTTGCTTCCAAAAACAGGGCGTTGTTCAGGCGCGAAAGCTCCAATTTCTCTGCCTCACTCCTTTGTGATTTGATCTGTTCTTCGCACCCAAACACACAATTTTTGTCAACCTCCTGCACCATCGCCGCTGCGCACGCGCAAACGACAGTCGACGAGGCGACACACCTAAAAACACGTCTCGCATTTTTCTCTTTCCCTTTGTACCTTCCTGGCCAACGCAGCTGCGGGAATGACGAGAGCCGCGCTTTCGACCTGAAGGATCCACGACCATGGCGGCTGCAGATGTGGACATCGGCTACATCGCAGGCCATCTTGGCCTCGATCAGCCTGTCCTGGCAACGCTGACGACCGAGCCGACCGTCGATCTTGTCACCGTCTTCTTGCAGGCCGTGGCCGCGAAAGCGCACGAGTTTGACACCCTCTACGCCGAGAAGCTCCAGACCGACATCGAGTTGGAAAACGCTATTCGCAGCTCCGAGACACGGTCGCAGACGTTCAAGGCCACTGCCGACAAGGCGCTCAAGGATGTTGAAGAGGCCCGACAGCAATTGAAGGATGAAGGTAGGTCGTGCTGGCGGGGTGTTGTGCCCGGAAGAAAAATGTTTCACCTGCTAACCGCTTTCCCCAACGCCAGAAACCAAGCGCCAGTCTCTCGAGAATGAGCTGCAGACTCTCAAGGCCAAGAACTCTGACCACGATGCCGACATCAAGGCTCTCAACGACAAGATTGAGACGCTTCAGTCGTCGAACCGCACCAACCTCAGCATCATCGAGTCCCACAACAAGCGTGACCAAACCGTGTCGGAGGAGCTCACCAAGCAGCATCAGCGAAACGTCGAGCTTTCCCGCGAGGTCACTGCCCTGCAGCAGTCTGAGCAGAATGCCAAGGGTCAGTTGAACAGCGCCAAATACCGAGAAGAATCCCTGCAGCAACAGCTTGACCTGGCCCGCAAAAACAGCGAGTGGCTCGAGAACGAGCTCAAGACCAAGAGCGAGGAGGGTCTCAAGTACCGAAAGGAAAAAGGCGCCCGGATTGCTGAGCTTCAACGACAGAACGAAGACATCCAGTCGCAAGTCGATTCCTTGAAGCGAACAGAGCAGCAACTACGCGAGCGACTCGATTCCATGCAGGCCAAGGCGGATGATGCGCTTGTCAAGCTTCAGAAGCAAGAGGGCGCCTCTGCTTCGACCATCGAGAGCTACAAGCAGGAACTTGAGAACCAGAGGCGATTAGTTGACATGTCTGACCAACTCAGCAAGAAGCACCAGGAGCGCGTCCGTGAGCTCGAGGCCGAAAAGGAGCGTCTGAAAGATAACTACGAGAACGAGATTCGACGCATCCGAGTTGAACTTGAGCAGGAACGACAAGCCGGAACGGAAATGGAGGAGCGAATTCGTCAGCTTGAGACGGAGATTGACGAACTCCAAGTCCGACTTGAGAACGGCACTGCTCATGTTGAGTCGACGACCCCTCAGACCCCCCGAGCGAACGGATCGTTGATCGGCCGGGCCGCTTCCCCTTTTGCAACCCCCGGATCGGTTCGCAGCAAGTCTGCAATCACTGCGACACAGGCCATTGACCAGCTTTACCAGGTCAAGGCTCAGCTTGCCAGCGAGCGACGAAGGAACCAGCAACTTTCCGAGGAGCTTGACAATATGATGACTGCCCTTGAGGCAAAGGCACCTGAGATCCAAGAGTTGCAAGTTGAATCGGAGACTCTCCGGACTGAGATTGCTCGCATGTCGGAGTTGTCCCAGCAGAGCTTCGAGGAGCGCGATGTTGCTCGCCGAGCGGCTCGAAAGGCTGAGGGCGCTCTTGCCACTGCGCAGTCCGAGGCTAAGATTCTGCGAACCCAGCTCCGAGACCTGGGAACCCAGATCCAGATGCTCGTCTTCAACATTTATGCTATCGAGAAGGGCATGGACCAGCTCACTGATGAGGAGACCTTCCGTCTCAAGCAGCTGGAGAAGGGAGAAATTTCCGAAGAGGCTCTCTCTGACATGTCCGACACTCACCAGTTCATTACCCAGAAGCTGGTCGTCTTCAAGGATGTCAAGTCCCTGCAGGCTAAGAATGAGGAGCTCATGCGCATCACCCGAGAGCTCGCTGAGCAGCTGGAGAGCGAAGAGGCGTTGGCTGCCAAGCATCAAGCCAAGGAGGATCACGATATGGTTGAGAAGTTGCAGCAGGAGCTTTCGCACATGACCGAGGAGGCCAAGTCGATCAAGAACACTATGGAGAGCTACAAGATGGAGAGGGATATGTTCCGACGACTTCTCCAGCAACGAGGTGTCAACGGAGACGAGGCATCTATGATGCGTCACTCTCTTGACGGCAGCGGGCGTCTGCCTCTGGCCAGTATTGAGGCTGGTGAGCAAGCCGAGACTCTTAACGAGGCTCTGCGCAAGCTGCAGTCTGAGTACGACAGCTTCCGAGATGCGCAGGATGGTGTGCGCAAGGACTTGCGAACGCAGATTGATGCCCTCACATCTGAAAAGAGTTCTTTGCAGACCGAAAACGTCAAGCTGCAGGGCGATGTTAGAATTGGAGATGAACGACGCGAGATGTTGAACGGCAATTATGTCGCTCTCCAGAGCGAGAACCGCGAGCTTCAGAAGCGTAACCAAACGCTCTCCGAGACAGCCGCCAAGCAAGATATTCGAACGCAGCAGGTGGCCGAAGAGCTTATCGAGGCTAAGGGCTTGGTTGATAGTATGCGCAACGAGGCTGCCAACCTCAAGGCCGAGAAGAAGTTGTGGAAGGACATTCAGGACCGGCTCAGCAAAGATAACGAGAACCTGATTGAGGAAAAGAACCGACTTAACAACCTGCTTGCAACTCAGCAGTCACTTGAGAATGAACGAAACCTCACAGAATCGGAGACTCGCCGCAAGGCGCAATCTCGAATTGAGAGCCTTGAACAAGAACTGAGTGACACACAACGCAAGTTGTCCTATGAAGCCGAGGAGACCAAGAAACTGCAGCTTAGGAAGGAATATGAAGCGAAGGAAGCCCAAAAGCGCATTGACGATCTTATGGCAAGCCTTAGCCAGATTCGTGAGGATCACGTCGGCATTAAGACCAGCCGAGACCACCTGCAAGCTCGAGTCGACGAGCTATCTGTTGAGCTGAGGAATGCTGAAGAGAGAGCCGGTCGTCTTCAACCTCGACCAACACCACGACCTGGCACTAATGTCGAATCTAACGACCAGCAACAGCAGCTCGAGGCTGAAATCCAGGAGCTTAACATTGAGATTTCTGATCTCAAGCGTGATTTGGACATGGCCAACACTCACCTCGAAAATGCTAAAGCTCAGGCGGAGCAGTTCAAGGAGCTGAGCCAGGCTAACGAGGAAGCCCTGGAGGATCTTCGGATTTCCCAGGAGCAATACCGCCAAGAGATTGATGCAATGATCGAGGAGAAGGATGCAAAGATCAAGGAGCTTGGCCAGCGAGTTGAGGATATGTCTTCCGAGCTGTCTCGATCCAACACCGAGCTTTCCAGCTTGCGGGATTCGCAGGGCGAGATTGCTCGCCGATTCGAGGATGAGAAGGCAATTCTCGAAGAGGAAGTGAACCGTCTCAAGGAGGAGAGTGCGCGCCACTTGGAAGCCACGAGATACCATCAGCAGGATCTTCGCGCTCAGGCTGATATCGCCACCAAGGCTCAGCAAGACTACGAGCAGGAGCTCGTCAAACATGCCGATGCCGCTAGGCTTGTTCAGCAATTGCGTGTGGAGTATAACGAGCTCAAGAGCGAGGCGACGTCTCTGAGGACCGAGGCCGAGTCTGCCAAGGTGGCTCTCACCCAGAGCGAGTCTTCTTGGGAGGACCGCCGACAGCAGCTTGAGCAGGAAATGTCGGAGCTCAAGACTCGACGTGAGGATGTCAATGCTCAGAACAAGCTTCTCCACCAACAGTTGGAAACACTTTCATCCCAAGTTGCCGCTCTGCAGCAGACAAGAAATGACAACGACGATGGCGACGAGGGTATGTCTCCTGTTCCTCTCGGCGACGCCACCGAGGGCCTGCGTGAACTCAACAGCTACTTGCGTCGCGAGAAGGAGATTCTCGAGGTGCAATACGACTTGAAGACCCAGGAGGCCAAACGACTTCAGCAGCAGCTTGAATACACCCAATCGCAACTGGACGAAGCGCGTCTCAAGCTTGACCAGGAACGAACCCAAGCTGCCCAGAGCGGCCGAACTTCGATGACGCACCAGGATCTGATGGAAAAGCTGAACGAGCTAAATCTCTACCGCGAGAGCAGCATGACTCTCCGAAACGAGAACCAGCAGCTGAAGGATCAGATTACCGAGAAGAACCAGAAGATTGAGGAAATGGAGGCCAAGGTGCAACCCCTTGAGGCAGAAATCGATACTCTCAAGACGCAGAAGGGCTTTTTGGAGGATGAGATTAAGCAGATCCAGGAGGATCGTGATCGCTGGCAGAAGCGAACCGAGGGCATCCTCACCAAGTATGGTCGCGTTGACCCTGCCGAAATGGAGCAGCTCAAGGAGACCATCAGCAGTCTGGAAACTGAGCGTGATGCTCTGAAGCAGGGTGAACAGCCACTCAAAGACCAGCTTGCCGAGCTTGAATCTACACTGGAGGCAGAGCGCACGAATTGGTCTACGACCCGTGGCAAGCTGGTTGATCAGTTCAAGGATCGATCAAGGAAGCTCACCGGTGAGAAGAATGAGGCTATTCAACGCGCCAACCAGCTTCAAGAGACATTGACTCAGACGACCGGTGAACTTGAAGGAGTCAAGAAGCAGGCCGAGGAATCTGGTCAGCAGAAGTCGGCGCTTGAGCAACAGATTGAGAACTTCCGAAAGGAGGTTGAACAACTTCGACAACAAGCACAGGCTGCTCAGACTGTCGAGCCTACCCAGGCAGCTCCCGTTGCAACTCAACCAACGGAAGCATCTGCCTCCATCGTGGCGCAGTTGGAGCAGCAACTTGCTGGACTACAGAAGGAGCTCGAGGCTGTCAACGCTCAGAAGCTTGGTGCTGAACAACAGCTCGAAGCGCTCCGAGGCGAATTGCAGACTGCCATCTCTGAACGAGATGAAGCCGCGAAGAAGTTGCAGGAAGCTGCCGATGTTCCCGCTCAAACTACTGAGCAGACATCTGCTCCTGCGGAGCCAGTCCAAAACGGGGAGCCGCCTGCTGGTGGTCTTTCAGAGGAGGAGAGGCAGAAGTTGGAGGAGCAGATTGCTGCTGCCGATGCTCGGGCTACCGAAGCCGAGAACAAGGCGGCTGATCTCGAATCGAAGATCCAGCAGACTGTCAAGGAGCGTTCAGACCGTATGCGGGATGCCTTGAACAATAAGCTGAAGGAGACTCGTGCCAAGATGGAGGAAGAATACAAGAGCAAGGATGAGGACCTCAAGCTCAAATTCGAGCAAGAGAAGCGAATCTGGCTGGCAGAGAATGCGGTTTCTAAGCCTGTCGCTGACGCAGCTGCAGCGGCTCAACAGCCACCTTCGACCCCCATCAAGACTGATGCCCCCGTTCCCGCAACTCCTGCCTCGGTTGGTGCTCCCGATCTGACACAGCTCGACGACGCCGGCATTCGACAGTTCTTGTCGACCAACGCCACTGTCAAGAACATTGTGGCCGCCAACATCAAGAAGAGGCTTGAGGTGGAGACGGCCAAGGCCAAGACGGAGCTTGAATCCTCTCTGAAGACGGAATACGAGTCCAAGATTGCGTCTGCACGAGACCAGGCACAGCTCATGGAGTCTAAGAAGTCGACGCTGCGCATCAACATGGCAGAAAACAAACTTCGAAGCGCTCAGGCTAAGATCGGTGTTGTGGAGAAGGCCGCGAACGAAACTCCCCAGAAACCAGTTGTTGAAGTTTGGGAGGTTGCAAAGACTGCCCAGCCCCCTCCACCTGCTGCGGCGGCGCCCAAGGCTACACCTGCTAAACAGATTCCTGGTGCTGCGGTGCCTCCATCACCAGCTGCCCCAGCTGCTGCCCCGGCCCCGACTCAGGTACCTTCGACACCTGCGCCGGCACAGGCGCCTGCCAATGTGACAAAACCAACACCGGCTCAAGGAGGTCAGGCAGCGCAAACCGGAATCCCCCCGCCAAAGGCCAGCAACCCATTTGCTGTTTCTACGAACTCGACCAAGGGTGAGGCACCGAACCCGTTCGCAACCAAGGCGGAGGGCGGCGCAAAGAACGCGGCTCCAGCAGCGGCGGCAGCACAACCTCAGCAGCAGGGGCAGCAGCAGGGACAGCAGCCAGTGCGGTCAGGCATCCCGATGGCACGAGGCGGAGGTCGCGGCCGTGGTGGTGCCTACGTGCCACCGAGCCAAAGAGCAGCAAGCGGTAACCAGGAAGCTGGAGCCACTGCACATGCTGGTCGTGGAGGACGAGGCGGCGCAAGAGGCGGCCGCGGTGGACTCAACCCTGTCGCAAACGACTTCCAGCCTGGCACGAAGCGCCAGAGGGGAGATTCAGAGGTTGGCGGAGGAGCAAAGAGGGCTAGAGGAGGAGCGCACTAATTTCGGCGTCTCTGTGGACGTGGATGAGATGGGCCTGATGATAGTTACTGTTGGGATGTATTACAAAGTATGTATTCGTATTTGCTCTGTGGGCAAACGCAGATGGTCACGGAACAAGAAGGGAAAGGACACGGGATGGAATTGGGGTA
Organism: Calonectria crousiana; assembly: GCA_013406985.1. Taxonomy (NCBI): domain Eukaryota; kingdom Fungi; phylum Ascomycota; class Sordariomycetes; order Hypocreales; family Nectriaceae; genus Calonectria; species Calonectria crousiana. The sequence goes on along the minus strand of VTGD01000163.1, from coordinate 73,637 downwards.
GTGCTGGCATCATCATTTGTACCTATGATAAGGACTCCTTTGACGGAAGACAAAAAATACTATTTTCCTTGGGTTATGTTCAACAAATTGTTCTTGTCTTTTGGAAGCGTGACTGTTTTGCCTTGACGGTGGGAGGGCAATACGGATCTGTGAGCAAAGGTCAAGGCAAGTTCAAAGCAGGGAGCCGATGGACCAGGATGGTAAATATTAAATATGTGCATGTTATATTAGGATATGTGCCTGTCGGCGGCGGAGAGTGATTTTGAATAATGACAATCTCCACCATCTCAATCTAGTTGCTATCTCGTCAAAACAGAAGAATGCCAGAAACAAGGGCAAAGCACGACCAACCAGCCTCCATTTTCACCACGCTCCGCCAGTGTAGGTGCAGCTGTTAGGCTTGTCGGTCTTGATGGTGCGGGCGACGAACTTTGTGCACTTCATGCCCTCGCTGGGGGCGACGTCGGCGACGAAGACGCTCCACGTCTTGTCCTTGTCGTAGTAGCAGGCGAGGAGGCCGCTGCCCTGGAAGGACAGGTTCCCGGCCTGATCGACGGTCCAGGTCCTGCGCTCGCCCTGGCGGGCGATGCCGTCGCCGTTGACGTAAGTGAAGACGCCGTGGCCCATGCCGCGGTCGGTCCAGGCGCGCTGCGGCGTGCCCGACGCCTTGTACAGCTGCAGCTCGCCGTCGGCGAGGCGGAGCGTGGCCGTGTTGTCCGACCGGGCCGCGCACGACGCCCCGATGTCCTTGCTGCCGAACAGGAAGCGGCTGTCCTTGGCCTGCAGCGGGAAGAGGTGGAAGCCGCTGCCGGGAGCGATGGCCACCACCTCAAAGGTGACGGGCTTGGTGGTGGCCGCCGAAACCAGGCCGGTGGCAAGGAGAGGTGCGAGGAGGATGCTTTTGATTTGCATTGTGAATAGTTGGGCTTTCTTTGGAACTTGGTTTGGTTGTGTTGTGTTGTGTTGTGTTGTGTTGTGTTAGTGTGGGATGTTGAGTGAGGTGTTGTTGATAGGAAGAAGCTTGATGATGAGAGTGCAATGGATTTGGGTGACGTGAATGCCCTTTATTTATACGTACGAGCGTCCATGATGTCTCTAAATAGTCATTGCAGTTGCTATAATTAATCCCATCAAGTGTCGCGGGGGCAAACAAAAGCCCTGCAAGCCAGAGTGGCAGGTGATGTGACGGTGAAGACAAGCATACCAAGAGGCTTGAATTTTGACTAACCAGAGCCGCCGTGATTGGAGGAGCTCCCAGCCACTACCCGAGAATGCTGGAGAAATACGAGCCCGAGTGCAACAAGTCAGAGTCTGGACTATGTCAAATTGCCATTTGGACGCCGGGGCTGAGCAAGCCATATGGCACCGGGCGTCGTGCTAATTTAGGGCGCCACAGTTTGAGACAGCGGCAGGGCCTCGTCTCTCTCGTTTTTTTTATTTTAACTTCCAGCAACTGAAGCGACTGGTTGATTCAGACCCCGATGTCTATAAATAACTAGTGTGCGCAGTGGGTGGTTTTTTTTTGCCCAACTGACTGACTGGTTTGGTGCCACTTGGCCGAGTCCCCGGACTGGAAGAGCCCGACTCACGGGCTGAGACAGGCAATGGATGGATGGATGCATCAAGTAACGTTGAGTTTGGTACACGTTGCGGTCAATTAGACATGATGCATATGCGTGGCGCGCATCTTTTGGGATCTTGGCGTTTGCCGTAGGGCTAGAAGTGGGCAGCTTGGACGCAGATGTGTGCTTTGAAACATCCAACCTCTAATACATGCGGTAGCTCCTCAGCAAGCGGAGCGATTTGAACAAATATCTAACTTGCGAAATAAAGTAGACTGCACTTATCAACGGACGTGTGATGAAGGCATTCGACTAGATGTACTTGTTTTTCTCACCAGCTGTTCGAGGAGATGCACGCCCGCTGTCTGTGTCATGTGAATCGCCATAAATCTATGGGTCTCTGGAAACATATCTATGTATGTATGGTGGCGAATACAACAGAGAAGGGAACCCCCAACGTGTAAATTTTATTGCGCGATGAGCCGTCCTTCTCCTTTGCCGTTTTACAAGCTCAATTAGGTGCTGTGGATAGTTGCCTCTCCACCACCTCATCCTCGATCTGGTTGTATAAAGCATACGTCGCTATCTCGCTGACCACAACAGCACTGAGAGACGTCCAACGGCCCGGTTCCAGCTGAATGTCGGGCACGCTCTGGAAGAAGGAAGCCATGTGGTCGACCGAGGCCAGGTTCATCTCGGGACGCCTGTCGGCGGTGATGAGGGTGCTGGGGCATATGATGCGGCGGTCCTGGAGCGGAACCGGGCGCCCGTCCCGGTAGGCCAGGTCCGGGTTCTTGAGCCACATGGCCGCGCACCCGTTCAGGCAGCCGGCCATTGTGACGAAGGCCGCAAAGTGCCACAGGTTCTCGTCGGACACGGCGCCGGCGAGCTGGCCGGCGAGCACCCGGTGCAGGACCACGGCCATGGGGTCGCTGCGGTGCAGCAGGTGGCACCCGAGGCTCCCGTCCGGCTTGAAGTAAACCTGGCCGGCGCAGAATTCCCGCGGGATCGAGGGCAGCCCATCGAGGAACTCGAGGGCGGCTGCTCGGACTTGGCTGACGGGTTGGAAAGGGGGGAAATTGGTGCGCGAAGGCATTTCGATCGTGGCAATGGGGGAAATCTGTAAAAAATAATGTTAGCTTGGGATTCGTGTCACACAAGGGATAATTTAACCAAGGGTTAGTAATTACCGTGAAGTAATTCAGGGCCAGGATGTAGCCATCTGTTCTGGCTTTTTTGAAGGTGCAAAAAACGCACCGCTGAGCAAGGGGGCTCGCTGGGTAGTATATATACCTGGCAACGCTTTTGGAGTACCCATCCGTTAAGTTTCTGTGCTACGAGTACGTATTTGTGGAGGTTTAGTTCGTCGAGATGGTAGGATGGCTGGATTTAGTTTGCCATGCCTTTTCCCGTGCTTTTGTTGCCACATTCGCTCTTGCTTGGCTGGGCCAGCCCGCTTGTGAGACCGAAGTGAAGGTGTTGCTGGCGCCGACATCAAACAAAGACGCCTACCCACAGATTGACAATGTACAAGTGGCTTTGTCATATTACTTGAAGCTGGAGTTGTCACACCTGTGTCACTGTGTGTAACCTCTGTTGGGTAGGACGAATGGAAAATTCTTTCACGGTCGGCACTTTGCGGTAGACGCGGCATTCGGCGGACAGTCAAGAGCAGGTAAACTTTAGGACTAAGCATGCAAGGAAAGAGAGCATCAATTGTGTTGAGCCATGGTGCACATTGCTCGCATTCACGAGAGCAGATTGAGAAGAAACCCTTAATTTCTAGTGTTGGCTACCTAAAGGTGGTTACCGAATGCATTGGATAGGGCCAAAATGAACGCAATCTATCCTCACGCGAAAATCTCAAGCGTTGCCTCCAGAAAACGCACTGATCCATACCAATCCTGTTGAATCTTGGCGCATTTCTGCACGCGCTCATCAATTTCCCACGCACAATCGGCTGGCTCCAGTTTGATGAAGGGGACTTACTTGAGGAAGGATTCCATTTTCTCGAGCGACGAGAGGGTTTCAAGGTCTGGCTCGTAGAGGGTCAGGAGGGTCGCCGGATCAAGGACCTCCCTGCTCTCGGGTCGGAGAGGCTCCCCGGAGATGGCGTCGAGATCGTGGTACAGGTCGGGGTTGTTGAGCCACAGCTTGGCGGTCCCAATCAGGCAGCGGACCAGGTGCATGAAAGCCATTGCCTGGCGTTGCCTGGTTTCGTCGAAGCCGGTGTAGTGCTTGCGCAAGCGTTCCACATACGCTTTGGCGTGTTCTGAGTCCGAGGCCATCCCCCGGCAGCCGAATGTGCCACGCCCGGCTCTTTGGTAGACAAGATACGCGACCTTGTCTTCCGGGATAGCGGGGATGGACCTGAGAAAAGATAGCGCATGCTCCAGCATGGTGCTGGCGGGCACATAGGGTGGACAGCCATTGGTATAAAACATCTTTTTTTTTTTTTTAGGATTCTGGAAGAGTGTGAAGATGGAGGATTGTGAGGTGACGGGAGATGTCGAATGGTGGTCATCTTGGTCTTCTTATATAGACGATAGAAATTATTGGGATTGGAAATCTATATTCTGATTCACGGTATTTGCAAGACCTAATGTGCCTATTGTTCTTGATTGGTGATTCAATATTGCCAACAAAGCAAAGCACCCTTAGTCTTTAGCCATTGAATTACCTACTGAATTCCTTTGAATAGCAATCGGGTAATTTTTCCTTATTATTTCCACAGAGAGAAGAGGAAGTGGGCAAAACAACACAACTTGAAACAGTTCAACTGTATCGGGTGAGTGAAACACTTGATCAAGCAAAATATTTGGGTTGAAGCTAAACAAGTCTTTGTTGCTCGTTGAATCTTGCTATAGAGAAACAAAGAATATTCCTACAGAATGTCTTTGTAAGCTTCAACTAAAAGGAACAAGAGAATTTAAACACCCTGATCTCACAACTATATCGGCTCAATTGAGTTCCATCGTTGCAGCCTGAACGCCTGTTGAACTGTGCCAACTCTGTTGCACCGCAGCACACTCCGCAGCACACTCATTAGCTAACCACGCACTGCTGCTCGACCAGATTTCGACAATGGGGACATTCTTCAGGAAATCTTCCATTTTTTCAATCGCCCAAAGATTTCTGAAATCTTTTTCGTCGAGTTGAAGCAGGGCCGCCGGGTCGAGAACCTCTCTGCGCCCGGGGTCGAGTGAATCAGGGTCATAGGGATCAGGCACTGGGGGATAGAGCAGCCAGAGCTTGGCAGTTCCAATCAGACAGCGGATCAGGAGCGAGAACGCCGTGGCGTGGCGCTGTTGCTCTTCAGTCAAGCCACCGAGGTGTGGACGCAGCTTCTCGATGTATTCCTGGGCCACCTCTGTGTCGGAAGGGAGCCCCCGGCAGCCGAGCCCCCGGCTTGCTGGCTTGAAGTAGACAAGTATTGGATTCCCATCTATTGCGAGGCAAGGTATGGCGCGGACAAAGGCCAGTGAATACTCCAACACCTTGCTGGCAGGCACATATGGCGGACAGCCATTGGCGTAAGGCATGTTTGACATATCGGGAAAATAGGGCTAGAGAACCGTTGGTTGATGAGAGATGACAAGTGACGGCCATCTTGGCCACTATATAGACAATCGAAATCCTAATAATGTCCGACGTCAGACATTTACTGTCAATATTCCCTCTATTCGCGACATGTAATTCATGGTCATACCTGGTTCTGATTCATTTAAAGTTGCCTGAATGACGTTTCTAATGCTGAACCGGAGAGTGTATGATTCAAATTTGTTTACTTCTGAATGATGATGAAAACAAAGCAATCAACTCCTGGAATTATTTAAATCTTTGTCAATGCCCAGTGATCCTCGTGAACTGCCGCCGCAGTATCTCTTGGATGGATGTCCTAACCGTTTCACTGAACGAATCGTTGAGATTGAAGTAGATGTGCTGTTCAGCTCTATTTGGTGGAATTTTAGGGACATGTTCTAGAAAAGACCGGGCCAGATCCAGCATCACCTGGGAGGCGTGAAGGGTGGGTAACCAGCGGGGTAAACCCTCTCATGGGAACTCGGGACATTTGCAATCCGACTATCATTGGGTGGAAGTCATCCTTGGGAACCTTGAAGAGACCGAAATAGGAAGATTGGTAGTTGACAAAGATTCGTAACGATGGGGATCTCCGGCGCTCTTACCCAGTGAACATATATTGTCCCGAGCAGGGTTGTGATTTAGTGTACCAATACTAATTTAGTTTAGTATTATCTTATACTAAGACTAAAGAAAATACTAATACTAAATACTGAGTATTAAAATCACAACCCTGGTTCCGAGTCGAAATGTCATGTTTTGTTCGCTTCATTATGTGATTTGATTCATTTCAGATATGTTTCTTTTGTCTTGACTTATGGTTGTATGGGGGGCTGTGACAAAATATTCTATTTACGACATTGTAGATCATTTACATAATTATACTAGTTGATCAAATGCTAAATAAAATCGGAAACATCGGATTATCTCGTCGTCTATCGATTTGTCGCCTTTCTGACACTCGGCCGATACTCCGCGAGGGCCCCACTGGGTGGCAGGTGGATACACCATGCTATGCTAAACAAATATCAATGACTGAAAGGAACTGGAAGAATAAAGTATTTAGATAATTCTCAAATAATTTCATTAGTCAAAAATAAAAATAGATTCCTTGTGTTCTGATTTTTCTGCCCGCAACCTTGCGGAAGGTGTATCATTTTTCATCTTTTCACGTCACTGAGTAAGCGACACTCCGCGAAGATTGGGAGGCTAATGCATGGAGCGGTAATCAGTGTACATTTGGCGCGAATCACCCCACAGTATTTAGAGAAGCCGATGCTGTTGCTTGACCAGTGGTCTTGCTGTGCCTGGGACTTCCCCTCATTCTACCAAGCGGTGCTGGCGTTATTGGCTGGAGAAATACGCATGACCCGTGCCAACGCATGATAATGGCGTCTTGACGGAACAATGCGCATTCCGCTCCTGGATAAATACTAGATTTGGAGATAAAATGCTCACTCGCTGCTATCTACTTTTAGGAAACCATATGTCCAGTTATTTCTGCTCATTTCCTGCTGGGGAGTAACTTGCAACAATGCCGCTCGTGAGCAACCCGATCCTGCCTGGGTTTAACCCAGACCCTTCAGTCGTCAGAGTCGGATCTGATTACTACATCGCGACGTCGACTTTTGAGTGGTTCCCTGGCGTCCAGATCCACCACTCGACGGATCTGGCCAACTGGAAGCTCATTACCCGCCCGCTAAACCGAAAGAGCCTGCTTGATATGCGAGGGGATCCCGACAGCGGAGGAATATGGGCCCCTTGTCTTACACACGACGGAGACAGGTTTTGGCTTGTATACACGGACGTGAAGAGGAAAGAGGGCACCTTTTGGGACCTGTACAATTACATCACCAGCGCCCCATCTATTGAAGGCCCATGGTCAGATCCTGTTTTTGCAAATTCCTCTGGGATTGATCCCTCATTGTTTCATGACGACGATGGTCGCAAGTGGTTTGTGAACCAGCTCCGAGACCATCGCTACCCTCCTCACTTTTGCGGCATTGTCCTTCAAGAATTTGATCCAGCAGCTGGAAAGTTGGTTGGACCACAGCAGAAGATTTTTGATGGGACCGAGCTCGGAATTACCGAGGGGCCGCACATCTTCAAGAGGAATGGGTGGTATTACTTATTGACGGCCGAAGGTGGCACTTCGTACAACCACGCCTGCACGCTTGCGCGCTCTCGCGACATTTGGGGCCCTTACGAGCTGCATCCACAAAAACACATCTTGACGTCCAAAGATGCGCCGGACTTTGTCTTGCAGCGTGCTGGTCACGGCGATGTTGTTGAGACGCCAGAAGGCAAAACATACTTGGTCCATCTGACAAGCCGCCCGACAACCGAGCACCGGCGAAGCGTGCTTGGGCGAGAGACTGCCATTCAAGAGGCGTACTGGGACCAAGACTGGCTTTACGTCAAGAACGGCCCCGTGCCGTCGCTCCAGGTTGAAGTTCCGGGAACGCCCGACGAGGCGAGTTACTGGGAGAAGAAGCGATACACTTTCGAGGCGGGGCTCCCTCTGGACTTTCAGTGGCTTCGAACACCAGAGCCTGATCGTATATTTTTGACCGGAAAAGAGCTCACCTTGTTTGGACGCGAGGCGATTGGGTCTTGGTTCGAGCAGGCGCTCGTGGCTCGCCGCCAGACGCACTTCTCTTACGATGCTGAGACCATTGTGGACTTTTCACCAACCAATCCAAGAGAGTTCGCTGGACTAACGGCATACTACAGTCGTTTCAACTTCTTTTACCTCACAGTCACTGCTGATTCGGATGGCCAGTGCATCCTTTCCATCATGACTTCCGAGGGATCCTATCCAGCTGGAAGTTTGACGACCCCTCTTGTAGAATCGGCTCAGCTGCCGCGCACCGGGAAGGTGAGGCTTTCCCTCAGCATCCGAGGCCCTGAGCTTCAATTTTATTATGCAACTGATGGAGGGGTCGAGCTTGAAAAGTTTGGACCGGTCTACGACGCGTCGCTGCTTTCGGATGAATCTGGCGGTCGCGGGGCAAATGGCAACTTCACTGGTGCTTTTGTCGGGCTGGCTTGCTCGGATCTGAATGGGGGAGCCAAGGCTGCGACGTTTGATCACTTCATCTATAGGCCTGTCAGATAAGATGAATAAAAGTTCCATGGATAATGATGGGGTCAAGAACACCACATCTGATTCTTTGCATGGATCAAATCATATGATTCTATAAGTATACAGGCCAGTGGTTCGTTCTCCCGATTGGTAATTTTGATGCATTATTTTTCCTTCACCTCCTCTAATTTCTTGAGGGCTTTCGCGATCTCAGACTCCATCTTTGGATATCGTTCATGAACCGTTTTCAATATATCTTCCCATACAATCTGCTGTTTCTTGGCCGGATTGCCATGGCCATAACAATGGACCAAGATGTTTCGTTGGTTTCGGATCGTTTTGAAATGGCCATGAAGTTCAGGGAAATGTCGGACCGTCGCTTTAATTGCGCCCAAATTTTCCGAAACCACTTGCATCTTTTGGACCATCGAGGGACGCGCCATTTCCTGAAGCGGAAAATTGTCGATTTTATTGATGTTCTATACTCATTAATGTTAAAATAAATATTTAGACGTTTGTGAAACCAACATACGTTCATGTCCAGTTTTCTAAACCGGAGGCTATACTTGGCGTGTACCATGGCGGTTTGGCATGCTTTTAAACACTCGATTATGACCGATTTGGAGACCATTTTGGCAAAATTTGGCATGGATCACCAGTTACTTGCGAATGAATGAAACAGAGGAAAATAAAAGTTTTTTTGGGGGTGTCGTGCAAAACTAATCCGTATGTTCTTGCCATGGCAGGCGTCGACATGGCAGGCGTTGACACGAAACCGAAATTTCATGGAAGGCGGGAAATCGATATCTTCCTGCCTTGCCATATCCAGCAACTCCAACGTACCTCGGATCTTGACGACTTGTATTTACTTCTGAATAATAAAAAAACAAGCTGCAGGCTCAACCGGGTGATCCAGGAACCAAGCTACAAAGGTGGCATACAATTAGAGTTATACACGAGGATTGGTCTTGAAAACCTATTGCCATGACCAAAAGAACATATACCTTAATGTCCTCTTCCAAAGCAAATTTTTCCCTTGTGAATCGGAGATATGGTTAGCTTCTTGCTATTTAAGATACCTTGCCAAGAATTTGCAAAAGTATTTGACTCAACAGCACTAAAATCTTCTCCCAGCTTAATATTTTCCCTCTTCCTATCCTTTTCATCGACACAATAGCCTTCCAACAAGGTCAAAAGCAGCCTTACAACGTGGCCTCTACAAACAGCAAAATTTGTCGAGTGCATCTCTTTCAAAATGTTCCGTTTCACTGCAAAGAAGATGGAGCAGTTTGACCGAACTTTGGCAATTCGATGCCTACGAGCTTGCCGAGCCTACATGGTAAAAGCAAAGTTTAGTATCGCGATAGGAAGACTCTACGATGGTCAGGTACAGTTCTCGAAACCCCGCGAATAACTTTCAAATGCTCAGGTTCCTGGTTCTAGAACATGGATTCGGTCGAGGAAAACACATTGAAGGGAATGGCTCCTGGCGCTCTCATGGCACAAGTGCAGACTATATTCGAAAACCTGGATGCAGTCAAGCGGATGAGCATGGAAAAAGAGCATCCCGAATTGTTCAACCATTTTGACCACCTCAAACGTCAACGAGATATGCTGGTGCGCCATGGTAATTATGCAAGACATGAAAAAATCGAATGGGCGGACATCATAGACACCGTTTATGGAAAATACCCGGAGCTGGATTCCGAGATCGTGAAGGCGCTTCATAGGTTAGGATGCAGTGATGGGAAAGCTCGCGAGAAGGGAATCGATTGGGCGAAAATCCAGAGCTTGGCCATCCGAGGTCATTAGGTCCATTATATGGGAAGAGATTTGATATTGGGATGAATATCTCCACTTTTAGCCTGTAATATTAATATTCCGCGTTACATGTGCATTTTGCGATCCACTCTTTCCAAAAATAAACCTTTGACCTGTTAATAAGGTAATGGCTAAGCGCGTTGGAAGATCATAGTCAACTGCGTTGGAAGCCCGCTGCCAGTTGCGTTGGACCAGAGGTTGTGTTGGAGGGCTGTTGTTGAAGAAGGAAGAAAAGGGAGGCAAATGATAATTCGGGAGAAATTTTCTCTAACACGTGACTTGTTCGTCCGATTATCAATCGGCGTTCGTCACAATATCAGATCTCTATGAGAATGATTCGTTTGAAAACCGGTTGGATGAGAATACATCCTGGGTTTTACTCTTGCGCGCCGTGGTGGAATCTTTCTCTGTTTAGGTAGAGCGTACAGACCTTTAAGGAATTGAACAACGATGAAAATGTGCATTTCTCCTTCTGTGCTTTGGATCCCAAGACCATGTAAAGAAAAGATATGGGCAAAATATATCTTTGTGCCAAGAAGTTACTAAACTATTAAGAAGAATTTCCTGAACTGGGCCAGATATTTACAAGAGGTTGTTCATCCCCATCATTTCGTCCCGATTGAAACCGTGCGAATAAAGATACCGAACAAAAGAAGCACTGCATGATCTGACGCTTGCCACATGCCATTAATTGAAAGGGAAAAGCACTTGACAAACCAGATACCTAATCAATCCTGAAGTAGAAATCGCCGTCACTCCCAATGTCCATCTCCATTGCCATCTCTCTCATCGGCTCGGTGCAGAAGCGCAAGCCGCCAGCTTTGTGAACAAGCTCTCGCACCAGTTCACGAAGCGGTGATCTGTCTTCGTCTGCATAAGACCTCAACAAGGCCCCGTCTTCCGATGAATCGGGATACACGTTGTGGATGTGGTCGGTGAAGTAGGTCAGCAGCCATAGCTTGGCGAATTCGAGGTCCGGGCACTCGTTCAGCAAGAAGGAGAAGATTTCGCCCCAGTTTCCTCCATCCCCGTACATCTTAACGTCCTTGAGGTTGAGACGCTGAAGGCGACATCGCTCACTGTCCGCCATGGGCCTGCATAGCGCGATGAATGATGACACCCTGATGTACACTCGGCTGAGGTGGAGCACGCGCAAGCCTGTAGACGTGGGCGACTTCTGCCATTGCAACTGGTCGAGATCGAGGAAATGGGTTCCGTCTATCCCAAGAGACTCCAAGTTCGGGCATGAGGAAACAAGGTCCCAGACTGCTGACTGATGCTCTCTGTTTGGGTATTCCCATTGCCGGTTGCTGACGGGATAACCATAGACGCCGCGTGAAGGATAGTAATCAGTGACGCCGTCGTAGTCTCGATCCTGGAGATCGGACCATTGGAGAAAATGGTGGTTTCCAGCGCATCCGCTAGCATCTATGATTCTGATGTAGAGGTGCTTGAGATTGGCCCGAGTCTCGCTGCTTAGACTGCTCGTCATTTGCCCGACGTCGTACGTGCTGGGAACTTCCAGTCGGAGATCTGCGAGATGAGCGAAGGCATCTGTTTGAAGGCAATAGCGCATAGTTGCAGCAATCTCTCTTAGTGCCTTGATGTCATAGCACTCGTTGATGTTGATGGCTGCGTTGTGGCAAGACGAAGCGGCAGGCAACGAAAGGCTGAATGCATCGACTCCGTCAAGATTGTCGCATAATTGGCGAAAGGCATGGTCCCTCTGCGCTCGCCCATTGAATTCGTCAACGGCGTCTCGCTGGAAGCGCCTCTCAGATAGCGTAGCGCCCCAAACGGTCGGTATCTTTAACTTTCGCACTGGGCGGAAGTAGGCGGCGTCGGGTGCAGCGCAGCACGTCGACGCCTTTTGGATAGAGGCGCTGGAGTCCAAGTTGACCATCCACCAGTGGTACCTCTCGAGCAGTGCCGTGGCGCCCGCATACCAGCTGCGGGAGACGAGGCGAAGGGTGAAGAGCGATTCGCGATCGAGCTTCAGCTCGTAGGGCACCGGCTGGCCTTTGGCGAGGCGCGGTCCACCGCCTCGGACGAGGACATCCCAACAGAAATCATCGACGCCCCATGCGTTTGAGTAGGGAAAATAGGGCTGAAAGACGGTTTCTACAAAGTTGGAGACGGTCTTGTCGATGATTTCTCGCGGAAGGTGATGCATCCTATTGAATGAAAGATGTGGCGAGTGCGCGGGCGCGAACGGTGTCCTTGTTGTGTGCGTGTGTTGTAACGTGTACGGTTGTAGATCAATTGTCTTGGGATGGCGGCAGCGGCAGCAGCAGCAGCAGCAGAGCGCCATCGACGCAACTAGCTGACCGACCACGGAGCATGGCACACACGGTGTGTGGCGTGTGGCTGGTTAGCGCTGCACGGGATAATTTGGGTCGACTGGCGATGGTCACTGATTGATAAGGGATCTTGGTGGATCCCGCCCAATTAAGGTGGCATGCCTCGACCCACTGGGCCGTTGCGGTGGTTCGATATGTGCGTAATTATCATTCTAGATGAACACGTCGCGATTTCAGGCAAGATTGCATCTCGCCCAGGGTCTCGTTGGGGGCACATCGATGGGCAGGAGGGATTCTGAGACGCCTGTTGGGAATGTAACCATGGTACAGAAGCACGAGATGCAAGAAGACACAGCTCGTCAAAACTGGCAGCCAAGCATGTGAAAAAAAAAAAGGTGTGTTTAGCTCCCGCACCCATCCGGGCTGGTCCTAGCGCCCGGTAACCGTGTAAAAAGAATTCTGGAGGATGAAGGAACTTGGCGTCCTGGGTTTGAGTGTCCGATACCGGCCCAAATTGCCTGTTTTTTTTACGTGTACATGTACTGGTGACGGCAAATGGGAAATCCGGCATGAGCTGGCGTGGTGGAATATGGGCTCAGCGGCCGAATGCCATGATTTGTCTGTGTATGCGGGAGCTCCACGAACAGCACGGGGGAGGGTCGCCATCTGCCGCTGCGACTCCATTCGAGCTCATTGCCTATTCTGGCTAGAAGCGATCTTTGGCTCCAAAGCTCCATCCACTTCTTCTCATCAAAGCTATGTGCCAGACATGGACGACATCGACCATGGATTGATTCATTTCGCACCCCAGCCCCTCATTTTGCTGTGCTGATAAGCTGCATTTCGGATGCTACGCATGGCATTTTCCCTTCCTCGCATCCGCTCAGCTGGTTTTCACATGCGTGCGGGGCATCCCTCCTGCAGCAACGAGGCTGCAACCAGCAGTCACGCGCATCATGAAACGCCATTTGATTGACCGCAACTTGCTTCTCAAACACCTCTTGGTAATAGTCGAGTTGTACAGAGCGCCCTGAATTTATTTTCCCACATTTGATTTGCTCAGCCGCTGAGACATTCTCCGCTCTGCTCTGACGTGTGATGGTGATGTTTGATTATTGCGTCGTACAAAAAGCAAGGCTTGCACTTTGAGCCCTTTCCCGCTCTCAGCCATGGAATACATAAGAACCAGCTCGCACGGTAGCAAGCGCAAGGTGGACAAACACCATGCTTCATCATGGAGTCGCTTGCCACAAAAAAGCCCGATGCCGAGGTGGGCTTGTTCGTTCTTCCACTTGAGCTTGTTATCCAGATCTGTCATTTGGTCCCTAGGGGGCAGGATCTCAAATCTCTGAGAGGATGCTGCAAGCTTTTGAACGAGATTGTATCACCCCGCCTTTTCCGAGTGCTGTACGTGTCCTGCTATCCTCTTGACCTACAGGTTTTCCAACTCGTCGCTGCAAACCCGCTGCTCCTCTCCGGTGTCCGCGAGCTGATCATCGATGACAACACCATGTACCCGAAATTAAGAGGAGGTCCCCGCCGCACCAAGGTTCGTGCTACGTCCACCGATGAACCTGCTGGCCCTTCCATCGATGCTGTGGATAAGATATCCCCAAGCGAGGAATGGATCGCGCTTAGCAACGAAATACTCGAAGCCATGGCAGATATGTTCCGCCGTTTTCATGTAAACAGAGATGCAAAGGCGGACTTGAAACTCTTGAAAAAGGGTTTACCAGGAATGAAGCGACTGGAAAGTCTCGTCTTTACAAACAGGCTCGTGTTTGAGCCTCTGGCGGCGTCGGGCGCACACAGCCACGAATCAAGAAGCCCCTCGACTCGGAAGCTACACGCTTTGGATAGAAATCTTACCGAGTACGTGTTATCGACGACGACACATGTGGAACAGGCGCAGGTACGGACCGTGACTGCTCCACAACCACTCGCACAACTCTATTGGCGACCGCAAGATACCGAACCGGCTCGACCGCTTGTGTTTGACCCCCATCGCAGACCGGCAAGTAGCCTGTTTCATCTATTAAAGGCAATTCTGAATCGTAAGATAGGAACGGGCTGAGTCGGACCTTGTGTGGCGTGAGTTCGAGGGTTTCCTCGGAATGGCTGAAAGGAAGTTCTACATCATCATCACAGTGTTCAATGTCTTGGCCGTTGCAGGCATGCTGGGAAACCTGACAGAGTTTCGTGTTGACGCCTCCTACAGTGTTGCCAGTAAGGTAAACGCTCCTGGAATTCCCGGCATGTTCCTTGACAGCAAAACAACGTTTCGAAACACCTTCATGTATGCCCTCGGAGGTCTCAATAACCTAAAAACCTTCCATCTCGTCATGGGCACGACACAAACTTGTACCAGAGTTGAAGAAATGGAGAGCTATGCCAAGAGTATCAATGCCCTCCTTGAGCGGATGCCCCAGCTGGAGGAGCTTGTTTTAGAACTGCACAAATTCCCCATTGTGGCCAGTGTGATCGGCGCTGCACCGTTGAGCAATCTCCGGAGCGTCACCTTTGCTTGCGGCCACATAATCCCCGGGTCACTCGAAGAGTTCCTTTGTCGACAGGCCGCCACGCTGGAGAAGTTGGTCATGGACCATTGTTACACAATCCCGCATCAAGATTGGATCACTAGGTGGGAACAGGTCGTGAGGAGCATCACGACGCTGCAAGCGAGCAGAAAGACGCACCTTGGTGTCGCCAAATTAATCGCCGGGTACGACGGAGTCCCGCCAGCTGCATGTGGGAAAATTGGCCAAAAGGATCTCTCGGGCCCGGGCCAGCACTATTGGACGCATGGCGATCCTAGAGGTATGTATAGATTGTTGGGCTGATGGTAGATTGAAATGGGCACGGCGCATGGAAGGTATTACGAATCAAGGGAGGAAACATTTTGCATGTTGGTCCCAGTGTGTTATTCGAGTATCAAGACCACTTGGTCTGTCATCAATCTTTGAAAATGTTGATTTTGTATCAAGGCCGCTGAAAGGCATGGTTTGGGACTGTGATCTGAATGGAATTCAGCATCAGGTCCAGTCACATGGCTATTGGATTAAACAATGGAATATCTAGATATGTCGGTAGAAAGAGTTGTGTAAAAGTGAGCCCAGCAGCCGCTGCGGATGTTGGGTGCCACAGGATATAAGGGTCTATTGCACCACGCATTAGCGGAGTATCTCTTCACTTTTGCCGTAGCCGGCAATGTGACATTGGGTCTCAGTGTCGCAGTTGGAGAAGGCCGCCGTGTTTTGAAGGCTGACGCCGAAAATTCTTCAAGAGTATCACGCACGTCCACCTATTAGGCCCCAAGTGTTATCACAAGGGATGCGCCTCTTGGGCAGATGACCAATCACCATATGACCTTCATTAGTGCACGGCCAGATAGTTGTGAATTTGCGTCGATAGATTGCCTGAGGCGCAGGGACGCTATTGTGGCGGCGGTCTCGACTCGGCTCGCCCTGTGCTATCGGCTCAGCCCTAGATGTGGCGTGCGCCGTCTCTTTATTTTTCGTGTCAGGATATGAAAAGGGTCCAAGAAGTAAAGGAAGCGAAAACGAAGACGCGGAGAAAGAAATTCGATGTGACTGTATTTGTTTTCCTCGTGCTCGACTTTTACTTTTGTTCGCCTTTTGAGGAGTTTGAGCCAATCCTAGTTTTTGAGCCTTCGTCGCAACTTGAGCGCGAGAACTCGGGAGCCCCTTGAACCGGAATGATAGGTTCAACAGCCCACTGCGTCACCGTGCTGATGCCCTTCAGGTCCCCGAGGCCTCAATACGGCATGGGGCAAAGCTTTGTGGCTTCAGTTAGCCCGTCAGCCATGGCGCCCACACTCCCATCTCAGGCAGACCATCCGAATCTGGCTAACAGGGGGACTTTATTGAATGCTTCGTTAGGGTCAGCTTGTGCTCTATAAAAGGCCTTTGGGTATTTTATCGAATTTCGCCCCTATCGGTTTACTTCTGCATACCAACCTTCAATTCCCATCTGGAGAAGCTCAAAAATGGTCTCGTTCAAGGCAGTCCTCCTTCTCTCATTAGGAGCTGGTGCTCTTGGCCAGAGTTCCGTCTCCTGCTCCACCAAGTTCGGAACCACCTCCGTCGCACGCCCCGTCACCAAAACCTCGACAACCACTAAGACGACGACTCAAACGAAAAAGACAACCACTAGCAAGACTCTGACCGTTACCCCGAGCCCCACCACAGTGACCGTTACAACCACGAAGACTGCTATCAAAACCAAGACTGCCGATGTGCAGACGGATACTGTTACAACTACTCTAACCCGTATGGATTTTGGTGTATCAATATTGACCGCGCGCTAATATTATCAAGAATCCCGCTTGACCACCACCACTGCAACGCAGACCGACACATCGATTTTCACGTCTACCATCTACAGCTCAACTGTTACAACCGTCACATCTTCCGCTCCTGCCGGCTTCACCCCAATTTCCCAGAAGCAGCCTCCCTCCTTCGTCCCCAAGAAGGCACGAAATGTCGCCGCTCGCGAAGAGAAACGGGCTGAACCGAAAAAATACCCCCAAAGTGTGAACTGCGTCAAAGCCATTACCAAAACCGCGACGCGCACCTCAACCTCAACAAAGACCGTCACTACAACACTTCACCCCCAGACATCCACAGCTACAGCTACCGCCACAAACACCATTACCACCACCAAATACCCTCCTCATGTGACATTAGTGACGACCTTATTCACATCCACAACCATTACTAGAACTGAGACATCCACTACAACAACCACAACCGTCACCTCGAGTAAGTACCACATCATCAACATTCTTTGCTCCAAGTCCATTGACATTCCTAGGCACATCCTTTGTCCCTCTACCGACCCTCATCTATGAGGCCTGCAACTCCGGCAACATCTTCCGAAACGCAAACAACAGGAGGCCCATCACCGGGCCCCATCTCAGTCCAGGTGACAGCACGCAAAACCTTGACGATCAATCAACCGAGTGGAACCAATACGATTGCTGCGTTGCATGCTTCACCCGCACAGACGCCAACTGCGCTGCAGCCTACTCTATTATGGGCCACTGTGTTCACGTCCTGAGCGACACATGCTCCCAAGCCCAGTTTTCGAGCTCCTACTTCTACACGGTCGGAGACCCAGGCATTTATGCGCAATCTGTGAGCAACGGACCTTGTGGGCTCATCGCCGTCTACCCAAGTGACCCAAGCAGTACATAAATACGGGTGTGCCCCCCCATGAATAGCTTTAATGAAGAGAGGATTGAGCGTGGGATTAATGTAATTTTGAAATAGCGTGGGTGAAGTACAAGATACCCAGGCTCCGAGTGGCGGCGATGTGAGCAAGGCCAGCCCCAAATAATAATCTCACACATCAGCGTTGCTTTCTTTTAACATGGGTTGCGCATCTATATGATTTGTGTTCTAGAATGGCTTGCGTCCCAATGTGTACCTCATGTGCAGATGAAGATGTGAAATAATTCCCGGGGTGCCAGCCTGGCCGTTCCATGTAACCTATCGGATGAGCTTACCCGATTCTTCAAGAGCCAATTGTGAAACTCGTGCCCTGGATAATTTTATAATCCGACTCGAACAGCAAATCATCTCATCGTGGTTCAGACGAATAAAATTTTCAATGATGCTGGCATGTAGGCTTGCGTCCTTAGCCTGTCGGCTATAGTCGGGAACGGCTGTCACGCATTCGGTAACGGGCGGTAAAAGATGTAGGCTCTCGGTGACGGTTGATGAATCATTGCAGGATACCCGGGACACGAATACCGATGTCCAATGGCAACAATCGCATGAGCTAGCAAGCTAAGCAGAGTAAGCCCCGAAGGTTACGGAAATTTTCTTGGTGTCAATCTGGGGACGGGGAGGTTGCATCCGATCCCCACACAGCAATGCTTGGAACCGATATGAAGGAAAAGCTATTGGATCAAGCTCAAGCTTGCATTGCGGGGAAGATTATTTGTGGCATTGCGATCATCTTGCGCAGGATGCATATTTAAACGTGATAGTTGCCACTCACCAAGAGCATCCTTTTAGAATCAAGCTTCAAAATTATCTGCCTCGCAATCATCTCTTGATCATTTTTGACAGAAGAACAAAACAGCTCAACCATGGCCACTTCAATTGAAACCATCACATTGGCTACTAATGGCCCTCAAATAAGAGAGCTCAAGCCTGGATTTGGCGTCGAGGTTCGGGACCTTGATTTCACCGGCGGTGTCACAGAGGAGAGCTACCACCTGGTTAAAGAGCTGGTGATAAAGGTAATTGCTCATCCTCCGGCACCTGTTATTGAAATTTCAGTTATTGATGTGATCATCCAGTATGGCGTGGTCGCCCTTCGAAAGACTGGCCTCACCGATGAGACTCACATTGAGTTGGCCCGCAAATTTGGAGACTTAGATGACGTGAAACCTTACAACAAGGCGGGCCGAAGAAACCGCCTCAAGCATGATGAGCTTTTCGACGTCGGGAACATGGAGTCCGACGGTTCCATCGTCGACCCTGATGGGCCTCGTGCGCAGGCCAACAAAGGCAACAGCCTTTTCCATGTCGACTCCAGCTTCAACCCACGGCGCGCTGGCTATTCTCTTCTGCTAACTCACGCGCTCCCGCCGCCTGGAAACGGCGGCAGCACCGAGTTCTGTGATACCAGAACTGCATGGGACGACTTGGACGACGAAACCAAAAAGGAGCTCCTGGAGAAAGACTACATTGCCTGCCATAATTACATGCACTCCAGGAAGCTCGCCGCTCCTGAACATTTCGCAAACATCGATCCTAATGACTACCCCATGAGCCGCCACAAGCTGGTTCAGAAGCACGAAAGATCTGGTCGCACGAATCTGTATCTCGCCAAGCATATCCATCATATCGAAGGGTTGGCGCCCGAAGACTCCAAGACCCTGTTCGACAAGCTCTTCGATCATGCCACGCAGGAAAAGTACCGCACCATGGTGGAGTGGCACAATGTCGGAGATCTTGTTCTTTGGGACAATACCTGCACAATGCACAGAGCGGAGGGGGGCGAGTTCACGTACAAATACAAGAGAGACATGAGGCGTGCGACGGTGCACGATGATAGCAGCCAAGCATGGGGTCTGAACGAACATTCTAATGTTCGACAAGGCCTCCCTTAGGCCAAACATATCTATACAGTTTATGGTGAACCAAGGAGCGAGGTACCTGGGAAGAGATCGATTTCAAAGGATGCACAATTTTGTACCGTTTAGGTTTGCGAAGAATTAAATGCGTACTATCTTTTAAATAACAGGATTGTTTTGTATTAAGCTCAGTCTAGGATTCGGCTTGGTTCCGAGCCGCTATCTCACCGTCTACTTGACTGTCATGCCGTCCAACCCTTGAATGATTATAAAAGAAGGCACTTCTCCATGAAGGTCACTACACAAGTTGGCCCAGCAAAAAGAATCCTAAAAACCCTAAGAGATTAGCCTTAAGATAATATACGCGTTAGGTTATTATTTTGTATTTAGTTTGGAAAAAAAAAGGACTGAGACATATACAGCACAGATCTGGGCTAACACTCATTCAAAGGTTGGATCGCAGACCCTCTGAAAGGAGATTCTTTGGTATCAAACTGCGAGACAAAGGGTCGGTGAGTTAATTCCAAAGATTGAGTGCGTTGAACTGAATTTCTTACCTTTCATTTATGCCGTCAACATTTTCCCATGTGATTTGCGCCCACCTACAGTCATGGTTTAGTGGCGGGTCGATGCGACAGAAGCTTGGTTGCAGATCAGGGTGCAAGGCCAAGTCATTTGCCGACTATTGCCGAGCTAGCAAAACTAAGAATGCATCGGCATTTCACCCCGCTCCATCTCTCGCCAACTTCCCGCCCATTACCGACACTTTGGAATTTATCATGACACCTGGAACGGGAAAAAGGTCATACCAGGCATGTTTGAGGTGTCGGAGGAGGAAGACCAAATGTAATCTGTAAAAAAGGGCCCTGTCACCTATGAAATCTTTCGTCGGAAAATATACGACTAATGCGCCCCTGCAGGGATGGTGTTGGTCAGCCAAAGAAGCCGCCTTGTGTATCATGCCACCACTCAGGGAGTGAATGTGTCCTAGTTGCTTCCAAGCGTGGAGGAAACTTTAGGTCGCGTCGACGCACCAATTCGACAGAGCAGCCATCGGATCCCTGCACAGAAACAGAAAACGGACCCGGGTTTCTTTGTCCAGACCCCGGCTTGGAGGATGACGACATGATTCCACCTGGTACTTCAGATATCGACAATGATGACTATGAAAGGCAAGTCGGAGATGAGAATCTTACCATGGAGCTGAGAAACCCTTCTGATGCGCTGCAAATCCTGGCGCGCTCGGACGAGGGCCGGGCTTTGAGTCAAGGCAAGACATCAACAATGGTGCTGGACGACTATGAGTTAGTCCAAAGAGGCCTTCTGCACCCGAGCATCCTGCCCGAGCTGCTCTTCATGTTCGTCACATGATATCCTCCATCAATGAACCAATCAACTGATGATGAAGCAGATTTACCAAAAAGTACCACCCATATTGCCCGATTGTTCCAAGCTACTTACTGGGATCATCGGCCATGGAAAAAATACAAAAATCTGATTATTTTCTGTTAACCATCCTGCTTACAATTGCATCAAGGGATTCTCCGAGCCATTCACTCACGCACCGCTATTGCTGGGACCATACCCAACGTCTTTTACTCGAAGTGCTGCTGACGCACCCTTGGGCCCAAACTCCAAGGACAGTCGAAGGGCTGTTGCTGTTGGCTGAATGGCTGCCGCATATACAAATCGAACAGACATCTTCAGAGGCCCCAAAAAGTCTCTTTAGCGAAGAT
This sequence comes from Calonectria crousiana, assembly GCA_013406985.1. Taxonomy (NCBI): domain Eukaryota; kingdom Fungi; phylum Ascomycota; class Sordariomycetes; order Hypocreales; family Nectriaceae; genus Calonectria; species Calonectria crousiana. Next base: position 52,443 of record VTGD01000163.1, on the reverse strand, counting down.
AGAACAGCTTGGTCTCTTGTAGGTCTTGCAGTTAGACAAGGATATCTTTTACGCCTCGACCGAACTGCTTTTCGGCATGTCATGGACAAAGAGCCAAGGGAGGAAGAGAATCAAAAGAGACTGATTTGGACCTGTATGTGACACCAGGACCTGGAGCTTCATGAGAACCACTTTGACTAACATTCCTTCAGTCGTATACCTTGCAGATCGTCAGATCTCTGTCCGTTTAGGCCAATCGTTTTGGTCGCGGGGCCCATCCATGTCATCCAAATTCACCGCAAAAGATTTCCCTAACCTCCAGCCTGTACCCGGGGTGAAGGATGAAGATTACGCATCCGTATTAGAAGCAACCCTCGAGCTGACACAGATATTGTATAACGCTCACATGATACTTTACTCCTCAACCGAGCGAACCGTTGCGATGATCTACGACGGCGACTATCCGTGCTATTTGGACGAGTTTCAGCGTTCCGCAACAACTTGGCAGACTAAATGGCAAGATATAAAAGTGCCTGGCTATCTAAAAAGCACATTGCTGTTGATATATGAGTACATTTCTCTGTATGTAAATGCTTTTGCGTTTCAGGCAGTCCTTACACGAACATCAGCTCCACGATCACCTCTGGGCCGGAATGGACAGGTTGGCAAGCGACCACTAGCAGACTTGTTCTCGCGTGGGGTCATGCTATCTCCAGATGGCCCGTATATATTTGACGCCATCAGAGCAGCCAAGAAACTATTGAAGCTGATGAATGGACTTGACCCGGGTGACGTGCTGTGTTACCTGCCCTCACGCTATCATCTGTACGTTTCTTCTCTGGTTCATCGAGGCAAAGAAGGCGATTGTGAAGAAATGACTGAAACAAATTTACAGATACGGGGTGTATGCGGCCGTTTTCCTCCACAAGGCGCAAAGTGCAGGCGCTTTTCAAACTGTGGCTGAAAACCAGGAAGTGACTAGCTTGGGACTGAAGTTTATTTCCGCCATGGAGGAAGCCTCTTCTATCGAATCCCACATTTGTCACGGATATAGTCGAATGCTGAGAAAGCTTTGGTACCGATGTGATGGTCGACGAGCCACTTCGACAAATATTGATGTGCCCCATGGAATACCGAGCCAGAATTCGCCCGACATGAATTTGCAAGGCCCTCAAAATAATGGAGAGTCTATGAATCCATCGTTGGTGTCTTCAGCTCACCAAGAGCATCATCAGACTGGTTCAATAGGGTTTTGGGACGGATTTGAGGATCTTGGCTCGGAGGAACCCGTTCGCACATTGGATCTGGGAACTGATATCACGGCATTTCCATCTATCGAAGAGTATTTGTTTGGGTCATTCCTGCCTGGAATTACTGGACTGGGACAACAAGGAGAGTCAGGAACCAGCATCGAGGTAGAACAGATCTGGATGTCAGATGAACTTCACAGAATGTGATTTAATGAGATCCCGTTGAATTGCTACCGATTTTGTGATTCGATAATCCACTGCTTCTGGATCTGCGTCCAGCTCATTTTATGTTTCAGACACTGATTTCCAAATCGGACCAGCTGAGATGCTTCCGGTGCTGAAACGGATGAACCAGTGACAGTAAATGATCAGTGTTATAGATCTGAAATGAGCCGGATAATATCAACCCGATGATTGGACCTTTTCCTGTACTTGGTTTTGATTAGGTGCAAACCAAACTAAGAATTATGTTTCCATTGGCCCTCCACATTTTTCTTGCGGAAATAAAAGATGAACATTTGAGTGGTTGTCCTGAAACTCGACATAGCATGATAGCCTCGGATCGAAAGCTGTGGGAGACGCGACGAAGCTAAAGCACCCCTATTTCTCAGGATCTCTGCCCCGATCACGCATCGGCCTCTGAGTTATTGGAATATATAACCAAAGGGGCCTTATTTGAACACGTAGAAAGACTTTTATGGATTCTGGAGTGTCGAATGATTGAAAGGACCGGAGCCTGTATAGCTGTGCTGAATAAGCGAAAGCATCATGCTGGGTGATTCGACTTGATCATGTCAAGGAGGTAGTGTGCTGATGTTGGAATGTCGGTATATTTTTGACTGAATGAATATTTGAAGATGACTAATTGCAAAGAGATGAGGAATGCAAGCGACAAAACCACCACCGTGATGCGAGATGGAAGGGACAGCATGATGGGAATGGCAGGCGTGCTGAAAGTGGCCGAGGGCGGGAACTGTGCAGTGTTTATGCAGGGTCCAGCAGCGCCCAGCTTTCTTTTCATGGTTCCTCGCGACCTTTAAACATATTTCGCGGCTTCCCTTTGGGGCAAAGACCAACATTGAAACGCGAGTCGCGTATCAGGTAGGGATCCATGGTCGAATCAGGTACGGTTACGTATAAATTTTGAGGGCCCCAAACGCGTACGCCGGGCACATCTGAGCCAGACGCAGGGTCTCAATGCCAACGGCGACGAATGGGTCGCTGTCAAAGCTTTCGGCAGTGCAACCGACGGAAGTCCCGGACTGGTCAAGAACTTTATGTGTGCGTGTCATTGGATGGCTGCGAGAGGTCAGCGTGTTTAGAGTTGAGCCGTGCATTGTGGAAACCAGGTTCTGGGCCGCTAGCCCGGTAAGCAAAGCCGCAAACCGGGTCAGACTTTGGTGAACAAGCATTTTGATATGGCACTTGGTTGGGCACGTCTGGTTCTAGTGTCTCGATCCCCACTCGTCTGTCAGATGGTTTTAATTTCCGGGGTGCCCGGGATGGCCCATTTGCGTCTTGAGGTGGAAGAGATGGAAATAGGGGCCAATGGACAAAGCAATGTGCTGTACGATCACTGCGCTTCTGTGAACGCGATTGGATACAGAAATAGAACCATATTCCGCCTCCACCCATGAGAGACTACACGTGGAAATAGAAGAGTGTATGGAACGAGAATTCTTTCACCGGATCAGCAATGAGATTTCAATTCATTTTCATGCGAAACGAAATCGAAAAAAACTCTCAATAGACCTCAGTTCGAACTCTAGGTGATGTGTGGTTTCCATCCAGCATCACATGATGACAAAATCTCGCGTGGCCAAAGCAACCACCCGAATACAGATGGGAACGTCTACAGCTATCAATGAGCCAAAGGGATTCATGGTCTCAAATATCTGCACAAGAGTCAATGGATGATTCGCCGTGTTTCAGCTGGGAATTCCAGCTTACAAAATTTGGGCTCAACTAAATTGAGTTTCCGTCTTAATTGTCGAGTCGCATTAACCTCCAAATGTATCCATTTTAGCAGCATGGTGCAGTATGCAATTAAAGATGCGGAAATCAGACAAAGAACTAATTTTTGACGACTTGTAAGCAGCTCGAGTACTGGATAAGGGTGCCTTTGATGGAAGTTAGTTTTACCTCTTGAGCATTCAGAAACTATGATACCCGACCATCCGTTGAACAAGAAGCAGTACTCAATCCAAATCCAATATGGGAGCATCAATGATAGCTCAAGCATCATGGTATGGCGAAACTTAATTAGCCACGAGGGGCTTAGTAGCAAGAAGTCCATCGTCAACATCAGGGCCGGAATAGCGTGAAAACCGATGTCTGGAATCAATGGAAGCTGATGTCCGGAAGGCACGACAAGCTCTTTCTTCTATAATCGCAGGCTCCAGTAGAGAATACTAACCAGGAAATCTAGCGGTGTTGCGTATAGTGAGAGCACATTCTTGAGGATAAACAGTTCCTCTTGAAGATAAACGTCTGCGAGGAACCCGGCTCCAAATGTTGCTGAAGACATGGTAAGCGCTATAATGGTTAGAAACTTGTACGAATCACCAAACCCTAGATGTCGTGGGTTGGTGATATATGGAGGCCATAGAAACGAAGCTGCGAAAAAACGAAGTCCTGTGCCGTGAATAATGACAGAAATCTTTCTAACTGGGGAAACATTCCTTGATGCAACGTTGGTTGGCGACATTATGTCGAAACTCTCTGGTCTCAAATTCCAATAGCCGGAGTGCACCGGTTGCAAAATATTTGAAGATTAGTAGCGAATCTGGTAATAAATACCGCAAAGAGTGATATTAGGAGAATGCAGCGGTAGATGGTGGGATTAAGAGATTAGCTAAGACGTGTTGTGTTGCTTTGAGATTTTAAACAGCTGGTAATTCATGCGCTCGGGCATAAGCGGAAGCGCTTAAAACCCGGGCATAATCTTTTACAGATAAGGATCGTGACCAAGGATCGATTCTAAACGCATCCAGCATGATCAAAGTTGAAGTAATTAGAGACTGAGTCTATGGTACACATAGTGTTAAAATGAGTTTAAACTAAAAGATATGTACTTTTTATTTGATGCACGTAAAATGGTAACAACACCCAATGTAAATCAACTTGTCTTGAATCGTTTCCGTGACGTAACGCCTCAGTATCGAGCGAGCCATCCTATTAGAAAATTGGCACAAAGCCGCACTGTCAGAACAATAGAACTAGGTTACTAACTTAGACTTTTAAAATTGCCAGTTTTGTGGTTGATACCTGAGTTGCCCTGAGCTGCCCTGAGCTCCCTTGGGCCAATCTAAGCTAACCTAAGCAATTACTGCTTTTACCGGTTGCAATATAATAAGAAATTTTTCCAGCCACAAAAGGAGTTAAAAATCATTAATTCTATAACTATACTTTAAACCCTATAAATATGTTTTAGGACTATTTTGGGACTATTCTATAACTATTCTATAACTATTCTATAACTATTTTATGACTACTTCATGATTACTTCGTAAATAATTTATAATTATTTTATGATTGCAATTCTAACCTTAGGACTATGACGTCAATACCATAAGAGGAAACTACTTCATGAGGTAAGTAAGTTCCATTAGTAGAGTCTTATGCCTATTAGAGAAATGAACTACTGCTTGCAGTATAACTATCTGGTCCAAACCAAACTACCCTATAATGAGGTTTAAGAGATCCAGCAAGGTAAATCGTAGGATTTATGTTGCAGGATGGATTAGGCACGTTGGGTCTAAGCAATACAAAAGATAACACAAGAAAGATATTATGTCCGGTAATAGGTCAATTAGTCAAGTAGAACAATTAAAGGTAACCAGGTTATATTAAAAGCTAAGTTGCATTCCTGGTAATTAGAGTGACTCCCTATATAACCATGACCCCGCATAACCGCGACCCGTTTCCAGACACGTAACTCTTTCACTAGCACTGTAACTTGCATCAAATACAAAGCAATCCTTATCCAATTTAACTCAAATTTTGATCATGAGTTCGCCGTAGCCTAATGATGAAGTCCTGCTAACTGAAGCTCTTGAGAGGATCGTGAAAGGCAGCAAAATCGCGCCCGTTAGCCGACAATACCATATTGCTCCATCTATGCTATGCGACCGACGCAAGGGCGCCTAATGCGGCATAAAAGCCAAAGAGCCTGCCCGCCGGCTATCAAATATACAAGAGAAATACCTAATAAATTGGATTCTATCGGAGGAAGAGGCCGGCCGTGCCCATACGCGGCGGGAGGTCTAGTCTTTTGCAGAGCTGATTATTAGCGAGGGTGGGGATACGAGGCCGCTTGGCAACAACTGGGTCGACCGCTTCCTTCAGCGCCATAAGGAAGTTAAAACAAAGGTATCCCAATCTCTTGAGGCCTTATGTTCACGGGCTACAAAAAAGGAAACACGGAATCAGAAAGTGGTTGGAACAACCCTGACATCCCGTTCAACTGTAACGGAGAGCGATTCCGACGATTAGGTCACGATTATTGAAGCAGGCAGCGCTTGTGGAAGACGCCTTACGCCGTGTGTTACTTTTACCGGGATCAACCTCCAAGGACAGTGGTTCCAGAGCATTTTCCAACCTGGAAATATGCCTGCAGCCCTTCGGGCTAGGCTAATTCGGATATCCTTCAAAAGTGGCTAATTGAGATATTTATCCCGGAAACAAAGCCGCAACGGAAGGGGCAATGGAGGGTTCTTATTCTTGACGGTCATAAGTCACATATTCCTATTGTATTCATGCGCACCTGTTGGGAGCATCACATACAGCCTCTTTATCTTCCTTCACATACCTCACAGGCTACACAACCTCTTGACCTCGGCGTTTTTAGTCCTCTGAAGACTGCCTTCTATGAGGAAACCCGCAAATACGCCTCTTTCAAAACAGCCGCCCCAATTCAAAAACAACGCTTCTTGGAATGCTATAAAATAACCTCCGAGAAAGCTGTATCATCGAGGAACCTTCGAAAGGGATTTTCTGCAGCTGGGATTTATCCTATTAATGTTGAGAAGCCGTTGGCGCGGGTAGTTCACCCCGAGGCCTCACCCGAAGCATCCCCTCCACCTTCCACACCTAAACGCCGGAAAGAGATGATGAAGATGTGCTGTATACGCCTAGGAATGCAAAGCATCTGCGTTTGCAGCTTGAATCAATAGACAAGAAGATTGAGGGCGTTCATCGTGATGTACGTACCTTGGTAAGAAAGGCAGGGAAAGGGCTTGATGAATAGTTGGCAACAATAGCTGGTCTAAAGGTTAAATGCAGTCACCCCTTGTATTGCTCAGACCCAACGTGCCTGATCCGTCCTGCAACATAAACCCTACGGTTTACTTTATTGGATACCTCAGACCAAACTACTCTGTAGTAAGGTTTGGACCAGACCGTTACACCCTGGCAGCTGGAGAAGGGTTTTACTCTCCGCCAACCTTGATTGATACGGCTGTACCGTATCCCCACTTCAGGCTTCAGCCTGTGACAATATTCACACTGTGTAAATAGCTATCTAAATATATAAAAAAATATTTCAAAATACAAAGACTAGATTTTATAGCTATATAGATTCTAAATGATCTATATAAACTTTTTCAAACTATAAATATTAAAATTGTGGATTTTAAAATTTATGAATAGGTATTTTTAGGTGCACAGTATCGTTGCGCGCTCGCTTGTATTGCGCGCTCGCTTATCATGTACGTTAGGTAAAAAGATATATGGGAATTTTAGTAGAGGTACACGGACAGAAATATTGTTTTCTGTCAGAAAACTAAAAATTGGTAGTCTGGGCTGAGGTGCATGATAGATTTTGGTGGGGGTACATGGACGAAAATGTTGTTTTCCGACAGAAAACGAATGGCCTCAATACAGTAGGGTTCGACTACCGGGTAGGCCGACCCAAGTCATAACATCAGAGGGCAGTCAATTCTCAGTCCTAAGCTATATATATGACTACCCCACATCCACACTTATCATTGTATTTCTTGCAACATTTCGACCCGCATTCTCCCTCTTTGCGCCTCGGCCTGGCTTGTTTGAGTTCTGCCCTTTCAAGCCTTGACCGTAGCCTGTCACGCTCGTCCTCCATGGCCTTTATTCTGTATTGCTCCTTCTTCAGCGCGTTTTCTAAGTCCTTCCTTATCTCCCTTTCCGCCGCAATCTTTAGCTCACAATCTCCCCGTTGTCGAGCCCGATCATACTTTGCAAATGTTTTAGGCCTTCTCGTTTCTGCTGTGGCGCCTGTGGAACCCACCTCATCCACCTTGGTATCGCTGTCGTGAAATGAGACATCGGAACCCTCTGATTCCACGTACGGATGTCGGTAGACTGGTGTCGGCTTTGGTGATGGAATTCTGGTTGGCTCCAGATGAAATGAAGGACGCAAACCGCGTGCGTTTGGGCCGGGCGCAGTATCAGGCCTGAGTGATCTGTCCAAGCCCCGATTTCCTGATGCGGTGCTACGTATATCTCTGTTGTTATACCTGGGCTGCTTATCTGGTGGTAGTTCAACAAAACCCACTGTATCGCGGTGTGGGCCGTGGGGCAAAGTATAAGTCGAGTTTCGGGGTGGCGGTGGTGGTGGTGGTGTAGGAAGGCAAGAATCCTGGCGTCTACGGTAACACCGATCATTATCGTAACCATCGATTGGGTTGGCTGGTCGATTTCCGACCTCCCTTTGTGTTCTCCAGGTGAAAGACCGGGTAACTAATGCCCCCCGAAGGATTCTGGTATGGGATCGACTAGTCGAGGTAGTGTGAAATCCGATTGATTCATGCAGATTAATCGGAGAAGTGTGGTTATAGCTGTAGCTGGGACGTGATCTGGAGTTTCCAGAATTTCCCCTTCCTGATCTATGGAAGTTTATGCAGGTTAGTGAAGGCTGTGACTATGATAATACCGTCACTTGCCTGTCGTGCCGATTCATATTTTCTGCGAATCAAAGGATGGAGTAAGTTATATCTCGGTTCTACCAGGTGTGGTGACTTGAATAGTGGCTCATGAGAATTTGCTGTAAGGTTGGAGAAGGAGATTGGGAAAATACTGGGTGTATTGGTTTTAGGTCGCTCAAAAACCCCCCAGAATTATAACCACCAACACAAAGGTGCCCATTGAAAAAGTAGCATTTTCATGTATAGTGCATCCATCTTCTTTATTTGCGAGCCTTGTCAGGCTCTGCCTAAAGTGTATCTTCAGCCCATCTGACGATAAATGGTCGCGTGATGATGTGCAGATTAGTGTGCAGCAGCCACCTCTACACTGCCTCGTTGAAAGTGGATGGTCAATCTCCAAAAAAACCCAACCAATGAAGCCCGGAATCGCGGCACATACGTGTTTGAATTTGAGCGCCTTCCTAAACGCCTGAATTGGCCACACCATCACTCAACCCCCTCACAACCATGTCTGGTGCGGAAGTTATCGGTCTGATCTCGGGCACCACCACCATCATCGACGTCACGCTCAAAGCCTACAGCGCCGTTTTTGATGCCTCCGGATTGCCATCCTTCATTCGCGACGTCGCGCCTTGGCTGCCTATCGTCCGCGACACTGTAAAGGGCACGTGAAGGGCTGGATGCAGAACCCCGCTCTTGCGAATACGCTAGCGCCCTCAAGCTGGCTCTTGACGACATCTTCCAAAAGGTTATTCCAAAACCAGCCTCCTCTAAGTCGAAGGTCTTTTTCGATGCTCTTATCACACCGTGAATAGATACAAAAGTGCAAGATTTGAAGACGGGTATTTTAGATCACTTGCAGATCTTAACTTTCGACCACGCCATCAACGCGGGTACGCGTCGCAGATCGAAACGCTAATCTCAACCATGACCAGTAAATGTGGGAAACTCTCAACAGATGGAAGTAATACGACAATCAAAGCTCAAAATACGTCATCTGTAACACTGACAATGCAGCGTGGAGATGGAACTCAAATAACCAGCATCGCATCAGGATATCACCTTAATGGTACCATTCATGGAGGTACGGTCAATAGGTGATATTAATAAGAGAAATTTCTATGCCTTAAGTCCTCGCCCGATGTCTAAATAGAGTTAGAATCTCAGTAGAACAGTTTGGATAATTCTTCGCAACGTGGCCGTTATCGTCTGCTGCATTGATATCGGCGCCTGCTTCTAGTAGGGCTGCAACAACCCTTGCATCACCCTTTTCTATTGCAAGAATGAGTGCAGTTCGCCCCTCCACGTCTCGCGTTTCTAGTTTTGCCCCACTGCTCGTCAGCAGAAAAACAGAGCCCTGGTCGGCAATCAACGACGCAAAGTGCAATGCAGTCAATCCATCTTTGTTTCGAATATCGAGCAGGCTGGTATTAGTATCTTTGGCTCGGCGGATGAGAATATTTGCGACATCGTGGTGGCGTTTTGCAATCGCGTAATGCAATGCCGTATTTCCCTTCTCGTTCTGTAGCGGGACAGACACTCCCATATCCAGAAGGAATTGGACTATCTTGACATTTCCAAGGCGAGACGCCAAATGAAGAGCTTTCCGCTTCATCTGATTGGAATCTCCATTTGCAACCCCATTTTGAAAAAGCAACCACACGACGGAAAAATTATTGTCTTCGATTGCTAGGTCCATGCTGCTCTTCCCTTCTTCATTTTGCAATGCAATCGGCGCCTTATTGGTGACTAGAATCCAGATTATGGGGATGATCTGAGAGTGTATCGCGTAGTGAAGAGCAGTAGAACCCTTTTCGTCTTGAAAGTTTATCGGGGCCTTCTTTTCCAATAACTTCCATGTAAGATGATGGTTTTTTGCTTTAACAACCTCAATTAGCGGCGAAGAACCACCCTCCACCGTTTTGCTAACGTCCGCTCCATGATCGATGAGCAACTCTGCGATGGATATCCGGTCATAAATCAGAGCTAGCATGAGCGGAGTACGCCCTGCTCCATCACTCAGATCGACATCAATAGGTTTCTTCAACAGACTGAGAACCATATCGTGCAGCCCGTGTTGAGAAGCATATGTTAGCAGTGTCCAACCATCAGGTAGGGCATCATTGAAATTTGCACCCTTCTCCAAAAGAAGGTTGGCTACGTTGATCTCTCTGGTTCTATATTTTATTAGCAGATTGATTCACTCTACCAATTATTTCGCTTTTATCTATCCTACCAAAACCTTACAGGTACAGGCACAAAAATGCGCAGTCAAGAGGCTGATCAAGCAATTGAGTATTTGAACGATGAATTCATCCTCTTAGTCGAGCGAATCGTTCGAGATATTCCCGATATCAAAAGTTGCTCCAATATTCCTGATGCCTTTCCCGTTGTCGCCGACTGTTTCTCGCTCATCTCCAACATTCTCTCATCCATTTGTTTGTATTTGAATCAGACGGATGAAGAAACAGACAAGCCCGAAAATAAGGCTCACTACTCGAAGATGAAACGACAATCTGAAGAGTGCGTTCGTCTGGGTCAACGTATAGAACGTCTCTTGGCAACTGCTACTTCTCATGATCCTACGCCCTGGGTGAAACGCTACCGCAAATTAGTGGATGGTGGGGATCTCCCGGAGGAAGTGATGACTAAATTTCTTAACCAGGTTCAGAAAATGGCCAGGGCACCATTTGTCAACCAACAAGAAATCAAGCAATTGGGCGAGGCGCAGAAAAAGGTCGGGCGTCTTCCCGAATCCATCGATGAGGCAAATAGAAAAGGAGAAACCATTACCAATACAAATAGTGGGAATGGAGTAATGCCAGTGCACCTTGGGAAGGGCAATGTGAATACGAGTGTTGGAAACGGAGATCAAATAAACGGAGGCGGCTCTGGCACGATTCATCTTTACCCAAAGCCTATTAGTAAATAGTTCACCCAAACGTATTTTATCTATCTCTAATTGTATTTTTGTAATAATATTGATGATGATAATGTATTTTCCATCGTACAGATTTGGGCGTCTGCCAATCATCTATCAGGCGCAAAAGGACATAGGAGCCTACGTACAAAGGAGAGATCATCTTGGGAGCTCAAGTAACTTAGTTATGTGATTGATTTTGTGGTCAAGGTTTGCGGAGGAATCACTAATCTAGTTATATGCACGATTTACTAAAAGAAATGGACCTATAGCATAAGTCGAGTAACCTAGAAGCATAGCCATACTCCAAGGTTCTAGTTGAATAACTATAAGAGTATTGGCCTCAGGCCGACCTCTCTTTCTGACAGATGGGTTATCAACATAATTCACCTTAATTACTAGTATGCTAACCTGGTCAATATCTTTGTCTCTATTTCATCAAGCTCTCTTTGGCCCTTCAATTCGCACATCATGTCGCCATCCTCGTTCATGTGATGAAACAGAAGCACTGTTCTTGAGGACTTCCAGATTGGTATCTGGCTCGCATTCCCTTTCCCACTGTTGCAGATAACCGTAGATGCAAGCAGCAGTAGCGCCAGAATGTGCACCACAACGGGTAGATAGACCCATGCCCAGTGGACGCGGATGAAGTTGACTGGAACTTGGGTCAAGCCATCTGCGCGTTGCGCCGTTTTCCCCTGCTGTAGTTTGTCCGTCATGCTCAATGCCACTCGGTCCATCATGTCAGAGAAGCTCGTATTGACAAAAGCTGGGATGACGCCCAAGGAAGTACTCCCCGAGGCTCCAATTCCATCTTCCATGGTGCCTTCAAAGACTGAAGAGGCAAAAAAGCTTTGTAAGTTGGAGAGATTGGCCATGTTTATCGAGAGTCTGCTCCCTGCAGCGGTGTAATCGAAACGCGATGGCGAAACCGTGATGCCCGACGACCCAACGTAGCTTTCACGGTATGTACCGTCACGGAGCGGTAACAGGACGCGCGATCCAATATTGAGGTTAATGCCATCCGAGGTGACGTCCGAATATTTCCATCCAACCATGCTAATTGTGCATCCAATGACACTAGCCTCGGCTGGCAAAATAGCAACTGTTTGGGGTCCAGTGACACCAAACTGGTCATTGCGAAACAGGGCCACTCGCATGAACGAAGCATTAGAAGCCATAGATTCGTTGCCCAGGACCATGGTCTTGAGTACCGCTGCAGTTACGTGGCCACTGGAAGCACCCAAACCAATCAAAAGGGATGATGATGCCACCAGGGGTTGTAAGGTTGAGCGTGAGTTTGATTGCATTCTCGTTTGAGTTGCGCGACAGGACCCGTGACAAGTTGGCTATTTGATCCGTCACATTTTCACAAACGCTATGAAATCCTAGGACCGTCTGACTCGCAGGCCAGGTGCAGTTTGAGATACAGGTGTAGGAACGCGCCCAGTCATTTTGTGAAAGTCCCCTATACACAGTCGCCTACATGGAGAAGTCGGCGGTTTCTAAATCTAGTTCGTGTCGAAACCGCGTTAGTCATGGTCGTGATCAAGGTAGGGTAGGAATGATGAGGGAAATGGTCTCAAATTGTAACACGCAAATTGTAATGCACACACATTTGTAATAAAAGCTCTTTTGATTTATTGATCTAGCTAGCTAGACCACTATAGTTAAGCCTTTTTAGCTAGAGCTATTTGCTTTTGACTATCTTTATTATATTGGTATTAAATATTTAGTACTGTTAGATATTTTCGGAGTGAAAGATATTGTATTGTTGTCCTGTTGTCTGGCTCTGTGCTCTCTCTGTTCTCCTAGATTTCTTTCTCATTATATAGTCATATTTATTAGACTTTTGCCACCCGATCCGATGTATCCGGGCTTACATCATCTGCATGAATTGAGGCTTGCTTATGTACATAATCCTTTTCAGCTTGATATACATTTATGCAGCCTGATTTATGTAGTGTACTGCATAGCCTGTTTGAATGTGAGGAGCTTATCATTCAGCCCGTTTGACAAGTACTCTATTTATCTAATTTAAAATTTTATTTAATTAAGTAACGTATTGTCACAGGCTAAAGCCTGAAGTGGGGATACGGCTGTGCCGTATCCATCAAGGCTGGCTGAGAGTAAAAACCCTTCTCCAGCTACCCTGGTAGCTGGAGCCCAACAAGGTCGAGAGAACCTAGATATAAAGCCAGAAGGGCAGCCCTTCTGGCTCCCTTTCCTTCTTTCCTCTCTAGCTTTAGATAGACCAATTCAGAGCACCCTTCAGGTTGAACAAACCCAGGACCAGCCCTTCACACGTATATGATAAGCATGCGGGCCAGACAAGTATGCGGGCCACTTTTCACTAGCCCCCATTTAAGAAATAAAATAAAAACACCATAAAGCATTCGATCAATTAGTTCTACTCGCTATCCTCTTCCTCAGAGGTCTCAATAACCACTTAACATGTCCTTGCATTATGTCCAGTCTTACCGCAAGTCCCACAGTGCCTTTCCCCCGGTCGCACCGACTTCTCTCGACCACCACTTTGCGATATTTCTGCTTGTATCTGCGCATTGGCTTCCATTTGATCAATTGCTTTCCTTGCACTAGCTACCCTCATTGTCCCTCCATCTTGTAGCCGGGTTCTCTTTGCTCTGCGGCGTTTACTAAGTATCTCATTTGCCTGTTCAAGATCCCGCATCTTTAACTGCAATAGTACCATCTCATACATAATCTTCTTTGTTCCTTTAGAAAGCGATTATAATGCCTCAATAACAGACTCTGGAGAGGTACTTTGAAGCCTTTTAATTCATCTTTCAAGATACTCAGACTGCGAGCTGGTCTCAGCAATGGTCCTTGGAGTCTTTGAAGTCCAAGATATAGGTGGGTCAACCTCTTGATCAAATAATATTGGAGTCTGTAGCCGCACATCAAGCTTTAAAATGACATTTTCTGGATCAAAAGGATCAGATCCGGCTCCTCTAAAACCTGCCTTAATATTTTTTTCTGTTATAGCGGCCTTATGTGCATTATAAAAGGCCGGGAAGAAGTCGGCCTTTGAAATGTAGGTTATAGAGCATCTGATCAAATGCTCTATTTCCTTCCCATATACTGTTTTTAGCGGCCCAAAGCACGCAACATCAAGTGGCTGAAGTAGATGAGATGAATTAGGCGGCATGCAAAGCGTGATGATTTTGTTATCCTTGCAATATTCCTCAAATTTGACTGAATGGTGACTTTCATGCCCGTCGAGGATAAGAAGACGATAGCGACCAATTGATCGATTGCTTGTATGCCAATCGTTTAGAAGGTCGCTTTCTTGATACCAATTGGTAAGATGATATTGGCCTGTAGTGATGAGAAATGGCGAGATTACTATAACGGTCTAGTCCAAATGTTAAAGCAGCGACCTTACAGTCGCCGCTTTGGAACATCGCGAATAGGCTAGTCCAAAAGCGTCACATCAAGCCCGAATCCGGTGTAAAGGGCTAGTCCTGGGTTTGTTCAACCTGAAGGGTGCTCTGTATTGGTCTATCTAAAGCTAGAGAGGAAAGGAAAGAAAGGCGATCAGAAGAAATGCATTCTTCTGATTATATATGCCTTGGTGTGCCCTCGCTACCAAAGTGGCCAGGAAGCTTAATCTAGGTGGATACGGCACAGCCGTATCCCTCAACCAGGCCTCAGCCTGTGACAGTTTCTCACTTTTTCATATTTGAATCAATCAAAAAGGGATTGATAAAGCATCCAAAATAAACGACATACCCCCCTGCATCTCCTCAAACCTCTGCTTCCAGACTTTCTGCGGGGCACTATACCCCTTTCTTCTTGGGGGTAGGTGCTCGCGCCCTCTTTATATTGGCTTCAGAATCACTTGCTACTCGAAAATTTGACTATGATGGATACTCGACTACTGCAACAAACGAGCAGAACTCTCTTGAAACTCAAACATGCCCCCCTCAAGTTCAAGACGACGCCAACGCAACAGCGTCATCGTCTTCACAATCATGCCTCGTTTCCGCCGTGCAGTCGCCATTCAGTCCTTTTGATTGCAACGATCAGAGTCAGCCATGGCTGCCATTTGACAGCTATGACATCAACTACGACTTCCGATTTAATTTCGACCCCCCGATTGGAACCAAATACCCCTTCAACTCCCTTTTCATTCCAACAATGTCGACTTTGGAACGACTCCACAAGGGTCCAGTCCCAAAGCAGACCCAGCTTTTTTACCGCTGGTAGTTGTAGAAAATTGCCATTTCTCTGATTCGTTTGACGATAATACCGACCCTTCTCGGTTCTGTCCAACGTGTTTGGAGAAATTTAAGAACATTGACGCATTAAGGTACATTCGACAGTTCTAATATCGAGGTTCCACTGATTGCTAATATCTGCACACAGTTTACATGCGAAATCAGCCCACAGCCCACTTTGTCGATGCATATGCAAGCATTGCTCAGAGCTTCCGGCTGCAGACCAACGCCAACCCGTCTGCTCGGGCCCATGGCGTTGCACCTGTGGCAAACAATATGGCGATAAAGCTTACTTCAAGTCTCACATACGCCCTCTTATTCGACGGAAATTCCGTTGCTGCTGTGGAAAGGTTGATCGTGAGGACAAATTGGAACGCCATGTTAAGTGTACTGGGAATCACTCTCATATTTGCTACCGCCCAGCGACAAATCATGCGAAAGAATTCGATACCAAGGAGGAGTTTCTGGACCATTTCAAAGAATGCAAGGGTCCAAGAAAGGGCCGGCCCCGACGAAGCAGGAACTGAATCACGCAGATCATCAAGGTACGGATGCCGGTCGGGCGTCAGAGTCGATATTTAGTCGGCGACAAACTATGAGCAACCGATTGTGCAGAACTCGGAATGGGGGCTAAAACATTCTCAAGAGGGTTCATGCACACCAAACACCCACGGGTGAGCATGATTGTTGCATAGAAGGGATCTCATGGATTGTGGCCGACCAACTGTTGGCTCTCGCGCCCGGGTGGGGAAGGGGAGGTCGAACGGGCGATGAAAGCACCCGACATCCTGATGTGGCGATATCATATGTAAGTGTCATACTGCTAGGGGTGATTTATGATATCGCCACACCAGGTTATCGGGTGTTTTCATCGCCCGTTCGACCTCCCCTTCCCCACCCGGGCAGTCTTGACAAAAACTTGTCATTCCTCGATTGGTAGCGTGATGATTTCTGATGGGATATCATTGGGTTTGGAAACTTGTGAGGATTTAAATGAATTCTGGTCTTGTTTTTCACGAATGAAACGATATTCTTTGTGTCTCAACTCATCAGAGCTTATTCTGATATGTGATCCCCTCCATTCAGCCCACGCCCTCGGTAAACCTTCGACGAGCTATTCTGTAGTCGTCTAATAGACCAACATCACTGGCAGTGTTATTTTATTTTGGAGGTCTATCAGCGCAACACTTTGTCTCGCACGGATTTGACTTTGTGGCGAAAGCTATTTGTAGCAGGTCACGAGACCCGACCAGACGTACGCACATCAGGAGCAGAACGCTCCCCCGCTCTCTATACTCCACGACATTTTGCGTGGATTTTACGAATTAAATCGATGACGAAATTCTTATGCGACAGATTCGCGAAATCTATACAAAATCTTATTTCTATATTTTAGTTCAGTGTTGAGCATGGAGCGGCGAAATGTTGCTACCAAGGGTCTAATTCCTGGGTCAACCCAACACGCCGACCCCGCGTTACGGATGCTCAAGTGCTTCGCTGGCGTCGTTTTGATCGGCTTCACCTTGGCTCTTAGCCGCTGGTTTCGGCGCAGATCTAGAAATACCATGAGCCGAGGTCATGTTGACGGTTTTGATCACCGAACGCCTCATGGATCCAATTCCAAGCCCAGCGACCCAGTGCTCATGTCTACACCCTTCCGTCCTCTCCCAATTGGCACCGCCAAAACGGATGGATGGCCGGCTACGCAGCTGCAGATGCAAGCCAGCGGCAGCATGGGCCATGCTGAGCAACTCTGCACTGATCACACGATGTGCCAGCACGGGCAAGTCCATGGCCGCATTCCTGCTAGTCAGATGTTATCGAAGGACTCATCCACTACTGGCACGCACGGCTAGCATGGTCGTGGGCAGTATAATCCCACAACTCTGGCACCTGGTGTAGCCTCCAACTTTCCCTATTGTCGTTACTATATGCATACGGGCTGGCCGTACTATGAGAAGCATATATGGGCTGCTACGGCCGATGCCGAGTTGGCTGCCGTGGCCTGTGGTCCCAGCCACCTCATCACTCGTCTTGGAAGAAGCAGAGTCTCTGTCAGCGTGAAAGCCCACACCAACTATCCTTTCAAAGAACATGTTCGGTTTCAGTTTACCATGCCCTCACAAGTAAGATTTACGCTAGCTTTCTGCATCAAGCAGTGGACACAATATCATTTTGTTCTTGTCAACGACGCTACAAAGCACGGCATGATAGTAGATTGGTTTTATCGCATCAAGAAGAGGCGACTCTTGTTGATTTCAGCGGCAACGCTGGGACGTCCATAGACCCTTAGCTGATTTCAGACAAATCTGGACCGCACTGCATGACGTTGAGATACAGAAGTGACTGTTCCAACCCGTAGGACAATACCGCTATTGCTGTCAATGGTACCGCTTTGTCAAGATTTAACTTGACAGACGGCTTCACAGATAAACAGTAGGCGGATTCACCGCCGCTCATGGTCTCTCTTGTTAAGCGTGCGAACGGCGTCATCGTTACCACTAATAGCACTTCTGCACCCCAGATTGAGCCTGCAAGCACTAGTTTGCTGCAAGGAACGTGCTACCAGGCATAAGAGGCCATTCTAAGTGGTTATGCAAATGTTAGCAACGACCACCCTCGATATTCAGGAACAGGCTTTGTCGGTTACCATCGCTGAATCCCAGCCAGCGTGACATTCCCGAACGTAGCGGCCCGCACCAATGATGAATATAAGCTAGTGGCGCGATACTCTGCAGGAGACTAGGACCCCAAGGCAGTCCGGTTAACGGTAAACGGTGTTCTACAATAGCCAATCACTCTTCTAAGCACTTGTTCTTGAAGATATTGACAGGGTGTTTCACGTTGGATTATCCCCCTGAAGTCTGGCACAGACAACACTATTGAGGATTTTTGTGGTGAGCCGCCACTCAATTTAGAGAGCTTAGCGGTTGTTCCTTTGTAAGGGCGTAGACACATGCACCAAGGGCGACTTGCTCGACTTCTCCTACTGTTGGTTCTATAAAATTTCCATTTCTTTGTAGCTCTCGGATCATTCTGGGCATCAATTACTTGAAAACGTGAATTTGACAAGTGAGATTATTAATTTCATAACGCAGCTTCTAAACTATGCGTGATGCTTCGATTATGCCCAGTTGTGATAGTGATTTGCCAAGGACCGCACCAGCCACAGCCAATGCTAAATGTGGCAAGACGATTGGAATGTAGAATTATTTTCATAAAGCTCACAGCTGAAGCAAATCGTCTTCCAACTCTGTGCCTGCTTACGTTCAGCCAACAGCATCGCATTAGTTAGCTTAAATCCGGCTACTCGGAGGTAATAGGATTCAGCGATGAGGAAGGCTGAATTTCAGCGTGGGGAGCCTAAAAGGGTTTATTACTGTAGCTTAGACTCAAGGGATATTCGAAATTAGCACGAGTGTCTGGAAAACCTATCAAGTGTGCCCCTGAAGCTGGAGCTGGAAAGAAATCATCTGACAGACGGGGTTTGACTGTCACAATCCTTCTGAGCCAAAGGCGTCACGGAACCCAAAGACAAAGGTTAGAAAGATAAATCCGGTGGTCAGGCAAGTGGCAAACGGCATGTTCTGGCTGGAAAGTACTTTCCACGCTATCTCGCCTCAGTTGGAATGTGATTCTCCATCTGAAATTGAAATGGCTGTCAATTGTGCGCCACCATTGCAGCCACGAGTGCAGCCTTCCACGTTAAGGTCCGATCACTGGTCAGAATTGTGAAGAGACACTAAGAAAACTCTAGTCCATAATCCCCCAACCTTATCGATGAATATCATGCTGTTCTGGGAATGGTTCGCCTTCCTCTGCCACAGGTAGATGTAGGCCATGGCTGTTAGCCAAAAGTACAAATATCCTTCACTGGCCAGCTTGCTCGCCCGCAGAATTGAGCCTCGTTTGCTGCAAAATCTTTCTGCTATCGAGGACTACTGTGTCGATCCAACTACAGCAATTCTCAACTTGGCACGTCGTTGTCGCATCGCCCCATCCCAAGCTTGCCTCATTGCACCCAGCCATGAAGGATATCTCACAGCTCGAATTCAACGTCAGGAAGCCTGGATAAACCTCTCTGGTTGAATAGATACTGATGCTCCATCTAGATTATAATATGGATTTTCGCTGGATTATGTATATTTTTCGTCGCTGCCCGCCTCGGGGTGCGCACATGGAAACGCATGTGGACTTTCTGGCAATCTGAGTTGTGGCTCATCCTTTCCACCTTGGTATATCTGTCTCTGGTGATTGGCACCACGTATGTCTTCGAAGCTGGGATAGACACCTATGATATAACTGATGTTGGATATAATAAGGTATATTTGGCCTCCTTTCGAAACAGTCCCAGCTGACACATTTTGAACAGTGGCAGTTCTATACTATTATGGCTTCCGAGGTTGGCTACTATTTCCCAAGATTCAGTCTCCTTGCCTTCTATAATGAACTTTTTCCTATTTCTGAAGAGCGACTTAGGAAATGCCTGTATGCAGTCGCTGCATTTAATATTTTTTCATGTTTGCTTGCTCTATTTGTCAATTTGTTTTGGTGCGGGCTGCCAATATCTCAGCAGTGGTACGTTGGCTTGATTTTTCCCACCCTCCTTCTTCACGCTTTGAAAAGCTAATCTAATCGATTGGGCGTTTCAAAGGCTATTGAAAGAGAACCAATATAATTGCTCGTCGATTCTTCAAGTCGAGGTTTACAAGATTACCTGGCCTTTCAACATTGTCTCTGAACTGCTTGGTTTGGCCCCTCACTTAGCCATTTCTTTCTTTAGTTACTGACATTCCGAATTCCAGTCTTTGCGTTACCATTTGGAATGCTTCAAACACTAACAAAAACTCCGATACGTGAAAAAGTCGCCTTGGCCGCCATTTTTGGGGTTGGGATCATCTCAATTACTACAACTACAGCGCGATTCGCGTTTGCCATGCAGTCTGTTATCTCATTTTCTACATGTGAGTCCATCAGTCCGGCAATGTCTCGAGAGACTAATAGCGACAGTTACTGTGGGCGCGGCCGAAACCACAAGTCAAATTATCGTATGCGCAGCACCAGCACTGCGACCCTTGCTTCCTTTTTTCTCGAGGGGTTGGTCTAAACTTGCAAGTATTGCAACGGGAAGTACCACGCACTCTGAAGACGAAAGGAGCTTGAATGCCTCCTATGCTAGGGGAGGAAAAGAAAAGGGCTTGAGCCAAAACGCAGAGGAGACCTTGCCTGAACTTGCGACATGGCAATCCAACTCGAGAGACGGACCTGAGCTTGAACCATACCGCGAACAATAGGTGCAAGACACGTGAGGCTCGTAATATGCATTGCAGAATGATACTAGATGCTGGCGCACAGTTGGGATTCGTGCCAATCTTACATGGGGCATAAGATGAACAGATGCCCCTGAGTTCAAGATGCCTATAGCAGGCCAAATCAACATTCTATGTTTTCGGAAGGGACTCGACAAAATGAAGAAGAAAAGAAGCGGCTGGTCCCCTTACAAAGCAAATATGGATCTGGCCCATTAATTAATTGATGAGGGAAGAGTCCAGGCGGGCGTGTTCGTTACTGGGTCTCCAGCATCTCATCATTCACCCAGGAAATCTGCAAGGTACACTATCATACTTCGGGATTAATTAATTAATTAAATATTCTAAAGACTAAAATACATTTCAAATTCAACATGTTCACCATGCCGTCGAATGCTTCAGGGTCTCTGACAGGGTAGACTCACCCTTCATAAACTAGATTTCCAATTTCCCTTAGCTATCTACGATAAAACCCTAGGTGATTATTAATTTATCAATTGGCCCATGGGGCCCTTGTAGAAAGGACACAAGCCTCAGTATTAGCTGAAATAAATAAATAAAATAATACGATATAATTATATTTATCTGAGGATTATTTCTAAGACTTTTTTTAGCCTCATCTTCGGTTTACAAATAGTAATTATTTTAACCAGATCAACTTGTATCATGGTCGTTGTGAGGAAGTACCTCTGGCAATAATTCAAGGGTTGGATTATACCGTGTGAGTATTGGTAAAGACTCCACTTGTAGGACGGCGAATGGAAATCTTCCCGAGAATCAGAGCTCTGATTTCAGCCAGCTGAGATCAAGATAGAATGACTTTGGATAAACACGTCCGCATGTGGCAACAAAGGCTGATCTCAGAGGGGGACTTTATTATCCTGGGCTGTTCATGAATACATTACCACACCAAGTGTAGATTATGTCTTTCCAACAACTTCCCCAGACAGCAAGGGCAGCTAACCGTTTCCATCAGAATTACCCAATGACTGACTCGCGTCAAGAACTATATATACCTAAATATCAACGTTAGATTCATGAATATGTGCAGTACGTCTTTGTTATACCCACTAAATCGCTCCCTTGCCGCCATGGTACCGGCCCTCATCGACCTTGTCCTTCTCAGGCTCTAATCCACAGGCGGAGCTCGGAGTCGAGGCTCATTCGGCGTGGAAAAGTTTCGCGATCGACGTGCTACCGAGGCGTTCCTCCTGGTTTCGCCCCTATCGTCGTGACTCCTTCCGCTGTTCTGACCCTCGGGCCCGTGGCCTTCCTCCAGCCGCGACTTGGTCTGATGATACATGTCCTCGACAATCTGAATCTCCTCGGCCACATCCAGGGGGCAATTCGCCAGGCAGAACTCACGCTCTCGCTGCTCAATGTACTCGCGGATGTGGCGCCACTCCTCCTCGTCGCACTTGAGCCGGTTCGGCATCCCGGAGCCGCGCAGGTAGGTCAGGATGCCGGCCATGATGGTGCCGATGGCGCCGAAGGCCGTGACGGCCTGGTACGATCCCTTGGCGGCTCCGACCGCGGTTACACAGGCCGACACGATGATTTGCGTCGCCAAGCAGACGTTGACAAGAATACTGAACGTCTTGTACTTGAGAGCAGCCTTGCTCTCCGCCCTGATGACGCGCGTGTAGATTCCAACATTGGGTGCCGTCCGCGCAGCGTGCGCGCCAGTTGTCAAGGCGGGCACCGTGTCGATGCCGGTCAGCGAGCGAAAAGTGAGCAGCTTATCCTCCAGCGGCACGAGAGTCGATGCATCCGTCACGGTCAATCGCCGCTTGGGCTCTCCGCCGCGGCCTTCGTTGAGGCCCCCAACCGGCGGGAGACCCTGTTCCTCTCGGTCGAAGCCTGAGCCGCCGCCGGTCAGGACTCTTCGAAAATAGCCAATTTTCCCATCTGAAGACATCTTTGCCGGACACAGAGGTGGGTGGAGGGAAAGAGGGGAAAGGTTATGGACGACACGAGGTCAGGGAAGCGACTCTTGTCCCCTCCTTTGCATGACACTAAAAAGACGGAAGTGATGGAAGCCGGAGAGGTAGTACAGACGGCCCAGTGCATGTCGCCAGCCGCTAGCCGATTATATACAGCCGGGCGATCCCGCTATCTCTATTTCCACAGTGATGATTGGGCTAAGATTTCACATGAGAGACCGGCACGACGAGCCATTAGGCCCCAGCACTGTCCGAACCAGGAAAGCATCAACTTGATTGGCGGCATACGGCCCGCGCTAGGTGGCCGATGCTGAGAGGCAAGGGAGACTGTACCATAACAACTGGGTATGATTGTCTCAGAAGCCCCCTTCGTCTGGCTGTTGACGCGCTCAGCTCATCTTACTTTTAATGGGGGTCGAGTGTCGATCAGAGGCTAGAGCACCGTCCCCAGCGCCAGCCGAATGCTTCTCTGCACTTTGAGATCGATTAGCGCGCGCCATGGGAGGGGTTTTAGCGCCATCTATCCTGGACCTAATCTCGCCATCTGAGCTTAGCTTCTCTCGAAAATTTCAT
This sequence comes from Calonectria crousiana, assembly GCA_013406985.1. Lineage (NCBI taxonomy): Eukaryota > Fungi > Ascomycota > Sordariomycetes > Hypocreales > Nectriaceae > Calonectria > Calonectria crousiana. The sequence goes on along the minus strand of VTGD01000163.1, from coordinate 29,326 downwards.
GCCTCCCGACGACGGGAAGCAAGTTCAATTTCACCGGCTTCCTTCCGTGCGTTTACCAGTCCTCCTTGCACAACAAAAAAAGCTTCGTACGCTGAAGCCACAACATTGTATGTGGTTGAGCGACTCACCCGGGCAGAGCAACGGCCCGAATGGCGCGCGCCATCCGCACATTAGGCAAACGTTGTGTGGGTGGGATGAATAGAGCAGAGACAGCAACCAACCATTGTAGTGGAACAACGTGATCCTGCTTCGATTTGTAAGCCGAGTTGTTATTCGCTAGGAAAAAAATATGCACGAAGTCATACCACCTTGAAATGTTTCACAGGCGGAGTCATGCGATGCTGAGCACTCTCGGTAGAGTCATTTGGCTCGCTTCCCGTGTTTTCCTTCTTCCAGCGTCTCATTTTCTTTTCTTTTCCCGCCATTTTTGTCGTCCTTCACGAGCTTGAACCTTAAATCATCGCACACAGGATCTGCAAGGCATGTTTCTTGCGGGATCAACACCCTACTGCTTCATCTACGACTTAAACATGGTGCATTTGGGCCAAACCTGCTCCATTGATCCAGCTCTCTTCGAGCAGAGTCTCGGGAAATTTGCCGTTTAGGCCCTCTTTTTTGCGTCAGAGGCGCTGCTAGCGCTGCCAGCCCACCACGCCACGCCGTTCAGCTGGGTGGCGGTAAGGGATGACAACATGTGCGAGGAATGGGCGCGGGAAAATGTTCATCTTGCTACGGCTTGATTGGTTGCTCGTGTCCTGCTGTGGCTGATACATGGCCCAAGAGAAGATGCCTGGCCTTTAAACATCGGACTGTGGTGTTTTTGTGTCGCTAGCGGAAACCTGGCCCGCCCAATTCCTCCTCACCTCCACATCATTCCATCCCAGCATGCTTGTTTTGCCCCATGATCTACCCAGAGAATCTTCAGATGTCCTATTTAATCACCCGCAGCCTAATGCACGATTTCCGGGCTGTAATCTCTGCGGGCCCTCAAGAACCACCAACCAGCTAAGACAGCGCTGATCAGCACATACACTACCGATACGTAGTTCATGTTATCGCCAGTTGTGGGTCGCTGTGGAGGAAACGAATACATCTGCGAAAGAATTCAGCAACCAACAACCAGCACACCGTTTTATTACGCTGTTTGACTTACAACAAATGCAAATGCAAGCCAAAGGAGAAGGATAATGTTGCAGACGAATCCTAATTTTCCAAACCAGAATGGTCCGTGGGCGAGTCGCGATCTTCCTTTGAGAAGTAGACACATGACCGGGATGGCATAGGAGGCATAGAGCAACACCACACAAGCCGTGACCATGCTGTTGAATGCAGTGTACGACGCCAAATATAGGCATCCCAGGAGACTGACGATCACACAACTTACTAGGTGCGCCCAGATTGGCACATGCATCGAGGGGTGGACCTTCTTGAGATACGCAGAGCCCGGGAGTCCATTGTCGCGTGCAAACGACCAACACAAGCGAGCCTGCCAAGTGTGTGAAGCAATCAAACATCCGCACCCAGTGAGCACAATAAGACAGCAAAGAACTATGGCAGCAGCCTCGGAGTCCAATGCCTGGTAGAACAACTCCAGGATTGGGACCCCGGTCTCTGTTTGCGAGACCTTGTCAAAATCCTGGATGCTGAACATCATACCGATGGAAAAAAGCCACGCGGTGACAAACCCAATGCCCACGGTTCCTAGGATCGCAATTGGTACGATACGTTCAGGTTCAAAGACCTCTTCAGCCATGTGCGTGGCACAGTCCAGTCCGTTAAAGGCCCAGTTTGGGTTTATAAGGCCGACGATGTAGGCGATTCCGTCGTTGGACCAGCCGGTTCGGTTGATGAATTCAGTGAAGACGAATTTTGCAGGTTGGTGCGTGGGCGACTTGATCGGAACGACCAGTATAATGACGAGAAAGGATATGATGGATGTCCAAAGCGTGACAAAGGTCACCTTGGGCAGTGCACGGCTGGAGATGTTGAAGAGGGCGCAGGTGATGTGGACGATCTGGTAGCTGACGAAAGTCATCCAAGGCTTGAGTGACCTGGAGCAAGTCAACATAAGGATTCTCAAAATCACTACATAGATATGTCAACTTTTCAACTTACAAGTCTGGATGGGCCACTTTGATGCATCCCAACATCAAATTCCCCACTCCTAAGGCAATGCTCGCGCATGTGAATAGGGATCCTGCCCAAGATATCCAGCCTGTCACGTATGACACAAATCGGGCATACCTAGCACTGGCCAATCTGCTAGCCCAGTAATATTGACCCCCGGCGTTGGGCATGGCAGACGCCAGCTCCGCCAAGCACACTCCGATGGCAGCGCACACGACAGTTATGAGGATCGTTCCATATATTAATTGCACGGGTCCGCCGGAGTTGATGCCGGTCACCAAGGCTGTCGAGATGCCAAACCAGGAGTTAGCTAGGGAGAAGCTGATGCCCATGACGGACCAAAGAGAGAAGTTTCTTCGCAATTCTTCCTGTTGGCCAACTCGTCGGCAGTCAGTAAATGAAGAGGTGGGGGCCGGGGAACGCAAGGTACCATCATTTGACTTGACACACTCAATGTCTCCCATGCTTTCTTTGTTTTTAGTGCTCATTTTGTGACAGCTTGTATAGAAACCCTCTAACTGAGAAAATCTGAGCAGTTTCAAGCAAAAGGGAAGCAGCGGCGGGACATCGCCCCTATATGGCTTGCCCGGTTGAGACGGGTTCGTTATCTGCCCAACTGTCTCACGCTGCCCTTGCCTTAGCATTTACAAGGAGTACCAAGTTCATAGCTTCCGGGGTAGCGGATACCCCACGGGGAACTGATGATAGCGGAATAAGGCGCGTGCTATGCTTCCATCCGAGCCAATGGCGTGTCTTTCCGCGCCAACGGCGCCTTCAATTTCAGCCAAATAGCCTCGTCTATCAGTGCCCAAATGGCCTGAGCTGGAAGAATGTCCCTTCGGCGATCCTCAATACAAAGCTGTGACGTTACGAGATGTGGCAGGTGGATAAAATAGGCATGCATCGTCCGACAAAAGTCTATGCTCCATCACTGGGTGGGATTTTATCGCCATGTGGATGAATCATGCAATTTATTTAACAGAACTCATCACAGTAAATTCTATGATAGGTCGATGCTAATCGCTGACTCATGAATACCTTCCAGTCTCTCGCCATCTTTCAGTTAGTTCGTTGACGTGTTGCCTGCACTCTGAATAAATCAGCTGGTCATCGTATCTGACCATTCATGAGCTTCAAGTGATAGGTCAGGACATTACCAGACAAATGCCGAAATGCCGGGATGTAAAGTTGTGCTGGCAAAAATTAATCCAATTTACTAATCGCTCCATGTCACAATCGGACAACATGAAGACATGAGGTGCATTTATAATCAATATATATATCGCTTCGGTAATCCCAAGCGAGATAAAAGCTTACAGACGTAGAAGGAATTTCTACCAAGAATCCTGTACAGATAGAATCAAGTGACCACCGCGGAAAGGCCCACTTGAGTACCGCGGGCAGATAAAAGAGGCGCGGCTGAGAAGTTCCGCGCTCCTTCATCTTTTGAAGTCAGTCGAAGTAGATTCACCCAGTACTTTTCCGTGTCTTGTCTCTTTTGATGTGCGCTCAAGTGGAGCAGGGAAAGCTCTGGAGGTGTCGTAAGCAAACGCCATGATTAAGCAATGTGCACAAAATACAGTTTCAACATGAATCGAGATGAGGAAGAAGGTGGTATGAGGATTTCATCGTCTCTTTCCGCTTTTTCTTGCATTAGAGGAGCAAATATACAACTGGGAGAATATAAAAAGAATATTATCAGTATTTTATGATAAATTGAGGGCAATCATATTTAGTACCGGGTAGGTCCCTGTTTGATTTTGGTCCTCATGTTTAGTGATCTGTTCGCACTATTCTCGGCAAGGCGCCCCTCCGTCATATAATTTCAACCTCATCTAAGGTCAACGATGTTTCTGAAAATTCTTTCATTCTATCATATCATAAACGGTTTCATTGGTCATGACCATCTGGACTTGGTTGGATGCATGACTTTAGCTTCAAGAGTCCAACGAACAGGTATAGCGTTCACGCTAAATTAGCTAGCCAATGAAAACAAATTGCGCGCTGTAGTCGACCAGGGTGACTTCTTATCCACAACGAGACATGTCCAAGGACTTAAGATCAATGAACAGAGGCATGTGACCATGACGGGATATAAATCTGTCTAAAGGTACCAATCGGAGAGGAGAGATATGAAGCCGATCCGGAATGACGATTGTAGTGATCTATTTTGATTGACTCACAGCGACTCACACTGCAAGTACGGCTATTTTACCTCATGTCAGAGGGGTGGATGCTGATGACGATGGTGAAAACGATTCAATTGGAGTTCCGAACTAGTCGCAAAGTAAATATACATATGTAATTCATTTTAAAAAGATATTAAATGATCATGGAATTATTCTTCACTGTTATCCACGCAATGCCGCTCTTGGAAAAGCCATAATCTATGGTGAAGATTGGACGTCACCCCTGGCGGTTTCTGGATGAAACCGGCTTAGCGTTCCCCGCGAATCATGGCACATGCGCTCTGTTCCTTGGGCAGTTCCGTCCTTATCCTGGCATCATGACATTTCACGATCCTTATCTTTCTGAAAATCTCCTCAGTGCCCCTCTGTCCATCGTCCTAATACTCCCGTGGTATGCTCAGAATTTGTCATTGATATGAAAATATGAGCACAAAACCACTTTCTCGGCCACAGCGTCGCCGACCCCCGATTTTCCGCGTCAAAACGGGCTGCTTTACCTGTCGTGGCCGCAAGAAGAAGTGCGATGAGGTCAAACCTGTCTGTGCCGGCTGCAAGAGAAACAAGTTGAACTGCAAATGGCCAACGTCTACGCAAATCACGAGAAGGAGCCAACCACCGCCCTTGCCAACGAACCCATTACCTGGTCGAGACCATATACGTATAGCCCCAGCTGCCGCCACCCAAGATACCATAGTTTGCGCTCCAACGCCAAAGCCAAACCCTGAAGCCGCTCTCGATCTACCGGTAGACCCGAATATACATCTATTGGCCAGTTTCAATACAGAATCTACCAGCACAACCCCCAGTCCGACCTCGAGTGCCTCGAATTCCCCACTGGACGCGGTTCCCAGCGCGGCGAGTCCAACAGTGTTACACGATTCCAATGAAACCATTGAAGGCAGCAGCGAGGACCTCTATGAGATAAATAACGAATTATTCAACGCGGGTGAAACAATAGAGTCATTGGACTCCATACAAGATTGCTCGATTGTTGCGCAATTTGAGATAGACTCAGTCCCGAGGAGCGTCTTCCCGTTCCCAAACCAAACCGGATCGTCGCTCGATCTCCTCAGTCATTACCTCTCTAGAACCGCGCTGAGCATGGCAAACGGGTCAATAAGTGTGAATCCATTCATTTCTCAACTCATACCGCTTTCCTTTGCCAATAAGCTCATCCTCGATCTCGTCCTTTGCCAGAGTGCCGCCCACCGAGCCATGGAAGACAGCACCAAGCTCGAGACAGCCAACAGACACTATAATCAAGCCGTGCGCCAGTTTAGGAATTCGATCCAGGATTACGTCAATGGGCAAGAGACAAACCCACTCTGGATTGTAGTTGGCGCATTGATCATGTGTTTCACCGAGGTGAGTCTAACCCCTAACCACTGTGTACGAATACATGCTCATCTAAAATTACTTGCTAGACTGCGAAGGGAGACCCCCAAGGTATTATATTCGATCATATAAAAGGAGCCGGGCCGTTGTTGTCGACCCTTCTCTCTGGTCCTAACGCGACGAACAATGACCTCGTGGACTTTGTCATTGAATATTACATCTACACAGCAACGATAAGCATGATCTCGGTCGATCCATCTACGAGCCATACCCCGTTCTTGAATTCGGACCTGGAGCACCGCGGAGAAAGGTTGGTGCACTCGGGCTACATCGGGCAATTGTGTGGTTGCTGGCTTGAGCTGCTCCTCCTTCTCCCAAAGATTTTTCGGTTCGGGCAGCGACTGAGAGACGGTAATTCAGAATTAAAGGTCACAACCGCTGATGATTTTGTCATCTTTTCGACTTTGCAAATGCAGGTTCTCTCCTTCCAGCCTCTGTCGCTATTAGGAAATGACGTGACTTTGTGTGGGGAAATCTTTAAACAAGCTATCCATCTGTACCTCTTGACATCGCTCATGGGCAGCGGAGAGTGCGGTGGGCCTTTTAGACTGAGCATTGAGAGCACAGTAAATCAAGCATTCGAGTATCTGAGAGAACTGCCGTCTACGTCTCGTATCAACACAAGCCTTTGCTGGGCGCTTGGCGTGATTGGGTCTTGCGTGTCAGATGAAGATAGACGGAATGAGCTCAGATCGAGATTGGACATTATGTTCCTTATGATTGGACTCGGCAACATAAAGGCTACCTCGGTGCTACTTGAACATATTTGGGCATTGCCGGAGGGCGAGCAAAGTCCGTGGATCATTTGGAAGGTCATGAGGGACAACCAAGTGTGGATCTCATTTGCCTAATTTCCAGTCGCTTCGGAATGAATTACGACAGTATTGAACTTGGCCATAAACAGCCATTTATCAGATCGATTCTATCAATAACTTGTGTTAACTCAGTGGGCCTGGTTTTTGGGAGGCACAGTTGCGGGACCCTCTGCCGTCACATAAGCCTTGGTCAATCCACCATCAACCAAGAAATCTGTCGCGTTCACGAAGCTGCTTTCGTCAGAGGCCAGAAACACAGCAGCATGAGCTTGCTCGATGGCCTCTCCAAATCTTCCCGTGGGGAAGTGGACTTCGCGACGGAATCTCTTGGCCTTGTCGTCACCCAAGAATTCTTGCAGCATGGGAGTGCTATGAGAGGTGAGTATGAGGTTTTCCTAGTAGAGAGAGGATGAACTGACTTTAAAGGAGCAGGACATAGGGAGTTGAAACGGTATCCTGTGTAGTTGTTAGTATCGAAACAAACCTCAAGTGATTTGGGTCACTCGCCCTCTCGAGCGTGAACAATAGCCAGTTCTCGAGTCAGAGCCAAAACAGCACCCTTGCTAGCTGTGTATGCAAGCTGAGGAGTGGCAGCTCCAACAATGGCCACCATACTGGCGGTGTTGATAATACTACCCTTTGTTTTGCCATGCTTTCGAAGCGATCGAACGGCATGCTTGGAGCCATACCATACACCCTTGACATTGATGTTCATGGTCAAATCCCAAATGCTGTCGGGGCATTCCTCGGCATCGCCATCCTTGGGGTGCATGATCCCTGCATTATTGAACATGATGTCCACACCGCCCCAGGCATCAACGGCGTTGACAGTGGCCTCAACGTCAGCCTCATTAGAGACATCTACAACCTGTATTTGCACCTTGCCCTCATGGTTAGGGACAACGGTGTCAACCTTGGCCAGAGCCTTCTCGAGCGTCTGGGCGTTGATATCGGCCATCAATACAGAAGCACCCTCCTGCAGCATAAGCACTGTCGTTTCCAAGCCAACACCACTGTACGCAAGGTTAGCGAGACCGAGTTTGTATGCCAACTGAAGGTCCTCACCCCGCAGCGCCGGTGATGATGGCGTTCTTCCCAGCAAGTCGGCCAACCATTTTTGCGAGGGGTTCTTTTTTTAAATAAAAGATAAATAAAACTTGACGTAAATGGATTCCCAAGATATCGTGACTAAAGACAAGAGTGAAGACTTTGAAGTGTTATCGTTGACGTCGAGGATTAAGTATTTGAAGAATTAAGAATCTGTAGAATCAACCATCGAAAGTTGCTTCCATAAGATCATCGTACCTTTGAGCTTGATCCCTAGCATCAACCGCGAATCTGGCTTACTTTGCGCGTGTTGAGGCCCGCGAGAGCGCGGAAATGCCGACCAGGGATTGGCCTGTACCGAGCGCTTATGCGTTGAAGCGGATCTTGATCATGCGGCTATGTTCCTGTGGGCCTGAGCCTAGTTTTATATACAAGATTGCAAATGTCCGAACCAATGTGGAATGAGATAAGAGGATTTCAGAAGACCGCGCTCCGGCTGTATTTTGGTTGGCTGGGCGCATTTGCCAGCGGATCTTGAACTACCCTTGGAGCGGAGGCAACAACCTCGAAATGGAGCTGACACTTCTTTACATTACTTTGCCATAAGCGCTGTTAGGGATGAGACTTATCGTTATTCCGCTATGTATTAAAGATCGTGGATTGATCTGACATTTTTCAGCAATCAAGAACTGTTACTATACTGTCGTGGCACGTTTGATACTTACACCTACCGAGCTACCTGCCTCGATTTCTCTACCATGCCTGCAACAATCAAGACGATCTCTCCCTCCACGAACAAGGTCGTTTGCGAAGTTCCTGAGGTGACTATCGAAGATGCTCGCCAAGTACTGCAACGATCTCAGAAAGCATTCTCTGCCTTCAAGCATGTGCCATTCGCAGACCGTCGAGCCATCGTTGTGAAAGCGCTCACACTGATCCAAGAGCGAAAGATGGCTCTTGGTAGAGAGCTCTCAGAGCAGATGGGCCGCCCTATTGCATATAGTCACAAGGAAATTGAGACGATGCAAAAGCGCGCCGACTATCTGCTTGAAATTGCCGAAGAAGCTTTGGCGCCCCTCCCTGGACGCCCAGAAAGTGGTTTCAAGAGGTCCATCAAGAAGATTCCAGTTGGCCCTACGTTAATCTTCTTTGCTTGGAATGTCGGTTTAATCCATACTTGTTGGCAAGAATAGGGGCTAATGCTTTCTCAGTTCCCATATCTCATTATTGTCAATGCTTTAGTCCCGGCCCTCCTCGCTGGAAACAGCGTTGTTCTCAAGCCATCACCGCAGACTCCTCTCGTAGGCCAGAGAATTGCCGAAATCTTCACTGAGGCCGGATTTCCCGAAGACGTCCTCCAGGTTATCCAATCTGGTGACCCGGCTATGCTTCGAGAGCTCGCCCAACTGCCGGAGGTGCAGTGCGTCAGCTTTACCGGCTCGACGGCCGGAGGCCTAGCTATCCGCGAAGCAGTAGCTAAGCAGACTATCCCTGTCAATCTCGAGCTGGGTGGTAACGACCCTGCATATGTGAGACCTGACGCTGATCTCAAATATGTGGCCGCTCAACTTGTGGATGGTGCCGTGTTTAATGCTGGTCAGAGCTGCTGTGCCGTGGAGCGCATTTATGTCCACGCGGATGTCCACGATGAATTTGTCAAGGAACTTCAAGGAGAGCTCAAGCAGTGAGTTATTAGTGACATTCGATTGCGCCGTTGCGCTCAGGCACTGACGATCGTACAGATACACACTGGGTGATCCTCTGGATAGCTCCACCATGGTTGGTCCTGTCATTTCTCGGGCCGCCCAACAAGCGATTTACGCACAGGTCCACGAAGCTCTCGCGAAGGGAGCTGTTGACTCTACGCCAGAAAATTTGTCTTTCCGATCCGCTTCCCACAGCGGCAATTACGTCGCACCCATTTTGCTGACCAACGTGAACCACGACATGGTCGTCATGCGTGAGGAAACCTTTGGCCCGGTAATCCCCGTTGCAAAGGTATCAAACGATGAAGAGGCAGTCAAATTGATGAACGACACCGACTACGGTCTCACGGCTAGTGTTTGGACCAAGGACATTGCCCGTGGTGAAGAATTAATTGAGCAGCTCGAGGCTGGTACCGTCTTTATTAATCGATGCGACTATCCCAACCCAGTAAGTGCGATCCCAGCACTGCTGTTCTTAACTTACTGTATTTGAATGGAAGCTTTCTGACACATTGATAATGCAGGACCTTGCTTGGACGGGCTGGAAGAAGTCGGGTTTGGGATGCACCCTGGGACCACGTGGGTTTGACGCCTTTGTCAAGTTGAAAAGCTACCACGTCAAGGCAAACCAGGCATAAATCGGAATAGCCGTATAGCACATGAAATATAATTAGTTATAAAACCAATTGTTACTCATGATGACCAGTTTGCTCAACATTTGGAGCTAGCGGTGGGGCAAAGATGTGCAAGTGTACCAGCAAACGCGACAAGCAACCGCGACAAGCCACCAATATTCGATTTCTAGTGATTTTACATAACTTACACCATTAATTTCTCAAACTTATCTTTACCTATCTTATAAGTCCTGCCGTAGATATGCCATATGCACAAGAGAAAGTTGGATGGGGTCCGTCGCAGAGCGCTGCGCGTATCTACCAAGCCGATTGCATCATGTTGCCCATCTCCGCAAACTCACACAAGGAATAATCATGCACAAGCTGAATCAATGCGATATTCCTATGCCAGATGACCCGGGTATTTCCCATGAGCGGTCCTGGAGGATCATGGCGCGTTGCGATATTTGCAAAGCCCGCGGAAAATGACCAGAAACAGCGCGGCCCTCAGAGGTGATGGCCGGAGCATGACGGCTTCGCCTGAGACGACCCTAGCCAAAGCTGGGATGAAGGCATTGGCCGATGGTATGATCTACATATGCAATTTCCTGAATAGAAAAAAAGGTTACCAATACAAATTTTGGTGGAACTAAAATTCATGAATTTCCAAACACGTCATGAGGATGGTTACGGTCGCGGGGATGAGCGGCGTAACTTGGCCGCGTTTCTCAAATCCAATGATGCAAGGTCCCTTAGGCCTTCAACTGATAATATGTTTGGATACAGCTTTTCTCGACCAATCATGTCCAAAAAATACTTTCATGATATTTATGACCGCAGTTTAGAAATGGCATGACCTCTTGAAGGCTGGCACACCAAGAGTGGGCCCGGCGTTTTCGAGGTAGCAAGTGTTGACCTGCGAACTGCACTACTCAAATGCTTATAAATAATTAGGCATTGGCCGTATCGCCACTGGGAAGAATGGCAGATAATGTTGCACTTTTCAAGTAAGAGGCTTGTCGATCCTGAAATTAACCAATACTCATCTTGCATTTAAGCTGCTAACGAATGTCTTGGCGTTGAACATGGAGCCACGCATTTGCAAATCCTCAGCTACAGGTTTCGAAATCCGAATTCCTGGGGCTGATTTACACGCCCACTACGCTCTCAGCGCTATTTTCAAGGCTGGTCTGCACGGGATTCAACAGAAGAAGGAATCAACATTCCTCCGACAGCTCGGCTCCCAGAGAACACGCGCGCAGAGCGTCTTCAAAACACTCTTGAAAGAGCACTTGAACCATTTGAGGCAAACGACAGCATATCTAGAGAGATCATAGGCGACGAGTTCGTCGACGCGTTTGCGATTTGTCGACACCATGAGCTGAGGGTCTAGTGCGAAGCTGTAACTAACTGGTAAGTAAGAAACCATTTTATGCTAATATCACTAGCTATTATGTGGTAGAGATTTCAAGAGGTATATAGAGACGGTCTAGGGTTGGTTTTAGTATTTTGAAATGAAATTTTGGGTTCCATAACGTAGTGTGAGTGCTGACGCGCTCTAAACACAAGACATTACTTTAAAGAATTGATCCAAGGAAAATCATTGCTATGCAATTTATCAAGATAAACAGAACCATATGCGATAAAAAAAGCACCTAAAATGCAATATCTTGTGTCTTAGTACTGAGATTGATGCGGTCGCAGATTTGGCCGAGCGGTTGCTCGCCGAATAGCATCATGGTCAAGCTGCAGGTCGGCCCTCAAAATCAGGCTTCAGGCATGGCGCCGCCACCCAAAACTCGAGCAGAAGTCCCTAGCGTATCAATTCTGCCTTCCAATTTTTGGGCTCCTCGGCTCAAGAGCCTGGTTTTGATGTTATTTTAGGATACCCTTTTTTCCAGGCGTATAAAGCTGGCCGAAAACGCGGGAATGAGCAGTTGGGCCAGACACCTGCAAATTTTACTTTCTTTTTCCTTTGGCGACATTCCTTGTATCCCACCAAAAGTCTTTCCTTTCCGCGCTCAGAAAATGCATGAATCAATCTTTTCCTATAATATAAGCAGACCATATCCCTTCAAATGGTTCACCCCAGTCGTGTTCGTCGCGGGGCCCCTCGCAGTGATCTTCATCTCGTTCCTCAGTGTTGCAACACAAGGCTACCAAATCGCCACTGTCTATTCATCCAATCCGAATGCGACTTTGGCAAAGCAAAATTTCTTCACCGGTTGGCCGTCGTTCCTAACTGCAAATACGAAGCCATCCTGCTCGTCGACCACGATCTCGCTCGGCACCCAGTTCTATACCAATAACACCGCATTCAAGTACACCGTGTCCAGCATCTGGAAGATGGACCCGGAGACTGGGCAAGAGTATCTGGTTGGCTCGTTCCCATACCAGGGCAACCTTCTCCAGAAGTGTTCCATCGTTGCCATTACCATCAGTTTCCAGGGGATTGAACGCAACGCCATCCAAATCGCAAACCAGCAGTGGGGCGGTGGTTTAGATGCCTATCTCACTTGCGGCATCGAAACTCCCGATGGGTGGTTTGACGTGAACCTGACGAGCAGATATGAAGCCAACCCGCCCGACCGGTATGGGGTAAGCTCTTCTTCCTTTGTCGGCCGTAACAAAACCAGTAAAGCCAGCTTGTGGTGGGGTGAGTCTATGCTGGCGTGGTACTCCATCGCAATGACAAACGACATGCACATTGCAAATGAGAAATTTACAACAGACGCTACCCCGGCCGTCTACAAAGGAACAGTCAGCTTTGTCCGCAGCGCGGGAGACACACCCTCGGTAAAAGGCATCAAGTCACTTGACTTTTTTAATGCGAACTGCTTCTTCGTTCCGTTCAGCGACAACGGCGTTGAGATGCCCATCTACTACTGCCACCGGGATGGCATGGGCAACTTTGACTTGGTCTCAAATCTGGCGCACGCAAACGAAAGCGATCCTAATGCGCCCCTCCCCGGAATATGGATCTCTGCCAATAGCCTGGCCAAGGCATTTTACTTTACGCTCCTCGTCGACCTCGGCCAAAACGCCTCCGGACCAAACATACTCGTGGACCCAGATTTGCTGGCTTACTTTAGCGACAATTTTACCGCAATCGGGGCGAGACAGCCGACCGGGGGTGACAATATGAATATCAATAACTTCATTGGTCTCGCCACGGTCCCGTTTGGAAATGCAGACTCGTCTGCGTCCAGTCTGGGGATCAGACCCTCCATCATCTGGACTACCTATCTCTGTCAGGTTCCACGGATCAAAAGCGGGTCTACGTTGGTCATTTCGGTCATCATCAATAACATTGTTTTGCTCTCGACAATATGGAAGTTGTTCAAGCTTTCTATTGACTATTTTCTGTGCCGCAAATACCCAAAGTTGAAAGTTTGCTGGGGGTGCTTAGAAAATACTACTAACCACAGTAGCGACGATGTCCATGAGGCCCTTGTCAGAAGATGAAGTTTCTGAGTATTTTGAGTTAAAATAAGACATAAATGAATATATTCCTCTAAAGATAATCTTCTATGTTTTATATGGCGGGAGAGGTGGTATTTTTGTCTCAGAAACTATGGTTATTTTGACAGGCCAACTTGTGCAGTGGCAGTTGTGAGAAGTATGTGCGTTCCAATGATTCAAGAACTGGGTTATATTTCATGCAAAAGTTTAGGTCTCGATGCGTGTAACCCCCTGAGTTTCATAAGTCTTCCACAGGTTTATTCACATGTGGTTATGAAAGGCATCATGAGCCGTTCACAATGTTTGTGACTACCCTACAGATAACGATAAGGAATTCGCCTCCTGATCATAAGCAGTATTTATATTAGCTGTAGGTTACTATGGAATTTTCTGAAATGATGAAATGACAGATTGTGTGTAGGTTTGGAAGACATCTGGATAAGGCGAGTAATGCCTACCATTTGACAAATGACACTTTGTATGAATCAAACATCAGGAGCATCGCCAGGCTTTGCGGCGCTGGATGAAATGCCCTTACAATAAATGTCAGCACATTTACTCGCCAAACAATGCATATCTCTAACTAGTGGAACTACGGAGCGGTCTAGGAGGCACGTAGCAGGGGTTGCCCAGGTTACCGAGATGAAGACTCCAGCCACGGGGAATGGGGCGTGACGACATCAGGGGCTCACCGCTTCAACCTTCAAGCTTGATGTCCATCGGCCTTCCTACATGACTTGGTTCAGACCATGATGAAATATGCCACTGATCGGATAGCCCTGTGATAATGATGGGATATTGAACTTGGGTTCCAAAGAGTTAGTGGAGTGATCAAAGTTTTGCTCTCAGAATCACGCGTAGTCGAGTAGAGAATTTGGACTGGGAATTAAAATATATGAGGATTGAAATATTCTAGTGTCAAGAGAAAACGTGATTGAGGATGTCGAGATGTGTTTATTGGAAGTGTTGACGCAGCATGTGGTTCGACGGTGAATCAGTGTTGACGAGGTTGGGGCATGTGCCTGCCTACTCGGCCGAGACGCGCGGGAGTAGTCATGAGACTCGTCAACGCGCAAGCCGGCCTTGTTTTTAAAGGAATGAAAAGGGATTTGGGTGGTAAAAAAGGGTAGGAAGGACCAAAAAAAAAATCTGAAGCAACTCTTTGATAAAGCGTGTCATCCTTAGTGCAGGGGCCATGCTACTGCGAAGAAGTTAGTATGAGACGAGAGGGATTCGAACCAAGCCGAATTCAACTTACATCTTCTCTGTATCGTTTCAAATAGACCATATGCCACGAATGGCGAAAGCTAGAGCAATGCTTTTTCATTATAACCCTTTGTTTGCACATCGGGGTCACGTTTGGGGCCGTGAAAAGAGTGGGCCGTGTTGGCGTTGGGTTGGTGGGTGGCCCCACTAGCTGCCTGCGGCTGGATGGGTGCCTTGCATCTTGTGCCTTTGCATGCGCGCATGCACAAGCGTGATGAATGAGTTATACGAGTCCCTTCCAAACCATTTTGGTGCTTCGGGCCGTCGCCCAACTCGGCCCCCGAGAGATGCATATCGCGCATCCGGTTGCCTCTTCCGCAACAGTGGAGCATCTTGCTGTGGAGTAGTTTAAGCATCATCAAAACCCTGTTGCATATCTACGACCGGACCAATCGGGGCATTTCGGCTATACGACATCATCATTTCTCCGATCTCCAATCGACGCTTTTGTCCTGATTTGGCAGTTGTTTTCCACCTCATTGCCTATCACCTTCGGTCCTGTGGGTGCTGCCGTAGACTTCAGCTGCGGTTCCGTCTGTCCCGTTCAGCTACCTCTGTGATTAGAGTCTGCCTTTGGTTTAGCCATTAGCCCTCGTAGTCTAGACCAATCAGAAACAACTGTGCTCAATTCCTTTACCTGTGATTGCAGATGCACGTATTCAAAGTCGTGTTTTCACCAAGTATATAACAATCATGTTGTTCTTGGTTTATTGTAACATAGATCACCCTTCTGCATTCCTTCTCAGACCAGCTGGAGAATCATTTCCTGCAATTGACTTCAATCAGCAGCTCGAGCCATGAGATTCCATCCTTTCGTTCTTACACCCCTAATATCCAGGGTCCTTTCACAGGACCCTGGATTGCCTGTTCAAAATCCAAGTATTTCCTACTGGCAGATCCCGCCCAACAACGACGTGGCAGACCACCAATCTGAGAAGCTCCCAGAGAAGGTAGATGTGGTCATTATTGGATCCGGAATGTCCGGCACCAGCATTGCCTGGCATCTCCTTCGCGGGAATAACGGCTCTCAAAGCCTCAAAGTCGCCATGCTTGAAGCTCGCCAGTCATGCTCTGGCGCTACAGGCAGAAACGGAGGCCATATTCGCCCCTCCTCGTACTCGGAGTACGCCGCGATCAAAAATATCACCTCGGTTGAGGATGCTGTCAAGATTACAGAGCTTCGGGCTGCCCACATCAACGCCCTGATATCGGCCGCCGCATCCTTGCCAGAGGAGGGAAAGCAGGCTGCCCAAGCTCGTGCAGTTGATAGCATCGATGCCTTTTATGACGAGGCAAGCTGGGAGGAGGCTGTGCAGCAATGGAATGTGCTTTTCAAGGAAATTCCTGACATTGGCAGCGAATGGATCAAGTTTGAAAAAGATGATGCCCGCAAAGTAAGACCCTTGTCCACCCCTGTCAATCAGTCGCTCACACCGAGTTCAGATCTCTTTGCTCCCGGATACGGTCGGTGTCCTCGCTGGCACTCCCAAAATTGCCGGCGCCATCTGGCCTTACCGCTTTGTTACACATGCCCAAAAGCTTCTGTTGGATACTTACGAGGGGTTTTCTCTGGACACTAACACGACAGCTACCGCTGTCAATGCAGTCAAGGATGATTCAGTTCCCTATAATTTTGAAGTCGTCACCCCTCGTGGCACGATTCTGGCCCACCACGTGGTTCACGCTGCCAATGCCTGGACCCCACACTTGGTCCCTGGTCTTCGCGGTAGTATCAATGGCGGCCGTCTGCACATGAGTGCTCAGCTCGGCGGTGCCGGACTCCCCAAGGCAGGTGAATGGCCAGTATACACTGGAAATTCCAGTCAGCCTGGTGGACGCGCGTGGTCGCTTTTCCGAGAGGGCCTGGACTACGTGGTCCAGATGCCAGGAAATGACGAGTACATGTTTGGTGGTGGCGGTGGCATTCAGGAATCTGGTGCCAATCCCATGGATGACAGTGGCCTTCCTGACCACACGTTAGCGTCGTATCTCAATGGCGCACTCCCTAATTACTTTGGATACGAGGACTGGGGTTCGGAGAGGACTGACTTTCCCCAGAACTTGGACGGGAATGTTTGGCCTGGGCGCAGTAAGCGCGTCTGGATTGGTATCGAGGGAATGACCAATGACGAGATGCCATTTGTTGGGCAGTTGTCCGAGTCTCTCACAAACCGAACTGTCAAGAATGTTTCGACCGGCGCAGAATGGACGTCTGCTGCCTTCAACGGGGAAGGAATGTGCTTCGCATGGCTGTGTGGTGAGGCTATCAGTGAGATGATTTTGAACTACGGTTCGAACAAAAACGTTTCTGACTGGTTCCCTCAATCCTTCTTGGTTACTCCAGAAAGGCTTGGGAACCTGAACACGACTGTCTCGCGTAGAAAAAGACTTCGCATCTGAGAAGCATATTCTCTTGGCATTTTTGGGTAGGAATTGGAGAATTGACAAAGTAGCATTGACATATAAAGGACAATTACCGCAGGTTTCTCTACGGTGCTTGTTGCAGGAGTTGGTTTAGTCAAAATAAATAAACTAAAGATAGTAATAAAGAGAATCTAAAAAAGAATCTTTAGATAAATATACTTATTTACTATTATATTGTTCATTAAATTTAGCTGAAAGTACTAGGAAGTATCTTCCTGCAAGGGCTACAAATAATAAGTATCAAATCATTAATCATTCAAGGATTGTATTATCGAAGGCACTACGAATTCAACCTCAGCATACTTCAACGGGAAGTGCTGACATTTGTGGTGTATTTGAGGCATGTCTTGCCCATACGCTCACAGCTTACTTTGGAGTGGCGTTCTGACCGTCTAGCAAGGCGGGTGGTACAGGCACTGTTTCTATAGTCATTAATTCCTTGTGAACTTTCTCTATCCATTCTATTTACGCATATAAATCGGACATCTGCACATCTAAGCTGAGCTCCGGGTCTGCGTTCGTGGATATTTTGACAGGTGTCAAATCAGGAACGATCCAGTCTGCCCCGGCCTTCTTCAATTCATCCACTGAATGCGAAGTCGCCAATGCCAGTACCAGACACCCTGCCTCTTTTCCAGACCTGACGCCTGCAGGCGCATCCTCCAACACCAGAACTGAGGGAAATAACTTCTCATCCACACCGAGAGACTCCAGACCCTTTTGATACGGCTCAGGATGTGGTTTACCATGTTCCACAACTTCAGCCGTAACTGAGAACTTTGGTTGCGGCAAGCTGAAGATTTCAAACCAGCCATCCACAACCACTTTAGTCGCCGACGTGACTACACCCCACTTTGCGTTGCAAGACTCTAAAGAAGAGAGGGTTTCCGGTGCTCCAGGGATGATACGAGCGTCGTCACGCCACATTTTGGGAATTTGCTCTTCAATCTTGTTTACATAATCCCAAGTTGCTAACGCAGGGTCAATAGTCCGGAAGGTATCGATTGCCCGTCTCCCGTGAGACGTGGCAAGAATCGCCTCTGGTTCAAGGCCATAGTCGTGGGCAACACTGCTCAGTCTCTCATTAGCATAGACCTCGTTCTTTGGAATTTAAGAACTCGCCTGTGCCAAAATTTGACCACTGCCTTTGTTGAATCTACCAGGGTCCCATCCATGTCGGAGAGCACGCCAGCCACCTTGATGGTGAGTTGCGCGGGGTTGTCGACAGACCCCATTGTAGGCGAGAGTCTTGGGTCTGTGAGAGCAAAGGGATCTGGTGTATCGGAACGAAGCAGGGGTGGATATTGGAGTCGAAGCTGGCACGTCCGCTGCCACCGCACAATACTCGCGTTGCAAAAGCTAAATGTTTCCCCTTGTATGCATGACTCTACATTGAAAACTCCCGCATTGTGGGTCGGGGATTACCAAATGAGGCCTTCCGCGCACATGACTAAGACAGCCACTAAGTTGCCTTTTCCAAGACAACCCTTGAATGATTGTCAATTTGACACTTGTTATGGGGTCCTTGCAAAAGAACGTAATTCTCGGCATTTTTAGGTAGAATAAATAAATAAAACAATATCAAATAATTATATTTACGTAAAGATCATTTCTTGTTGTTTAAGCATTATTTTTAGTTTAGAATTTATAGCTATTGTGAGTAAACCAACTTGTGGGGTGGTTACTCTGGGTAAGGATCTCTGGGGCGACAATTCAAGGGTTGGATTACATGATTCGCAGCACAGGGGCAACAAACTGTACGGGGCGAAGTGCATTCCTAGTAATAGGCACTGGTGCCCATTTCCACCTCTGGTTTAATTAATGTATCACTTTATTTTATTTCAAGCTCGTCGAAAATTCCATTGCCAAGGGGTAACTGCGACTCCGTGGCATGGCGCCTCAGACATTGGTGGATTCTGCAACATGGTGTGTCTCACTTATGAACGGCCACAACTGCTCTAGCTCAAGTGGAACTCAGTAGTACGGCGATTCTAGTGACCAAGCAGCAGAAATAAGACAAGGATTTGGAATGGAAGTCCTCAGAGAATCCACTCCACCAATAAGCGTACCGAATAATGTCTTATTTGAGACTGTGGAATGATGAGCTTATATTGAAGGAACTCCATGCATGCCTGGAAAATACCCGCGGTGTGCCTTTTTCCTCGAACAACTCATAAGAGAAAGAGTTTAAAGGTATATCCTTTTCCACAGAATTTACCTTTAGCCACCTTTATTTCCATGGAACGCACACGATTGCTGTTAGAACCATCCTGATCGCAGAGGTCGTCACATTCTCACCACGCCAATGAAAGGCACCACGAGCTACCTGCTGCCCTTGCTGGCGTGTGGGTATTTTTCCAGAGGAGTCAATGCAGCCCTCAGTGTCACTTCGAGCCCAACTGCCGCTCAAGTCGCCCAGGCGCTTTTTGGAGCATCACAAGCGAGTTCACTGACAAGTCTGTCCTTGGACACTGGGACAGCTAATACTCTTAGTGAAGGGACTTTTACCGATGGACCACAGGGATTCTCTCAGGGCGTGATCTTGAGTTCAGGATATGTCTCTAATGCCGTGCCCGGCGGAACTCCCAACACCGCGACGGGTGGAACGTCAACCTACTGCCCTGGTACTTTGGATGTAGGCTACATGAAGTTCTCATTCAGCCTTACAGCACCGGCTTCTATCACGCTTAATTTCTTTTTTGCTACCGCAGAGTAAGTCTGTATTCGAGATTTCATCTGAATTTAAATTAACTCCATGCTAGGACTGTTTCTAAACCAACTACGGATTCATTCAATATTATATTCGATGGCAATACACTGATCCAAACATCCACAAGCGATTTCGGTAGTCTGACACTACCATTGATGTCAGGAAGTAGCGGAACATCATATACTAGAGTAACATCGGCTCAATCTGTAAACCTTCCGAATGTGGGAACAGGGTCGCACTACTTGAGAATTTGGGTTTGCGACGGTAGCGATAATACCCAAGACTCAGCAATGTTTATCAACGCCATGCCGCTCGTGGACTCATCTACTTCGGCTACTTCTTCAACCACTTCGACTACGTCAAGCTCAAGCACAACGAGCACCACTTCGGATTCCGCCACTATGTCAAGTACTTCTTCGGATACGACTACATCATCGACGACTACATCAAGTACTTCTTCGGATACAACTACATCATCAAGCACTACTTCGGATTCAACCACTACGTTAAGTACCTCTTCAGATACAACTACTGCTTCCAGTACAAGTTCAGATACAACATCATCAAGTACTACTTCGGACTCAACTACTACGTCAAGTACGAGTTTAGATACAACATCATCTAGCACTGCTTCGGATTCAACCACTGCATCAAGTACAAGTTTAGATACAATATCCTCGAGTACTACTTCTGATTCAACCACTGCATCAAGTACCTCCTCGGATACAACTACTGCTTCTAGTACAACTTTAGATACAACATCATCTAGCACTACTTCGGATTCAACCACTGCCTCAAGTACTTCTTCGGACACAACTGCTACTTCTAGCACCACTTCGGATTCAACCACTGCGTCTGGTACTACGACCACGACGGCATCCGGTACAACTTCGGACACAACGGCCACCACCACGTCGAGTTCCGCTTCAGACATTACCACTGAATCCAGCACGACTTCGGATAGCACTACCGAGTCAAGTATTACAGCTAGCACATCAAGTGCAACAGCAGATACCGCCACATCCAGTGCTACTTCGGATACTACAACTACACTAAGCTCGACTTCAGGCACCTCTATTGTATCCAGCACAACTTTGGATAGCACCAGCATATCCAGCACTACGGATACCGTAACAAGTTCGACAGCAGATACTACCACATCCAGTGCTGCATCAGATATCACATCAAGTTCTATATCGGATACAACCAGTTCCATTACTACTGTAGATACCACAACTACATCAGATTCGACTGTGTCTAGTATCGCAGATACCACAACTGGTACCATCACATCCGACGCCACCACATCCAGTACTGCATCGGATATTACTTCGGACTCTACTACTGCTTCAGACGCCACAACCACATCAAGTTTGGTATCGGATACCACTGGTTCCAGTACTACTGTGGACACCACAGCTACATCGGATTTGACCGCGTCTAGTACTGTAGATACCACAACTGGCACCATCACATCTGATGCCAACACATCTAGCAGCGTTTCAGATACTACAACCAGCGAATCCGGTGCTAGTTCAGACACAGTATCATCAGATACGTCGACAGCGTCTGAAACATCAATCGACTCAACAAGTTCAACGGGCTCGACTCAGTCGAATACAATAAGCACCACGGCTACAGATTCAAGTACTTCAGGTTCCTCCGCTGTTTCGACTGACTCGACGGGTACTTCCTCCATTAGCACTACCTCAACTAGTACGGCCACGTCAAGCACCACTTTGGATGCAGGCTCTGGCACTCCAACTAGCTCCGCAGAGCCTACCACGGATTCCTCTTCAGCTACTTCGACACCCGAGTCTAGTAGCATTTCCTCTGGCTCTACAAGCCTGATCTCTGAGTCCAGTACGAGCAGTGCCACTGGTACGCCTGGAACCACCCCCAGTAACACCGAAAGCACCTCTGCATCCACCATTGCTACTGCTACTATTACGACGACCACTCTCATTACGTCTACCACAACTACGGGAAGTAAAGGTATCACCTCTTCTGTCTCGACCACACAGTCGGCAGCTGCAACAAACATTCCACAAATCAATAACTTTGTTTTTGCCGGATGCCTTGGTTCAAGAACAGGCTACCCCGGCTTCACAGAGGCAGCCAAAGATCCGAACATGATACCGGCCTTGTGTCTTACATTTGCTACGGGGCACAAGTACGCCGGTGTTGTTAACGAGTAAGTTTTCTTTATTTATTGATTAATATGTACTGATGAGCGTCAATTCTTCCAGTACTTGCTATGTGGGAGATAACCTTGACGAAACGAGTGTTGTCGACACTGGACAGTGTGATATCCCATGCCCGGGAGATCCAAGCCTAACCTGTGGCGGGTTCATCAAAACCGGAAGCAAAAAGACGCGTCGATCTTCTTTGCTCTATGGTCGAGATGCCCCGGCCAATATTCTTCTCACTCTCTATATCAGAGTAGACAGCTCGGTCGTCACGAGAACTAGAACCGTCACTGTGCCAGGTGGAACCGAGCTCCAAACTGTCACCGTGACCGATGTGGTAGATGAAACCCGAACCGTGGATATCACACGCACAGCCCCGGAAGTATGGATCACCACCACCATCACATATACCACAATCGATACCGCTCATCCTACCGCCCTGATAATCACCGAGTATTGCGCGAGCTACTGTCCAGTCTGTGCTGAGCCTCAACACGCGACCGTGGATATTGTGACTCTTACAGCGTCCTGTGATAGGTGCGGTCGTCACGGTGAAAGCAATGTCGTGCTCACCGTGCCAAATGCGGCTCTCAATCATCCGGGTCTTACGGTGGCACCGGGTCCAGCACAGACATACGCTGCAGGTGGAAGCCACGGTCATTATGGTTATCCTGACAATGGAGGCTATTTTAGGCCGCAACAAGCAGGAAGGAAGGGCAAGTATGAAGGTGGTCAGGGAAGTGCTATAGCCCAACATGGCTCAGGTTACTCATCAGGTGCGGGACAATCGGTAGAAGGATCCAATGCCAAGTCCTACGATGGAACTGCCCATTCCGGCACAGGCAATGGAGAAACTTATTCTGAGGGAAGTATTGAAACTCCTGGCCATGGGAACAAAGAAGGATCTTATTCTGGTACTTCAGGGCCTGGTTCCTCCCTGTCTGGATCTAACCAGCAATCCGCCAGCTCCGGAAGCAACGAAGGGTTTCTCTCCCATGCAGCGAATGGGGAAAAATACGATCAACCTGGGTCTAGTGGGAAATCTACGACCTCTGGTTCTCAAGAAGCCGAATCGTCCCAACCAGGATCTAGTGGGCAGTCTCCTAACTCTAAAAACATCAAAGGATCTTCTTATAATGGTCATGGGACTAGTTCTTCTCCGTCGGGATCCGCAGGCTCTGAAGATAACGAGGGATCTCCCTCTTCTGGAGCCACTGGGGAGAAGTATTCGCAACCTGGGTCTAGTGAGGAATCAGCTACTTCTGGAAACAAGGGTGGATCTGCTTATTCTGGCTCTCAAGGGGATGTTTCCCCCCAATCAGGATCCCATGAGCAATCCGCTACTCCTGCAAGTAACGGAGAATCAACGACGTCCGGAACAAGTACAGGATCTTCAGATGCTGGTTCGAATGAAGAATCCTCCAACTCCGGGACCGCGGGGAGCTCCCTCTCATCCGAATCTACTGGAGGGTCCTCCGGTTCTGTGAAGAGCGGGGAGGTCCCTGGACATGGATCTAGCAGAAAATTGAACTCTCTGGGGGCCAGCAATGAGACCTCTGCCTCTGAGTCTGATGGCAAATCCACCAACTCAGGGGCCAAAGCCGGAGCAACTGATGACTCAGAGTCTCAAGAACAATCTCCATCTACAGGAGCGTCGTCATCCGCCCCAGCTGACGATGATGTATCATCTGAAACTCAGGCGCATATGAGCCAAGCTCAAATTGGTATCGCTTATATTGGAAACCTCCAATCTTTCATTCTTTTCATTATTGCATCCATGATTCTCGTATAAGTATAAGATTAGTAGTGATATATAGAAGTTTAGACAAATTCTTAATATAATGATATTTTCTTTCTTCGGAGTTAATGTGCATAGATTTGATCTGCTCTATTGACGACTTATGGTCTCCTAAGGTACGAGGAATTACCCCTTTGACCATGTTTGATCCCTCAGTCAGTCAGCACCTGGATCGAAGCTTCAAATCTGCTTTGGTCGCTGAATTTGATGTATTATTTTTAGACCGCGGTTGCTTTTATCTGGAATACTGCCGATATTTTCTGTCTTTTCGTCTGCACAGGACTTCGTGGTATCAATTTTGTTACTTGCCTCAGTGTTGATCTTATTCTTTGGCTCGGGTATGCCTTTCATGAGCGTTCTTTGGTGGCTGTGGCGCAGTATTCAGGGTCATTGCCGGTTCAGTCAACCCCTCCGACACAAAAACTGCCAACAGTAGGCAGCATCCCCATAGTTATCCTAGGTCAAAAAAAGTCGCCAGCTGCAGGACAGTGTAATTGGAAGTTTTGCTTGGCATCATATCTAACAAGATTGTGAATAGCTCCGGACCTCTCCCTTCCTCACGGACTTGGTGTGGGTCAGACTGCCGATGTTGATTGGTCATCGCCCGATAAGCGATAAGGCGATAAAAAAAATATCGACGGCTCGGTCTCGTGAGCTTCATCCCACTTGGACAGTCTCACTCTGACAGTGACGGGATCTCAGGCAACCGAACCCCTAAAATCTCACCTGGAAACCTTTCTGCCTTCTTCAAGGCATTCCCCAGGTTCAATGGTTCCCCCGTCCAAGAAGCGCAAGCTTCCCACCTCTTCCGGTCCCGCCCCGAAACGCTCCAAGAACTCGAAGCCGCAGTCCCGAAAGAACAAAAAAGGTGCCAGCGCCGGTCGACGCGCAATCGACGCCGATTCACTCGCTTGGCAGACGGTCGGCGAAGAAGAGTTTGGTGGCCTCCAGGTGATTGAGGGCGTGGATATTGTGCGCGATGGTGATCGCGTCCAGTTTTTAGTTGCCCACAAAGACAAGAAGCAATCTGAAGCGACCGACGACGACGATGCCGGACAAGACGACTCTTTTGAAGGATTTGGGGACGACCCTGTGGAGGGCGAGCATCTCGATTCCAGCCAAGCTGGCGGTGCTGAAGATGGCGTGGAGGGCAAGGACGCTCAAAAACAAGATAAAGGCAAAGCAAAGACCAAAGACGAGCGCAAGCTGGCCGACAACGACAACAAAAAGAAGAACAAGAACAAGAAGTTGGGCTCCAAAGACGACGAGCAGCTGGAAAAGGCCCAGAAAAGCGTACAAAAGTCCGCTTCACGGGGCAACGTCTTCGATGCGCTGGCCGATGCAGAGGAAGAAGACGAAGTCGACATGGCGGCCTGGGTTCCTCTGAACCTGTCGCCGCGCATCCTTTCGGCAATCGCCAAACTCAAGTTTGCAAAGCCCACGACAATTCAGAAAAAGACCATTCCCGAGATTGTGGCCGGCGAGGACGTGATTGGCAAGGCCCAGACCGGTTCCGGAAAAACGCTTGCCTTTGGTATTCCCATGGTGGAAAAGTGGCTCGAGCTGTACGTTGAGCGAGATGATGTCAAGAAGACGGGTCCAATGGCGGTTGTGCTCAGCCCGACTCGAGAGCTGGCCAAGCAGCTTGGCGACCATCTCACAGCCCTCTGTGAGGGTCTGCCGACTTCCCCGTATGTGTGTGTTGTCACTGGTGGTCTCAGCATCCAGAAGCAGCAGCGACAGCTAGAAAAGGCAGATATAGTGATTGCTACGCCGGGACGTCTGTGGGAAGTGCTGGATGGTGACCTCAGTTTACAAAACAAGTTTACCAAGATCCGATTCCTTGTGGTGGATGAGGCGGACAGGCTCTTCAAGGTCGGCCAGTTCAAGGAAGCCGAGGACATTATCGGCGTGCTAGACAAGAAGAAGAAGGCAGATGAGGACGACTCTGAGGACTCTGACGAGGAAGATGAATCCGAGAGCCCGACATCAACACGACAAACGCTGGTCTTCTCGGCTACTTTTGACAAAGACCTCCAGACGAAACTTGCCGGCAAGGTCAGGAACTCATCCGGTAACGACGATGAGAAGATGGCCTACCTGATGAAGTGTCTCAAGTTTCGGCGTGAGCCCAAATTTATCGATGTCAACCCCGTGAGCCAAATGGCCACTGGTCTTCGTGAGGGACTCATTGAGTGTGGCGCCATGGAAAAGGTGAGTCTTTCCAATCCGACAAACAGCCCAGAAGTCAGCATCGCTAATTAATTTCAGGATCTCTACCTCTACACTGTTCTTATCCTTAACCCTGGCCGCAGAACCCTCGTATTTACCAATTCCATCTCGGCCGTTCGCCGTCTCACGCCGTTCCTTTCCAACCTCAACATGACTGTGCTTCCATTGCACTCTCAGATGGCGCAAAAGGCTCGTTTGCGCTCTCTGGAACGATTCACTGCTGCGAAGAATTCGATTCTTGTCGCCACCGATGTCGCTGCCCGTGGTCTCGATATCAAAGAAGTCGACCAGGTGCTACATTATCACGTTCCCCGCGCTGCCGACACGTATATCCACCGATCTGGACGTACTGCCCGTGGCGACCAGTCTGGTGTCAGTGTCATCCTCTGCTCTCCCGATGAGGTGCTGCCCACGCGACGTCTAGCTGGCAAGGTACATGCCGAACAAGGCGGCAAGCGCGAACACTTTATCCAGACGCTTCCTGTGGATCGCAAGATGGCATCACGCCTCAAACCTCGAGTGGACCTGGCCAAGCGCATCGCCGATTCCGTCCTCGCCAAGGAGAAGGCACATAGCGACGACAAATGGTTGCGCAATGCGGCCGAGGACCTGGGCGTCGAGTACGACTCGGAAGATTTTGAGAACGGGGGCAGCGGCAAGGGCGGACGCGGTGGTGGTCGACGCAAGAAGGAGGCTGAGGCGCGAGCGCTGACCAAGGCCGAGATGGGAGCACTACGCGCGCAGCTGCGTGAGGAATTGAGCCGAAGAGTGAATCTGGGCGTGAGCGAGCGATACATCACTGGCGGAAGAGTCGATGTTGGTGCTCTGCTGCGTGAGGGGCAAAAGGGAGGAATATTCTTAGGTAACACTGATGGCTTGGGATTTGAACTGTGATGAAGTGCAAAAAAAACAAATAAAAAAAGTAAAGGCGATGAGGCGCCCGGAGAGGGCATCTGATAGATGTCGGATAATTACAATTCAGCGTCATTTTATGGACAATACAAACTGTACAAGGTGTTCAAAAAGATGGCGGGTGCGCCCATCATGGCTTGACAATGTCGTCGCTCTGCCAAGTCTCCAAACCCACAGACCAACGCCGTGCAACATTTTTTTACAAGCAGTTTCCCCGCATTACAACGACATGAAACCATCAAACGGTTCCTTTCTTACGACGGATCTCAACACGGGCCTCCAGAGGCGGGATAATGGTGGCACCAAACCACTGGGGCTGAGGTCGATAGTCCATCAGTCTCATGTCGTAGTTGAGCAAAATGGCAGCCATGATGAGCTTCAGCTCGTGGGCGACGAAGAATCGACCAGGGCTTTTTTATTCCAGTCAGTACTCAGGGGCCCGCAAATCAAAAACAAAAGAAATAGAAAACTCACCATGCATGTTTTCCGTGACCAAAGGCCAAGTGCGAATCGCTCGTCGTCACCATGCCCAAGCCGCGGGCACGGGCGCCCTCGTCCGGGTTCTGGACCCGCTCGGCGTCCGTCTTGCGGTCCCACTCCTCCCGGATGCGCGAGTAGCGCCACGGGTCGTAGCTCCGGGGGTTCGGGTACAGGACATCGTCGTGGTGGGTGCCCTCGAGGTTGACGGTGACGAAGGCGCCGCGCGGGATGGTGCAGCCCAGGGCGGGGCTGTAGAGGCCCTCGGGGGCGACGACCTGGCGCTCGACGAGGGTGGCGGCAAAGTTGCTGAGGCGCTGGGACTCGCGGATGGCCGAGTCGA
Source organism: Calonectria crousiana (assembly GCA_013406985.1). Taxonomy (NCBI): domain Eukaryota; kingdom Fungi; phylum Ascomycota; class Sordariomycetes; order Hypocreales; family Nectriaceae; genus Calonectria; species Calonectria crousiana. Next base: position 1,620 of record VTGD01000163.1, on the reverse strand, counting down.
GGCGGGTGAGGGAGGCGAGGCCGGCCTTGGTCCAGCGGCCCGAGGGCGGGCGGTGGGCGAGCAGCTCGTCGCGGAGCGTGTCGAGGACGGCGTCGGCCGGGCGGGTGGACAGGAGGTCCAGCATGAGGGACTGCCCCGTCAGGGCCGTGGTGTGGATGGCGGCGAACTGCACGGGGAGGGTGCGCTTGGAGATGACGGCCGGGTCCAGCTCGAACGAGTTCTGCTCGGCGCGCGCCAGCCGGATGTCCCAGGTGATGAAGTCCTCGGGGGCCGCCCAGCCCTTGTACTCGGGGTTGCCGAGCTCCAGCTGCTCCATGTCATGCAGGCGCTGCTTGATGAGGGGCTCGATGAGCTTGTGGGCGGTCCTCCAGTGCATCCAGTTAGGGATGGAGACGAGGCGGCCGACGATGGGGTGCACGACGGTCGGGAACATGTTGAGCAGGAAGCTGTTGCGGATGACGGCGTCGGTGAAGCACACGAGCGCCTTGAGGTAGCCGTCGTCGCGGCACACGGGCTTTCCCACGAGCAGCCGGTTGGTGACGCGGGGCACCACCGTCATCCACAGGTTCCAGAGGTTGACGCTCTGCCAGTTCTCCGCGTCGGTGCCGAGCACATCCGTCACGGCGGCGTTGACCTCGTCCTCGATATCCGGGATCAGGCCCGGCAGGTGGCGCGCCAGGTACTTGTGCATGGCGCGGGAGCCAAAGTTGTCGCGGTCGAGATCATGGCCCAGGAAGTTGTAGGGCAGGTGCAGGATCTTGCTGTGCGCCCGGTCGGCCGAGAGGACGTGGTCGGGCTGGTCCATCATCCAAGCGACTTGGGATCGCGGGAGGATGATGTCGTCGGGCCGCGCGATGGAGGCGGGCGCCACAAAGGCCATGTCTTGCTGGCCATACTGTTTGCAGAAAAGAAAGCAGTTAGAGATGAGGGTTCTTTTGGTTCCAATTGGGTGGGAGGAGAAAAAAAAGAGATGCCAACCTTTCTGTATCCCTCTTGAATCCACGAGCGGTGCTTGGTGAAGAAGGACCAGCCGTTCCGGATCTTGGCCAGCATCCCCCCGCCCCCGCGACCCATCCACGGCAGCTCCTTGGGGTAGCGGGGCTGCGAAGCCGTGTCGGCGAGGAATGACGCAAGAATGAAGAGGAATCCGTAGCCGATGAGCCGAGTCCACGTTATCGAGTGGAGGATGGTGCCCACGAGGGACAGTGTTTCTGTTTCCTGAGCCATTGTATTTTGGAGACGAGCGAGAGCGTGGAGAAAAGGGAAAAGAGAGAGTGAAGTTAAACCAGTCGCGATGCCGGCATCAACGATATAAAAGAAAGGCTTAGACTTGCTGCGGAACCGAAGAGCCTGCGGAGTCGGGTCGGGCTAAAAGGGCGCCTCAATCGCAATTGGAAGCCGACGATGCCATTGCCGGCATGGCGCGAGATTGTGTTTGCCTGTGTTGGTGTTGGTTGCTGCTTGTTTACTGGCGGCGCAGCGAGCGTGGGGTGGGACACGCCGCCATCTTAAAAAGGCAAACAAACGCACGCAATGGTGTGAGCTCTCTCTGCTTATCTCCGGGACCCTGATGCCTCGCGAGTCGCAGCACATGTTTCATGCCCCTCTCGCCATTCCCCC
>VTGD01000162.1:0-91810 GCA_013406985.1 Calonectria crousiana | reverse complement strand
TTTTTTTTTTTTTTTTTTTTGAGAGCTGGGGGCCGGGATCACAGCCCTTCCAGGTTGCTATTATCAGGCTCCACAGCCTTCGCCTTATACTATGTCGAGTTAAAGCCGTTTCCAGGGCAGGCTGAGGGAGCGGCTCCCAGGTGCAAGGCTACAACCCCCCCACCACCTCCCAGGTGCAAGATTTTGTTGCATTTTACGGACTCATCAATCGGGATCAGGACATTGGTTTGGTCGAGTGGCCAAGGCCTGAATCAGGTGTTGCTCCGGAGTGCTAGCGCATTCCCGCTCCCGCTGTGGCCCCCCGAAACCCCGTCCTTGACCAGGGCCTTGGCACACTAGAAGTGCCGTTGGATCCGATCCAGAAGCACGCTGCGGCACGTAATGACCACTGAATGCTGTGAGAGCTCCACGGACTCCGTTGTGGGGTGACGTCAAGCAGGGTGCCGAGCGCCTTGGCCAGACCCGGCCGCCTACGGGGATGCCGCCAGCTTTTCCATTGACTCGGAAGAGAGCCTGCGCCTGCTTGAATGGCGAGATGGGGAAAGTGGCTCACGATTACACGCGTACTAGTTTTTTTTTTCCTTCTTTTTTTTCACTTATCTAATATCAGTCCCATGTGAGCATTCGGCTACAGTTGGGTATGCATGCTCAGCATTAGCTTGTTTATTAGCTTGCGTTCCCGCCCTTCCGGAATCGCCCAAGTAATCCTTCACACCACCGACCAACACTGCCAGCGCCAACCACAAACCTTCTGCGCAACCCAACCTTCTCTCCAAACTCTTAAACACACCTCTCCCCGTTGTCGCGAATCCTCCAATTGCCCATCGCACTCCAGCATCCAGCTGTGCGACACCTTGGACCGGCGCAATGAGCGACCAACCCGCCAACGGCAGCGCCCCAGCGCAGGTCGACGCCGCTGAGAAGCACCACGACCACTCGAACCCAATCTCTAACGGTGTGCACAAGATTGCGCGGCCGCTTTCGAAAAGAGGCACCGATCTCAAGGAGACAATCAAGATCGTCAGAAGAGGCCCCAAGGGAGGCTTCGACACCACGCCTCTTCCAGACGCCCCGCAAGGTTACACGCTCAAGTTCACTTTCCACAGCGCAACCAACCTGCCCCCAGCCGACTTTGCGACGGCGTCCTCTGATCCCTTCATCCACGCCACGCTCAAGGGTACCCAGCCCAAGCGCAATAAGGAGGACCCGGATCTGACCCACAGGACACCGACCATTCGACGAACTACGGAGCCGGTGTGGAACGACGAATGGATCGTGGCCAACGTTCCCCCGACCGGCTTCACCCTCAAATGTCGCCTGTACGACGAGGACTACCCTGACGCCGACGACAGACTGGGAAATGTCACAATTCGGGTCCCCTTCATCTCAGACACTGAGCCTCTCGCTGCGGCTGGGGACAAGGAGTACAATGTCAAGAAGCGCGTGGGTAGCAAGCGCGCTTACTTTGTCAAGGGCGTGCAATGTCTACTGAGCAGCGATACGACTATGACGCCGCGAGTTCGCATCAGCATTGAGGTGCTTGGAAAGTCAGACCCTCCGTATGCGCAAATGTACACGGTTGGTCCGACTACATGGGTCAAACACTTTAGTGCTCTCATTGGCCGCATCGCTGGCACAAAGGTCAATGCGAACGAGGAGGACGATACCAAAGAAGAGGAAATCCAAGCGAATGGCAAAAAGAAGAGAAAGACCCAGAAATACGAGTATGGATCATCATCCCTGAACTATATCAAGAACCGTTACTGACTGATGCTTGTAGTTTCCAAGCTAATCAGATGCAACTGGCTGGCCCTGTTCCGCCCGTTCTCTATCACAGATATTTCGAGTTCAGGCCTATTGTTGCAAACGTGTACAAGTCCACCGGTCTGCGAGGCAAGCTCATCAACACGGCTCTTCATGAGCAGCACCGCAGAGTCTACAACTTTAACCGAACTACCGAATACGGCAGCTTCCCAGCGCGCAGTGAAGAGGCTGCGATCCAGTTCCTCAAGCTCTCCCACTTTGACGAAGGCTCCCGGACTTTTACTTACATTTTGACGTTGGACGGCATGTTCCGCTTTACCGAGACGGGCAAGGAGTTTGGCATCGACATGTTGAGCAAGCACACTATGCATTCGGATGTGGCAACATTCATTGCTTGCTCAGGCGAGTTCTTCATCCACCGGCGGAGACACCACCATCACCGCTCCAGAGCCAGTTCGCGATCCCAAACCAGCATCCGGCCCACCCAGTCCACTCAGCAAACCGACGAGATCACATCGGACTCGCAGGTGGTGGATTCGCAGCAGTCTGAAACGCCCCACGACCCATCGCACTACACCCTCTACATCGACAATGACTCGGGTACCTACAGACCGGACAAGTCGGTTCTACCTCAACTCCAGGAGTTTTTGGAGACCAACTTCCCGGGACTCCACATTGTCACCAACCACTGGGAAAGCCAGGAGCTGCAGGACATGAAGGAGGCTCAGCGGAACAACAAGAAGAAGTCGGGCAGGGTGGTCAACATGGTCATGAACATGAGCGACAGCAGCATCAGCTCGGCCGAGAGCGACCTCGATGACCGCGAGGCCGGCTGGGAGCAGGGACAGAAGAGCAAGCGGGAGGTGGCGTACGAGGCTCTGGAGGATCCTTCCAAGGTGAAGGAGGCGGTCAAAACCCTTCTCCCCGGCGGGAGAAAATGATGATTCAAGTCGAGCGTTCAGCATCGAATTACTCTTTACGACCAGAAAAATGATTTGTTTTGATTCGGGTTACGGGTGGGATATTTTTCTGCAAGAGATACCACGGATTTGGTTAGGAACTTCCAAGTTTACCGCAATGATATTTTTTTTGTCGCCAATTTCAGTTCCATCGCTTGCAAGAGTCACTGTTTAATGTCTATCCTCTAGTCTAGTCTATTCGTGGCCAATTCTACTGCTTTTATTTGAAACATTACCATGTGGAATATTTCTTTTTCTTTTTCTGATATAGATGTCCTGCCCTTCAGTTCGTTGGCCTAGCTAGGCCCGAAAGCTCGTGAATTCGGTACCAAGTGGATTTGGTCGCTAAATGTTGGGCAAGGAAGGGCTTTGATTATGGTCGGAATTGTCAAATGCAAGGACCTTTTTACAGGTTCGACTTGACCGCCACCCACCGGCTTGAGCACTTGGCCAAAACCTCTCCCTTCTCGTTTTTGACCTCGCAATCGATCTTGCTCTTTCGGCCGTCTTGTTCCACCACCTTGGCGGAGATGCAAAGCACGCTGTTGGTGGGCGTGGGTTTGAGGTAGGTCACGTCCAGCCCGCCCGTCACGTTGCTGGTCTGAAACGCCCTCGCCGTCTTTTTGAGGGTGATGTTGAGGTCAAAGATGGCGCCCATGGCCTCGTCCATCATGGACGCCACGAACCCCCCGTGGACAATGTTGGAGTGTCCGCTCACGCCGTCGCCCACGGCGATGAGCGTCTCCGACTCCAGGACGGAGCGCTCCGGGTCCGCGGCGGCGTCCAGGCTGGGGGCGCTGAAGACGCAGAGCATGTGCTGAACGGAGCGGCTGTTGGCGAGCGTGCGCCCGAAGAGCTGGTCGTTCTTGTCGGTGACGGTGTTGCGGCACGGCGGCAGAAACGCGACGGCCCCCGGCGCCGAAAGGATGGCCGCCGTCCAGGGAATCGAGCTGAAGAAGGCGACCTCGCCTTCAAAGGCGCCCGGCGGCGTCCGCGCCGCGTACAGGCTCAGGCTCGGGCAGACGAGGCGGCTCTCCGGCGACGGCGACATGGCGAGCCGCGTTTGCGAAAACGAGCGTGGTGTTGATGAGTGAAGTTGGCGGCAGGGGCGCGCGACTGATCGGGAGAGACTATCTCCTCGTCGGCGGCCGTGGGGGGCCAGACGCTTGGGTAGTCGCGCAGTGGCAGGGACACTAAGCTTTGGGACAGCGGAGAAGAGCGAATGCAATCCCCGGAGTCGCGAGGCAATTTCCATTTTTCCCTTATCAACCAGAGAGCCCGCTAAACACCCGACACGATCGATCCAGCCGGGGTTTGGCGTGGATTTGCAACCAAGGTGTTGTCGCTGTTGGACTCTATGCACGACGTGTCAACGCAGATCTTGCCGGGGGGGACGCACCCAGGTCGAATTTAAGCAAAACGACGGAACGATCGGATGGAACAACAATTCATGAACCGCTACGACACGACTTGCTTATCCCAACTTGATTGACTCGCTCGTTGGTGAATTCTTGACGAGGACGGGAGCTATGCTATTGCTAGAAGTCGCCGATAAGTGAAGGTGTGCGGGTTTTTCTCGGCGTCGGCGTGGGGCCAAACGGCAAGTTGCCGGGTTCAAGACGGAGCCGCTTTTGTTGGTTACTACTACTCCTGGCTGGGAAATTCATAGTCAGGTGGATAGCTGTCTTAGGGATTCATTTGAAAATACGGCTGGAACAGTACCCACGGCTCGTTTCCATCGTCAAACTGAGTATGAATGTGAGCGGGCAACCCAGTTGGGTGTTTTTGGCCCCCAAGCCAAGAACAAGCCGCAGTTTGATTCACAAACCTCTATCCCACCTCCTGATGGCTCGAGCTCGTGCCAAGAGTATGCTGGTAGCCGAGGTCTTTGCCTGAGCGAACCACTGTTTGTTTGACAACTAATCAAAGTCTACAATGGTGGGTTGTGCGACTCTGGCGAAAAGAAACACACACAAGGGCTGCGCTTGAATTTTATTGAAGGGTAGCATGTCCCATTTTCCACCTTCCTTCGTGTACATCCTTTCCTAACTACTCTTGAGCTGTTGTGAAACCTAGAAGCTACGTTTGTTTAATAATTGAGAGCTAACAAAGGCTTTCGCCTATGAGCAAATCAATGATGCAAACCGCATTTGTTCCCCAAAACTTGCTACGTAGTTACACTCAATCAATGAAGAAGAAGGAAACAATAGAGAGTGCCGTACCTGGAAATCGGCCGCCACCAGCCGCCACCAGCCGACAACAGTTTGTTGCTTCAGCCAATCTCAACGCTCCTTCCATATATTTCATAAGCGAAGCATTTTCGCAGTGAGAGTCGTTTCCAAATCCTCATAATTTCTCATTTATTCATCTCCAAACAATTTTTGTGGTGTCTGCCAACAACTACGAACTTCACGACAGCGTCGACACGGAGCCGGCAACATGGCGAGAGGTCACGGCTGGCTGACTCCTGAGCAAGTCGATGTGCTCATCACTATCGAGCGCATCGGCGGCGGTTGCTCCATGGTTGCTGTAACGATGACGATCCTCTCGTACTGGTTGGTTAGAAAGCTCCGCACCACCCCGAATCTTTTTCTTCTCTTCGCTTCCATCGCCAATGCCGGGGCGAGCGTCGCCTCCATGATGGGATATGATGGCCTCGACAAAGGGGAGGATTCAGCGCTGTGCCAGGCCCAGGCATTCATCTTTCAATGGTAACCTGCCTGCTTATCAAATACGGGAAGCACATATGCTCATTGTGCGGTTTTAGGTTTATGCAATCTGACCCCTGGTGGTCGCTGGCCATGGCGATTAACGTCTTTCTCGTCTTCTTCTGCAACGCAAGCCCGTCAAGTTTTCGAAAGTATGCCTGGATATACTTGATTATTTGTTTTGGCGGACCGCTTGCCAGCGCAGTTGCCTTGATTTTGATTCGACACGAGAAGAGAGGACTCATCTATGGTGATGCAGCTGTAAGTAAAGTGATACTACAAACTCCAAACTTTGGTTGACTTTTGGCAGCTTTGGTGCTGGATCTCCCAAGAGTGGAGTCTTGTTCGGCTGTGGTCATACTACATCCCAGTTTGGTTCTGCATCTTAGTGTCCTTCATCATCTATGTTGCGGTCGGATATCACGTGTTTCACACACGGAATCAACTTCGAAATGCAGCCTTGGACCACTGGAACAAAGAAGAAACCAACGGCTCCAGCCCTAGTGGAAGTCGAGATTCTTCTGAAGAGGTAACATTGACCTTATGTATGCAGTCGCTTTTAAAATCCCTAACGCCTAACTTTAGAGTTTAAATCGTCGTACCGAGTTCTATGGAACAGTCATCACAGAGGTCCAAGTCACAACGGACTTTTCAAGGCAGAGATGCCACTCTGGCCCTACAATTCCTACTAACATTCAAATTCGCGGCAGCCCCCACCGCACTCGGTCGTGGGCACTTGCTCTGGATGGCGACGTGTATGAGGCTAACGGAGAGAGCAAACACCAAAGGTTTGAGACAGTATGCACATCGGACAGAGTCCGCCCACCACCATCAACTGCCATTACACGTCTCCGAGCTGTCAAATCGAATGTTTCGCTCAAGCTCAAGCGCCTCGACCCTGTCAAGATGGCCTACCTGCGAACCAGTTTCATCTTCGCCTTTGCCGTGTTGATCACGTGGATTCCCAGCTCCATCAATCGCCTATACAGTTTGTCTCATGGCGGCAAGATTAGCTTTCAACTTAGCGTGGCGAGCGGATGCGTCCTGCCGCTTCAAGGCGTATGGAACGCTGTCATCTACTTCACCACTAGCTGGGAGACCATTCGCGAGGCATTCAAGTCAGCCAAGACCAAGTTGTGCAAAAGGAGTAGTGGAATTTCGATTCGCTTGGAAAGCAGGTTGGGCACAACTCGGAGCCAGCGCCACGACACTGTCGTACAACCCGAAGAAGCTTGCACTACGAAAGGCGATTCCGAGAACGGGTACGGCAATGAATGCGACAACGAATCCTGGGATTGCGCGAACTCCGTGTGATGGGCGTTAGTTTAGAAGTGTCTGTCAACTTGTGAGTTGCCCTTGTTTCCGGATTGGTATTGTTGCATCGGAAAACATGGAGCGCTAGCGCCTGAGAGTCACTGGTGTGAATAACAAAAACGAAAGGCATGTAGAGAAGGTTGCATCTTAGTGTTACATTAACCATACAACTGGAGTTTTGATTTCATTAATTCATAATAGTAGATTGCTCATGGTTGCACCGCATCGCTTCATGCATCTTGTTTTAAGTCCGAGACACCCCCCTGGCCGAGAAAGACGGGCTCACCTTCGGCGGCGTCGACACCATCTCGGACGGCCTTCTCGACGGCGGCCTCAATATCCTCGTCACCATCAAGAAGGTCGAGCCAGGAGTTCTTCACACCCTCAGCGGCAAGGAGGGCGTCGGCCGTCTTGGCAACTGACTCGCGGCTAACCATTTGGCCCGCGGCAATGTGCTCGGTTTTGCCTAGCGTTACCTTGCCGGCGGGCTCGTCAGATAGGGTTCCAGGTCGGAGGTTGATGCCAACCAGCGTGCTCTTCTTGGAGACGTTGTAGAGCACCTCATCGGCGGCGATCTTGGCCTGGTAGTAGTTGGCCAGGACACCGAAATTGATCTTCTGGTTGTAAGTGTCCCACTCCTCCTTGGACCACCAGGGGGCCGCCTCGCGGCGGGAGCCAAGGTACGAGACGAGAAGGAAGCGGGAAATGGAGGGTGTGTCGGCGGCCGCATTGATAAAGTGGATGGCGGCATCACGGTCAACCTTGAAGGTCTAGACGTTCAAGTTAGTATAAGTCGGGTAATTATGAAATTGGGGTGAGTTGGCTCATACCCTTTCAGGAGCTCCCTTGCCTCCCGCACCTAAATCTCACATCAGAAACGTGTCACGCTATTTTTGGGGGGGAACCAATTGAGAAGCTAGTCAACTAGTTCAACGGAGTTGCGTACCGGCGCTCCAAGCGATGTAGTCGGGCTTGACGTCGTCAATGACCTTTTGAGCTTCTTCCTTGTTGCCGATATCCTCAATGCTGGATACAAGGACATTGAGCTTTCCGGGGAGGTCGGTGCCCAGCTTCTCAATAGTAGGGATCTGTTCCTGTTTGCGAATGACGCTGGTGACGGTCCACGAGCGCTTAAGCAGGAGAGGAGTGAGGAGCTGGGCAATCTTGCCGTGGCCGCCAAGTAGGAGAACGTGGTGAGACATTGTTTCGGATTGTCTTTTCTTATTCTGCCTCTCTTCTGTTAGGCGAATGGGTTGCTTGGTATAACAGGGCCTAGGTCAGTGCGGGGACCAATCGTGCAGGAGGGAGTGGTGAGATTTGGGGGCGAGACAGTTGGCGACGGTGATGCTTTTGAGGTCTAGGGGAGCCGTGTCGCATCACAGTTGGTTGCTCACGTAAGAGAACATGACGACATCCACAATGCGGGGCGGGCATGACGTATCGAGACGGCGAGTGGCATCATGTTTGGGTGGTTTATTGTGGGTGAGCTGTTGGTTCCGTGTTACAGAGGCGAAAAATGGGTTATTAATTGAGAGGTGAGGGCATTAAATTTGGCAAGGGACAAGTCGAATTGGGCAACTGTACGCCGCGCCGCGGTGTAAAGAAAGAAGTGGGGGTCGCCGAGGTTCGGGTTCGGGTTTCTTGTAGTTTCCACGGAAGCCTTGCTGCAGGGCACGACCAACAACATGCCAGTGCCCCATGTCAGATAAGCAACCACGATGCATAAGCGGGCGGCAGCCCAGGCTCCCTGCGCCTTCACGCCACGGAGTTTTACTGGGCTGAGCAAAATAGCGAAAGCAAAAAAGCGAAAGCAAAAAAAATCGACAACCGAAAAGTTTTTTTTTAAGGTTGCCATGGGAGGGAATCCTCTTGCAGCTCATGGGCTTGGCAGGGGCCGATTGGCGGGGTTCTTGAATCAGTTGAGCCGCGGACCTGTCGCAGCGAGGGGTAAAAATCGTATATAGCACGATGAAAACTCTTGCGATAATGAGAGGTAGCGCCATGTGGCTTCAAAGTTTATCTGGTCAACGGTTGAAGACCTCCGGGCGACCAATCGGATTCAACCAGCTATGCTGTCTCTTTTGACGCGCAATCAACTGAACGAACCATCCTGGCTGAGAGATACTCCGAAAGCGATTAAGTAAGCCGCTGGGTCCTGCAGATCTCGGTACTCACGGAGCCATCTCGCTAAGCCATTTGTGGAGTTTTCAGATCCGACTGCTGTAGTTTGCAGTTCTGTAATCATCTTTTCGTGAGGCGACATCAATCCATCTGGCGTGTCTGGATGGGTGCACTGTTCAAGCAGTGCCATTGTATTGGAGAAGCGTAAGCCGGGATTGTAGTCAGCGCTCGGCGGGCGTCGATTTTGTTGTCCTGAGGCTCGGCGGTGCCCGGACGATCTGAAATATTACCCCTCCAAATCGCTCAGTTTCCGTCACCTTCCGGCACTCCACGGAACTTCGCCTAAGCAGCTTGGCTCCGCAAAAACACCAGGTGCATGAGCTCCGGAATCTGCATACCTTGGACGAGAATAATGGCCAAGACGGTTTGTATTGTTGGTAAGTTTTGGCAACTAGCAGCTTGCACGAGAACCCCTCATCTCATCCCTGTCTAGGCGCTGGGCCCTCGGGCCTGGTAGCGGCCAAGACGTTGCTTCATAATGCTGCTCCCGGCGAATTCAAGGTCAGCGTCTTTGACGCCCAAGACCGCATCGGCGGCCTGTGGCCGACTTCCAAATCGGATGCCGGACGGCAGGTCCACCCTCTCATGGTGGCCAACCAGAGCAGACACACGGTGCAGTTCAGCGAGCTGGCCTGGGACGACGCCGACCCCCAGCTTCCTCAGGCGTGGATGATCGGAAGATATCTGGAGCAGTATCAAGAAAAATTCCTAACAGGGAACACCGGGTATGAACTTCAGCTTGGAAAGAAGATTACGCGAGTAGAGAGACGAAAGGGCTCGGCTGAAGGTTGGGACATCACAATTGGAGACGCTGAAACTCGGCAATTCGACTATCTCTTGGTGGCGTCAGGCTTCTTCGGGAAGCCCATTATTCCCGAGGGCCTCGTGAAAGAGTCACCGATTCCAGTCATTCATAGCAGCCAGTACCGAGACTTGAAAGGTTTGCTAGGCAAGGGACGACCAAATGGTGGCAAGATCTTGGTTGTGGGAGGCCAAATGTCTGGGGTGGAGATTGCTGGCACCATAGGAGCACATCTTTCCTCGGCAATCAACTCACCCGAAGACTCTTCCATCCAGGACGTTGAAAAGTATAGCATCCATCACGTTATACAACGCCCTATCTGGGTTTTCCCACTATTTACAAGCCCCAAGGTAGGTTGGAGTTTAATTGCACTTGGCAGATAACTAACTCATTGCCCAGCCTGATAACCCTGCAGCACCGTTCCTTCCTGTAGATTTCGGATCTTACAACCTTAACAACAGACCAAGGCCTTTGTCCAACACCCAAGGGCACATTACCGAGGATACAGCCAAGCTGTTCCACGGAATTTACCAGGGTGTGGTCGGAAATAACCAGTCGGATCTGTCCCCGCTTCTCAAAATTGATGACTCCAACAACGCCGAACAGCCATATCTCGCCATGAGTGAATGGTACAGCGACTTCGTTCGATCTGGATTCATTGAGTTGTCAAAGGGAAAATTAGAGGGGTTGGAAGGATCAACTGCAAATATTTCGGGAGGAGATAAGATTGAGGATGTTGCAGCGGTTGTACTCGCGACTGGATTCGATCCTTCTCCATGTCTAAACTTCTTCCCGGAAGGAGTCTTGAAGACTCTCAATCACTCACCGAAACATGTCGACCAGCCTGTCGCGCTCGCCTTCCATGGAACCCACCACCCTGATGTCCCTGGGCTCGCATTTGTTGGCTTTTATCGGTCACCTTACTGGGGGGTCATGCAGATGCAGGCCAGATTTGTGACCTCACTGTGGTCAGAGAGCGCCACATCTGTCCGCTCTTCGGAGGCATTCCAAACCAAGCTCAAGGAGGACGTGTCCATCCAAAGAACACTTGACTTGCGAGTTGACCCTCGAGTGTCACAGTTTCCGATGGGCGATTACATCTATCTGATGAATGAGATTGCTGAAGCCCTGTCCATGGATATCCACCCACCACTGGAGCCACCTGCACCAGGCCTGCAACACAACAACCTACCACTGGATATGCTGACTCCTGCAAGATACTCTTCTGCCAGTGATGATGCAGAATCGAAACAATCGGCAGAAAAGTCCCTTGGGCAGACTCACAAGGATGTAACGGACGGTCTCACAACATCAAAGTTTGTTGCCCATGCTGTATTCCGAAGCTTGCTGGGCACCTGGAAACTGGAGCGCGACCTTCGAAGCAAGCTTCCCACTCACCCCAGCGGGCATTTTAGCGGAACGGCACAATTTCTACTTCGGGAAAAAACAAAGGAGGGGATGAAGTGTGCAGCTAATCCCACAGACGGCGAGCCATCTGAAGATGAGATAGGAATGGAGTACCTGTACATTGAGGAGGGTGAGTTCAAGACGGAGCAGGGCTTCGGCTTCAAGGCTACACGGCGTTATGTTTGGCGGTACGACGAGCTCAAAGATGTCCTAAGCGTCTGGTTCGCTAAACCGGATGACCTGAAGCGGGCAGACTACCTGTTCCACGAGATCGAGTTTTCCGGACCCGAAGAGGCCACAGCCAAGGGCTGGGCTGCCAAGGCGGGACATCTCTGCATTGACGACTACTATGATGTCAAGTACAACTTTGCCTTCCAGGCAGTGAACTTGAGGGAGTGGGGTATTGAATACACGGTAAGGGGACCAAAGAAGGACTACACTATCCAGGGAACGTATACACGCTAGATGAGTTATCAATTGGCTAGATGGCGGCAATAGATTATTATCTGCGCGCAGTGGTACCCTGAAGAAGATGGTCACCTGAGGGTGGTTTGGTTGGGACGCGATTGCTCATCTATAGAAAGCACTGGAGTAGTCACTGGTGATGTGATCTCTTGACTTAGACACTTGCTGACAATTGCCAACCGCACGTCTTGAACAGCTGGAATTTTGTCACTCAGCCTTGGACTTACTGCACGCACTCACAAACTCTAGCTGACTTGGAATGGCAACCTCACCACAGGAACAGGTCGCCATAGCGGCTCTAGTGGCCGTATCTTTCACAAAAAAAAACAAAAAAAAAGAGGCGCACGATCCAAAGCAAACAATAGGAAAAGGCCAGCGTCGCTAGTTTTATAGCAGCTAGAAGACTTCTCCAGCGATTCTTCAGAGGATAACTTTCCGCAAGGCTATCATGCGAAACGCAGGAACAAAGGTGCAGCTGTTACACCAACTCCAGTGAAACAAGTATTCTATAAAGAGCCCTTCTCGGTTGCATTGCAGGCAGACTGCGATGCGCCCATCACCGACACAAACGATGCTACCAAGCAAAGCAACTGGTCTGAAAAAAGACCAAGATAGGCCCAACCGAACCTTCAACAAACGAGCGCATCACGAAACAAATAGATTTTGCACCCGACGTCTGCGAAGACTACAAAAAGACAGGGTTCTGCGGCTACGGCGACGATTGCCTCTACGCACATATTCGTGAGGATGTTGAACACGGCTGGCAGCTCGACCAAAGTTGGGAAAAGGCCTCCAAAAGCAAGAGCCACAAGGGGACGATAGTGGAGAGTGTTAACCGCGAGAAAAAAGACCAACGCCGAAAATGACGAGGATTGGTCGGTCAGTTTTGGAAAAGATGCCGTTTGCCTGTGTCATTTGTGAGAGCCCATACCGCCAACCCATCATGACACGATGCGGACATTACTTTTGTGAGTCATGTGCCTTGAGAAGACGCAGGAGGGACCCGACATGCAAGACTTGTGGTGCTGCTACGAATGGGGTGTTTAATTCCGCGTCCAAGCTGGATAAGCTTGCTAAGAAAAAGACAAGGAGAAGCAAGTGGAGACAGACAAAGGCTAAAATTGCGTGCTGAATACACAACCAGACAAACTGGGCGTTGCCTCCGGGTTTGGGCTGTTTGGACTTTGCAACCTTTTCCTCGCGGAAGCATTTATAACAAACCCAGTACGTAATAACGCCCAGTCCAAGAAGGTCATCAACCTCCAACTCGCGCCCCGCCCGCCCTTTGGTCACCAGGGATCTAAATTCGACGGCGCCCACCCCACCTGCTAATTAAGTTCCGCGCCGCAGCGTGCCGCAGCGTGCCAAGATGGCGAGGCTGTGTGCTTGGGAAAAATCGGGGTCGCCATGTGTTTATCGACTGGGGGGCAACGTGGAAATGCTGCAAGCTGATGGATGCCCCCCTTCCTCCCTTCGCGTTTTGCGGACTTGCCAATCCCAACCATATACACTGCTGCTGCTGCCATTCATCTCCCTCGTCTCGCTGCGGGCTGTGAGCAATGAAATGGGATCAGCGGAGCTTCATGATCAAAAGGTTCATCGAGAAACTCTGCAAATCCCAGCTGCTCTGTGTGTTGTTACAGTTAGAGTTTCAGTAACCAGCCGAGGCTACTGGCTCAACATCAGCTGCATAATCTCCTGCCTAAACCCGCTATTTCCGGCTGCCGCCAAAACCATGCCTTCGGTGATGGGGACCTTTGGCGCTCGCGGGTGAAGCAGCAGCCTGATAATCTCCAGCCCAAAGGAATGGTTCCCCGCCGCCACCGTGAAGGCGGTTTCCGTGACCGGGAACGTGTATCCTCGCTGGTGGATCAGGAGCATGAGGATGTCGTGGCCAAAGACGGTGTTTCCCGCCGCTGCTATGACGACGGCTTCCGTGATCTGAACCCTCGCCTCTCCCAGGTTGACCAGGAGCTCCACGAGGTCCCGGCCGAAATAATGATTTCCCGCTGCTTCTGCGAGAACAGTTTCCGTGATGTGAACCTGCGCTCCTCTCTCGGCGAGCAGCAGCCTCATAATCTCGTGTCCCGGTCTGTCATTTTTAGCTGCCTCGATGACTGCAGCATCTGGAACCGGAACCTCGTCCCCCCGCTGATTGAATAGGAGCCTCATCATCCTTTGCCCGAAAGTATAGTTACCTATCGCTGCCAGCACAGCTGCTCTTGTGATTGGAACTCTTTCACCCCCTTGCATCAGCAGCAGCTTCATAGCCTCCAATCCAAATACAGAATTCCCGGCTGCTGCTGTAAATACGGCGTCCGTGATGGGAACCTCGTCTCCTCGTGTGTCGAATAGCAGTTGCATCACTTCCAGTCCCGTGGCACGACCAGCACTTGCTGCAGCCAACACCACCTTTTCCGTAATCGCAACTTCTTCCGTGCGCTTTTCGAGCAAGGCCTTCATTACTTCCGCACCAGATTCATTCCTTGCTACCGCGACAATCATTTTTTCCGTTATAGAAAACCTCCTCTCACTCATTTCAAGCAGAAACAGAATCTCCTCTGCATTTCCAAACTCAAAAGCAGAAAGCGCTTCTTCCCCTGTAATCTCCGTCTCGCTCGCTGCTAGCAAAGATTTCATGGATTCCCATTTGGCTGCTTCTGAAATGCCTCCCTCTTCATCTTGACATATCAATTGAAGAGTAGTCACCATGCTCATCATTCCAGGGGTCGCTTTCGACATGCCCAGTATCGCCTGCCGAAGCAGGGTCCTTGCAGATTGCCAGTTCTTCGAGTCCTTGTACAGAATAGCAAGGTCTTCTGTGCTTGCTGCCGTCCGCTCGTCCATTTTTCCGAATTCATTCTCGAACCCCTTGATTACCAACTGTAGCCGCTTCTCCGCTTTGGCATATTCCTCCGCATCTTTCAGAATCAGCGCAGCGTCCTTCAAACGAGCGAGATGGCCTGTTTGATCATCTGGGCTTTCACGCACACTCCCGGGTATTTGACTGTTTTTCCAATGTGCATAAGGGTGATTTTCAGACGTCTCCAGTAGGACACCCCAGTCCCACGCCAATAAGAAATCGCGCTTTTCACCTCTTGCAGCTGTGCCTTCTGGCGGAGCAACGACACTCATAATGATGAAAAAGAAGTCCAAGCACGGCCTAATGACCATAGGTTTGGAAGCCCCATCGAGCCAGCAGATGAGATCACCACCCTGCACAGGATTCGCCGAGTCATGAAGAGCCCACTGTGCCCCCTCTAGAAGAACCTTCCTGTCGGTGTCTTTCATTTTTACCATGACTGGCTTTTCATAACTGCTATTTGTCTGAGTATATACCTCAGCAATTTTGCCGAGAAAAACTCCTTTGCCACTGATAACAGCGGCCCCCTTATTGGCAAGGGTCTCCACCGATACATCGTTGCCGAAAAGGAAGTTGATAAGTTTAAGAAAGATTGTCGCCCATGAGCTGTTGTAGTCAGGCAAAAGACCAGCTGCAATAGGATCATCATTACCCATGCCAAGCAAGGCGAATACCTTGTCGAGAGGCTCGGTGGCTTTGTGGGTATGATACATGTCCACCAATTCGCCCATAGGTCGGATGCCTAAGAAGTAACTTCCATCCCAAATAGGAGCACGTTTTGGTCTAAATATTGACCCCCCAATAAGGGAAGTGACTGAGCGCATTGAGCCCAAGATGTGGGAGGGCAGGCCTAAATAAAAGACGTATCCATCAATTTCCGCAGAACCACACATGATGACGATTTGTCGAGCAGCTGCAACCTCTTGGAGCACCTGTTTTACAAGTTAGACGTTCGGATCAAATTGTTTCGATCAATCAACTCACCCACATCCGCTGAAACCATGGTCTGCTGAGCAGCGCATAGATCGGTGCTGGATCCGGTCCATGGCTGTACCCAATAGCAGCAGTGCGTATTTCATCCAGCGCCTGATCACTTCGATCTGCTTCCTCTCCGAGCCAAACTATGACGCGACTTGCTTTGCAGTAGACATGTGCCATGAACTGAACCTGGGCGGAGCGTTCATCGTTGTCGCCTTGGTTGATGCAGATGGCATCTATCCACAGCACTCGCTCAAAAATGTGATTTCGAAGACGCAACAGTGCCTCGTGGAGACTTTGCGTGACGGCCAAGCTTTCCCCGTCAACGAATATGCATTTGGGCTTGTCCGAACTTCCCCACGCGTAAGACAATGCCTCGTACAGATGGGTATATTCGCTGGAATCGAGCAGTGGGTATTCAAAAAGTTGGCAGCAAATGGGAGCCGTGTGGTTTTTTCCGGGCAATAGGCGAAGCATACGCGTGTTTTTAGGATTTGTCAAAGGCGAGTACGCGTAAGGCTTGTACGAGCTGTTAGCAATGGCTACTCCATTGAGGACGTGTGAAAAAGTCGAACATGACTGAGGACATGGGATTTCCGGAGCTTGGTTGACTGCAGGAGTTGTTGGAGTTTCCTCGTCCGCTGGTTGGTTAGCGACTTGCTGTGGCTCCTCCATGATGGGTGGTATGATGATAAAGATTGTCAATTCAGGCGCGTCTCACCAACTCACACGACAATTTGAACATATTACGAACATGATTCGTCGCGCCTATTCAGTAGCGTGAAGAGCCATCTCTTAGTAAGCTCGACACACACAAGCTATTGGTCAGCCAAGGTGCAGCTGAGGCTGTGCCCTGGATGAAATGTTGCCGAAGACTTTGGCAGTTCTACCATAACTCAGACAGCAAATGGGGGCCCTATTGTTGCTGTTGCCTTCGGCGAATTGTAGCCTGCGCCTAAAATAGAACGGGTTTCTTTACCATTTCTACGTTAGGAAGTTTCGCAAACATGGAAATCTCATCAGTTTGACGTCGGAAATTGGAGAGTTTCAGTGGATAATGAGGTGGCAATGTTGAGGGATACGATAGTTGAATGGGCAAAGTTACGAAGGGGTTGTCGTAAAGATGCAGCCAATCGAATGATGCAAAAATGACACTCCAATAGAAACCCGACTTGGTGCATGAGTTTCAAAACCATTTGGCGATTGGGTACTTATTTAGCGGCTCGAATACGATATTTTCCCACCCTTCTTTCCGCGTATCAGCTGTCATGATGACAGCTCAATTTCTGGTTGGCGCTGGAGCGTGGCCAGAGTGAAGCTTGCGCGATCAACTGACAGCTGAGCCGCGTGGCACAGCGCAGCGCTCGAGGGCTCACGAAGCAGCCATGAGTCACCCAAAGTCGATAGGTGATCTCGCAACATCTGACACGGAAACGAACAGGTTTCGCGGACACGACCCGCTGATCGGCCCTGGCCAACCGGAAGGGAAACGCATCTCCCCGGAACGGCAAGATGGATGCAAGATATCGACAGAAAACTGCCGATTCGGGAGGGTGGCATCATGAATCACGGCATCTTCAAGGGGGCTGCGAGGTCGCTGAGGCTCTGGTAGCGCCTCCCTGGGCGCATTCGGCCGACTGACCCTGGGCGGGAACCCATCCCACGGCCTCGGGACGCGAGCATCGCCCGGGCTGCGCGAGCCCAGCATCTCGCTCGACCGGGCCACTTTTGCGCATCCCGGAACTCGAGATGGGATGAGATGGGGGGGGGGGCTAGAGTGGGTGACGGGGGACGCTCCATGGGACACTGCAGCACGCACAGATTCGACTCCATCGCATCTACCCGCCAGAGATCGCGACCCCTAAAAAAAAAATAGAGTGGTTCCAGTACACAATCACCTCAACTTTACAGCAGAAATAAAACAAGATGCACCAAAATTAAACCAGATTTCAAAACCCACTCAATCCCAATACGCCATTTTTTTCTTCTTTCTCGCCCTGCTTGGTTGGGCTGCAACGCCTGGTAAGCCGGCTCACCTCCTAACGCATGCCCGCGCTTGGCATCAAAGCTTGGATATTGCATGGCCTGATTCTCGTAGCATATGCCCGCCATGCCGCTGTGATTGGGAACCAGTCCGATTTCCCTTGGGAGTCACACATCTTGATAGCCTCATTGTCCTGCCTCGGTGGTCACTTCTCCTATTTTTGCCCCTTCCCTTCTTGTGAAAATTGGCAGTTGTCGAGCCCAAGGAATAAAGGGCTTCCCTATTTATTTCATCTGTATCCGTCCTCAGGTTCCGAACCTGCTTGTGGAGCAAACCTAGCTGAAGCTTCAACCCCGCGCAACACCACACACACACACACGCCACATCACATCACCTTATTCTTCTTTCCATTGTTTCTACCACAACAATAACACTAAAAACAAGCCACCACCGCTCATCATGAAGGTCTCCGTCTTTAGCACGAAACCCTATGACAAAAGGTATCTGACGTCGGTGCTCGACGCCAAGCACGCCCACTCGGGCATCGAGCTCGTCTTTCACGAATTCGCTCTCAACGAGGACACCGTCTCCATTGCCGAAGGAGCCGACGCCATCTGCGTTTTCGTCAACGACACGCTCAATGCCAATGTCATTTCCTCGCTGGCCCAGCTGGGCGTGAGGGCCATCCTGCTGCGCTGCGCCGGCTTCAACAACGTCGACCTCGACGCCGCCGAGCGCCTGCGCATCATGGTGGCCAACGTCCCCTCGTACTCGCCAGAGGCCGTCGCCGAGTTCGCCGTCGCGCTCATCCAGACGCTCAACCGCAAGACGCACCGCGCCTACAACCGCGTGCGTGAGGGCAACTTTGCGCTCGACGGCCTGCTGGGCAAGACGCTCTGCGGCAAGACGGTCGGCATCGTCGGCGTCGGCAAGATCGGCCTGGCCACGGCCCGCATCATGAAGGGCTTCGGCTGCCGGCTTCTGGCGTACGATCCCTTCCCATCGCCTGCCTTTGAAGAGTACGGCGAGTACAGGACCCTCGAGGACCTCCTGCCCGAGTGCGACATTGTCAGCCTGCACTGCCCGCTGATGGACAAAACCCGTCGCATCATCAACAGCACCACCCTTGCCTTGATGAAGCCGGGCGCCATGCTCGTCAACACGTCCCGAGGAGGCCTCATCGATACCGAAGCCGTGATCCAGTCCCTCAAGGAGGACCACATCGGAGGCCTGGCGCTCGACGTGTACGAGGCCGAGGGCGAGCTGTTTTACAACGACCACTCGTCGCACATCATCCAGGACGACATGCTCATGCGGCTGATGACGTTCCCCAACGTCGTCGTCTGCGGCCACCAGGCCTTTTTCACCGAGGAGGCACTCACTGAGATTGCCGAGTGCACCCTCAACAACCTGGAGGACTTTATGGCGCAGCACACGAGCAAGAACTCGCTCACCAAGGATCTCAAGATTCGACGTCGCGACTCGCTACCCGTGCGTGCTATTTAAAAGGGGCCGGGGAGGAGAGCACAGCTCGCACAGTTCCTCGTTGGTTCCGGTGCATTTTCGCAGGCTGTCATCGTTTCGAGAAACACACGAAGAGGGGGGAGAAAGGGCGCGGTGCTCTCTAAAGCACCTTTTGCTTCTGGCGGCTAGTCCCGTCTCGTGATCATCATCACACCACTTGCAACGCCGGCCATCAACTATGGAACCTACTTGGGCACTAGAAACGATATATCCCTGCGGGCCATGTGTGTGCCAAGTGGGCCAAGCTAATTAGGTGCCGGGCCACTGACACACGGATCTCATTGAGTTGTTACCGAACATTGCCGGAGCCGCATGAACACCCCCCCCCCCCCCCCGGTCCCGGGCAACCGCATCGTTTTTGTTGCGCTGACGGCGGGTATGGCATGCGAATGTTGGCCGTCTTTTTTTCTTTTTCCTTTTTGTCTATCACTGTCCGTCTCTTTTTTCGTTTTTCGCTTACTTGGATGTTTCCTTGTTCTTTGCTGTTTATATTGATCGAGATACGACGATACTGGGTTATACACAATAGATGGAATGGGGTTGGTTATGGGCCTGCTGCAACAGTTCAGCGGCATCCTTTGTTTGATGCGACAAGATTAGAGCAACAGGATCATGACATGCATGTTTTTCTTTTTACTTTCCACTCTAGATTTGCTGTTTTTTTATAGAACAAGCAACAATGAATTCAGGGTATATAGTCTAACTATGCTTTGCATACAAAAAGAAACAAGACAAAAAAAAACCTTTATACCCCCATTCCCAAACTTATCAGGCCGTATTTTTTTCTTTCCATCTTATTAAGAGCCTCTATATCTATAGCCCACGTAAATCTGTATTTAGTTTGATGCGAAGCAGATTGCTGCTCCGAAGTGTATCCCGCGCAGCCTATGGGATCAAGATGCCAGGGGCGAACTGCGGGAGGCTCCGTTTAGGGGTTGCTCACGTAGCTCCTGGCGCGGCGAAGATCCTCGTCGTTTTCCGAGTCATCCCTGACGACGGCACCGCCGGGGGCGGCACCGCGGCCCTTTGCCTTTTCAATGTCGTCGGCAACCTCGTCGTTGTTGGTGTCGTCGTCGTCGCCGCCGTAGGCGTACTTGCTGCGCTCACGGATCTTGGCGCCGTACTTCCAGAAGAGGAAGGGGATGGCGCAGCAGGCGAGGCTGATGAAGGCGAGGAGGGTCGAGGCCCAGCGGTCGTTGAGGCGGTCGTACATCTGCTCGGTGAAGAGGACGACGGCGGCGCCCCAGAAGGAGCGGATGCAGGTCTTGGCGGCGAGGGCCGAGGCGGCCTGGTGCTGGTACGAGTCGACGAGGTAGTTGTTGGCCGAGTTGTAGAGAAAGATGAAGCCGAAGCCGACGGGAAAGCCGCCCATGGCGGGGCCGGCCCACGAGAGGTCGGCGTACGAGGTCCAGGCGAAGATGAAGAGGCCGATGGGGATGCACCAGCACGACAGCATCATGGGAATGAGGCGGATCTCGGCGGGGGGCTTGCCGTTGTGCTGGCGGACCATCTTGACGTAGTGCTTGTTGACGAGGGGCGAGCACGCGGCCGAGAGCAGCACGCCCACGGCCACGGGGATGAACATGAGGCCCGTCTTGCCGGCCGACCAGCCCTTGCCCTTCTGGTAGATGATGGGGAAGGCCACGAAGAACATGTACAGCAGGCCGTAGAGCACGCTCATGTAGATGGAGATGAGGAAGACGATGAGCTCGCCGAAGAGGAGCTGGAACGGCCGGATCAGAAACACCCGGAGCCGCTCCGAGAGGGGCCGCATGTCGAGCTCCTGCTCCGTCACGTGGTCGGGCGAGCCCGTCGACTCGCGGAGCTTGCGCGCCCGCCGCGCCAGGATCGTCGGCGCGTACGTCTCGGGTACCGTGAAGGTGATGAGGATCCAGATGACGCCGGCAAATATGAGCTGGATCCAGTAGAGCCATCGCCACCCAGCCGCGTCCGAGAGGAAACCACCGATGAGGGGACCGACTGCGAGCGCGAGCGGTGTAAGTAAAGTGGTCTTTTTTTTTTGGAGAGAAGAAGAAGAGAGAAAAAGAAAACTTACTGGCAGGGCCGATAAAGGGAGCGGCGGAAAAGGCAGCCATGGGAACACCACGCTCCTCGTTTCGCCAGAGATCAGCAAGAGTGCCTCCGACGAGGGTCATGGGCGCAGAGAATGCAATGCCGTCAATGGCGCGGCACACGATCAATGTTGCGATGTTCTTGGAAACGGCACAGGGAATGATGAAGATGACGGCAAGGAGAATGGTTGAGGCACTAACAAAAAAAAACAGGTCAACACGACAAGTTTACAAGAAACAAAAGAAAGTAAACGTACTAGATGATGCGGCGTCCGTAAATCTCGGAAAGCGGAGCAAAGATCATGGGACCGACGCCGAAGCCGACGACGAAGACGGAGATGGTGACGAGGGCCACCTCCTCGCTGACGTTGAACTCCTCGGCGACGCCAGCCACGTCGGCGGTGATGACGGACGAGGCGAAGGCGACGACGAAGCACGTCAGGGCCACGCACATGGTGCACCACCACTTGAAGGCCTTTGACCAGTTCTTTGGGTTCTCGGGGTCCCCCGGCGTGAAGGTGACGAGCCGGTAGCGCTTCTCGCCCGTGCCGGGGGCCGGGAGCTGCGCCGACCTGCGGGCCACGGCCTCGGGCTGCACGGGGCCCGGGATGGAGCCGCCGGGCGCCTCGACGCGGTACTCATCCATGTTGGCGCTCGCGCTCAGCGTGCGGTACGGCAGCTCAATGTCGAGCTGCGGGTCCCGCGACTCCTTGGTGTCCCGCCGGGAGAGCTCGCGCGAGGCCCGCGACCCGGGCCGGCCCCGCGCCGCCTGGCTGGCGCTCGTGTTTGTCGTGTTGATGGGCGCAAACTCGCGCGTGTCGTGTTCCGGCGGCAGCGTCGCCGACGAGGCGTTTGATGTTGACTCCATGGTGGAGAGGCTTCCGAGGAATGAGAAGAAAGAACCCCCAAGCGTGTGTGGTGGAGTAGATGATGGAACCAGAGTAACAACACAGGAGAGAGAGAAGTAATGCAATGTAGTAAATTGATGAGAAAACCCCTGTGTACTGTTCTGTACTGTACTGTACTATATCCCGAGTCCAAACCCTCCTCTTCGACATCACCGAGGGAGTGGCACAGGCAGTATATATACTCTGTCGCCGTTTCCAATATCCGAGGTCAACGCCCTGCTCAGAAAATCCCAACCAAGTGCTCTACCCGAAATCCTTAACCGTCTCCTCGGTCCAGATCCCAGATGGCAACAGCAGTCCTCCTCCTTCTCTTTACTCACACGCCCCCCCGCTGCCGCTCACGACGGGCAGTCCGAGAGCCGGACTAGGGGAGGACGAGCTTTCTTAGCTCACTGGCTGCCCAAAAGCCTCTGACGCAGGCCCAGCCCATCCATCCGTCTCCACTTTTTGGCTTCACCGTGCGGCGACGAACCATCGAGTACGATAACCCATGCGTTCTTGCGGCTCCAACCGAACCCGCAGTGCAGCAGATGGCCAAGGGCAATTGGCTATTGGGTGATGGAAGGTGGAAGGGGAGGGGGGGGTGGGGGGTGCGAGGGTGTGCGTGCAAATGGAGAGAGGGACCACTCACTCCCTGTTGGCTGTCCAATGTCCCATTTAATATTTTTTTTTATCGCCCACTCCCTCGCTCTTCTTCACCTTTTCGTCACCTGCGTGCTAGGTGAGAGCTTCTCTTTGGCGGATGGGGATAACTCGGTGTTTTGGTGAAGGGCGCCACTTTGGGCCGCGCGTGCCCCAGTTATTATTATTTTTTTCCTGTTACCGATTCCAGGTGCTGTTACAGGAGATTACGCGCAGGCACATCTGAGATCCAGACGCAAGATCCCACGCACGTGGGTTCCCTCCCTGCGGCCTTGTTTCTTGCACTGCAACCGCTGCATCTTGAGCTTTCGCGTTGTGCCGACGCCGTCGACGGGTTTCGACGCTGCTCACCGCAGACCGCAGAGTGGAGGCTTCGGCGCCCGGAGCCGATCGGGTCACGGAGCGCGAAAAAAAATTCAACCAGGTCCACTCTCGGCGCCGGTGTGGGGTCTCTCTCACCGCGGTGGCGGCTGGGCCGGCATCGGAACGCGACCATGAGCTTCTAGGCTGACGCTAGGCCAGTGGCCATGACAAAACCAACAGGGGGGGAGGTGTCTACCCAGCGGGCGGTAATAATCACGGTAATTAATAGGCTGCATACTAGGGCTAAGGTTGTTATCAAAGACTGTTCGCATGCATCCTCCTCTTATCCACTCTGTCCATTCTCGTCTTCGTCGTCCTCATCTCCTTTCCCTCGACGCCTCCTCGTAGCCCTAAGGCAACTCCACATCCATCCTCGTAATACCACCCAATTCCTCCACCATATCCACGCTCAAGGTTCCACTCTGTCGATTTCCTTCCCATCCCGCCATCAGTCGTTGCTATCGTCCTGCAGGATTCCGCGCTGGCCCCCAAAGCGACCCTGCACCCTCGACCTTGTTAAATCCGCGGCAAGTCACCCCGTCGGGCTGTGGCCTATCGACTGGCTCCACTCCGCCCATGACGATGTTATCATCGGCGTCAACATGCCTGATGCTCCCGTCCCGTTGGATGGCGGCATGCGAGAGGGGTGCAGCCTGCCCAGCATCCATGCTCCACGCACGAGCCCATCCCTCAGCACTGAACCCCCAAACAACCATGTCCGGTCCAGAGTCCAAAATCAGCTCCACCAGGTCGCCACAGATGGCGACCGGCTGGCCTTGAATCTCCAGGGGATACGCTGCGCTGTTGTGAAAAGGGCGATCAAAGATGTTGATTTCGCGGTAGTGTTCCTCGGGCCTCCAGTTGACCCATTCCATCACGTTGTCGTCCCCGTCATCCTCAGCAGCCGCGGAGGTGTTGTGGAACACGTCCGGCGGAATTGTGTAAAAGACAACAATATGTTTGTCGGCCTTGTCGCTCCGCTGCGGGTCTCCCTTGTTGGCGGTAGCCTCATCTGGCATAATGCAAACGTGATCTCCACCATCGACGGAAAATGTTGCTGCAACGCGGACCCCATGCCGTGTGTCTGCGCCAGCAGTGTATAGCATGGGCCATGGAGCCGACGCGGCTGCGGGAGGGCGGAGCCATACCTTGCGAATAAGCCTGTTCACGGGTCCGACTGGTACATCGGTCCCCAGACCGAGGTTTCCCGTTTTGGGATCAGTGAAGAGGATATGAAGGCCATCGCTCAAAGGCACCGCTCTGTAGTGATCTACGCTGGTGGCAGAGACTCTGTGCCAGCCATTGCCGTGAGCCAGCCGCTGCCCGAGCAGGTCGCGGGGTCTCAAGTAAGCCCTCTGAGATGCCCAGTCACCGGCTGCATGAACATCGCGAACACTCATCTCCCCCGTCGTCGCATCCATTACCGAAACAACTCCGCTGCCACCAGGCCGGCTGAAACGGGCCTCAAAACCTGGAAACAAGGGCCCGGTTGGGCCGAAGACATTCCCCAGAGCAGCAGCAGAGCTGATCAGTCGCAATTTTTTGTCCACGTCGAATCCTCGTCTTTCTGGAAGAAAGTATAGGTAGTCGCTTGGCGATGCCAACGGAAACATCCTGCTCAGATTCTGACCCGTCAAAGCGTCCTCCCAGTGAAGTTCGATGCCTGAGGTGCACCCAAATGCTACACAGTTTCGCTGGGCACAAATTGCAACCGAGCGAGGGGGATCATCAGCATGGCAAATGTTGCTATAAATTGATCGTGGGCCTTCTTGAATAGGAGGCGCTTGGGTTACAGGGCTGTCCTGGCAGATACAGGCAGGGGTTGTAAGTGTCTTCGAGGTGGATGGGCTCGGGTCCGACCCTTTGTCGCACCTATTGGCCGATATCGTCTTGGACGCTGTGGCCCCGTCAGCCATAACGTCGTAGAGCATTCCTGTTCGGCCCTGCATCAGAATGGCGATGGCATGCCTGCCTGCTGATGTGTCCATGCTGCAGGCAATGACCGGGCGTGGGCAAGTCAACACTGTCACTGGGCGGGGAGTTCCCAGAGGCCTCGTCTTTCTCGGCCGTAACGGGACGGACCATTGGGAGCGTGAGCCAGAGCAGACATGGTTCAATTCATAGACGTAGACGTTCCGGCCGTGCGTGGCCAGAAGGAATCGTCCGCAGAGGCTGCCCGTAAAGACGAGGGCCCCATGCACAGCTCCAACCGTGGTTCCCGGCACAAGTCCACTGAAATCCGTGTATCCCACTTGTTTAAATGCGCTCCTTGTCGAGTCGGATAGTTTGCATTCTCTCGAGATCCATTTGCTCATTATTCTCTCCTGATTGAAGCTGAAAAGTCGTGTTATGTTCAGGGGAGTCAGGATCTGGAGCATGCTGCTCCACCACCCGCCCCTCTTCAGCATGCGGACCAAGACGCCACGGTCGAGACTGGCGATGAACCATGACCGACACGTATAGCGAGCTGAGTTGTAGTCGAGTGGGGGTAGCAAAAGGTATATTTGTTGAATCGTCTCATTAGGCAGCCGCATCGAGCTGGGTTGGACTGAAATCGTCAGTTTCCACCGTGTGCCTTGCAGGTACACATCATGGCTTACTATCCGCATACAGCCCGTCGATGGGGCCGCTGCCCATCATGTTTTGCATTTCGGAAAGTTCACAACCTCTTTAATCGATGGGTCCCTCGCTATTGGGAGCTGACGATCCAAAAACATGAATCTAAGGGGGTTAACTCATCGGGTCGTTTCAGCTGAATAACCCTTTGCTCTTGAAGATTTCGCCCCTACCACCCTTTTTAAACAGATTTCCAGGGACGTCTCGGGTTCAGTCCCCAACCCGGAGACTGGTGGTCGCGTATAGGAATAACGAGGTGTACATAAAACGTGGCAAGGAGGATGAACTGATGAGAAATTTGGAAAAATGCAATCAGTCCGGAGAGCTCGGTCAAGGTCCGGTCACACTATGCTTAGATTGGGTCGTTCTTGCTATGTACGATTTTGATGTGGAGTCCAGCCACGGGCTCGACGAAGGCAAGGCCGTCGTGGATGCTGTCATTGAAGAAAGGAAACATTAAACATACGGTCTAGCAATGTTCACATCAACTCCATCGTTAATCCACAACCAGGCGCCGTTAAAATGCATCAAGCCCCCTCAATCATCAGACATTAGTTTCGCTTCCAGAGTCTCCCCATACATTAGTATATCCAATCCCAAGGCTGCCGTCAGCGCCAGAAAGGATGAGTGGGTTCCGATCCTCGCTTGCTTCTGTTACGTCGTCGGGTACAACCGGGGGTGGGTCTTTGCCGATCCAAGGTTGCCGTAATCTGCTGTCTGATCAGTATTTGCGTTTTTTTCTTTTTGCACTAATGGCGTTACATACGGTTCTATTAGGCTCGGGTTGACGAATCTCAAGCCCTGCTCCTTATCTTCGTCAATAGTGCTGCCTCGTCGCAGGACGCGTCGTGATGGCGGCAGGACTTCTTGATCAGACGGCTCATCCGAAACGGCCTCCTCCGACTCCTCATCCATGTTGATTGCGCGAAGTGCAATGTACTTGGTTAGGGGGTCAAACCGTTGCTTGATGTAGTAGCTGTACCAAATGGTAAAAGGAAGAAGTGGCAGAATCACAACGGATTGCAGAAAGGCCTTGAGCAAAGCAATCTGCCCAAACATGACAATCTCAAAAACAACAAGGCCGATAATGATCCGCTGGCATATTATGCGCCACGCGCCGCCTGTGGCATGCTGGGGCTGGTCCATTGCATAGAGCACCATGTACTTGAACGTGAAGTGCCCGAGGGCGAAGTAGATTGTGCCAACTATCAATATGGCAAATCCGAGCGTAAGAACACTGTAAATCAAACAAAGGTTAAACACGAGCAGAGCCGTGGGCAGGTAGAAACCGTATTGAAAAATGGGGGGCTGTTTCAGCTCGAAAAAGTCGCGCGGCGTCCTTGACATCATGCGCGAGAAAGGGTATAGGAACACGCTTCCGACCTCCAGTATTCTGAAGGGCATGAGACCAATGCCCTGTAGCAATATGAAGGATGTGTAGAAGATGGAGAGTTGGTCCACATCGCCGGCAATGGCTTTGGGTATCTGGCTTGTGTCCTTGAGGAAACCAGACAAAACACTCCAGAAATCCAATCCAGTTCTCGACACAGCAAAGACGAAAAACGTATTGAAGAATGTGAAGAAGAAGTTTTTGGAAACAACGGATAATTCAACGTCGCCCTGAGAAATCATCCCCTGGCAATTTGAAAGCCAGTCGTATAAATACGGCACAGCGACGTTGAGCAACGATACCACAAGAGTAGGGACACCGTTCTGGAATAGCGAGTGTATGATGGAGTGGTCTTGCAGCCATTCGGCAAAATTGGGAACCACTCTCTTGATTGTACATATACTCATCAAAGATGCGAGGAAAGCTGTCGGGAAAATCCAGACCATGGTAAGAATGGTGATGAAGATGGTCACGGCCCAGGACTTCAGTCGGCGGAGGCCACGGGGAGCATAGGTATTTCTCCAGATGAGATCAGACGGGGCGGGGGTCGGCTTGGTCAACAATTGGCCAGGACGAGGATCTATCCTTGCCTGGGTAAGCATTTGGCAAGAGGCGACCGAGTCCATAGTAACAATGGCCGTGTCAGTCGGTTTGTATGTCTTCTTGCGAGCCTCGTAAACCTGGGCATCCAGTCTTCGAAGTTTTTCTTCGTAGTAATCGATCGCATCAACGTTGCGAAATCGAAGTCCGAGAAAACCGTAGCGAAGCCTGATCTGGGGTCTCGTCCCCTGCTCGCCCCAGTCCGCCTGATCGATATCAGGGTCCAGGAGGTGCCCACTCTCTCCAAACTCTTCATCCGTATCAAGCCTCGGTGAGTCGCTTGAGCTGGGAGTTCCTCGATAGATTCCCGATCCATTCTGTTTGGGGGTGCCCCGATAATTGAGGTGCTGTGCCCAACAACTCTCAAGGTTTCGCAAGGTTTTGTCCCTCAGCGCCATCAAATCGTCCAAATGCTTCCAATTTCGGCACAGATTGACGGATTCGACAGTGCCGATTTTCAATTTTTCAATGAGAGATTTAATCTGGCCTTCCGATCGTAGGTTGGATGGAATTCCGGTCAATCGAAAGCTGCGGTCTGTGACGGTAGACTGAGACCCCAGATAATGTTGACGATAACGGATGATTCGAAATGTTTCCCAGTTGACAAAGTAGATGGTCAAGAGAACAAAGAGGTATGTAAATACAACATACGACCATAGATACTTTATTCCTTTGTCCTTCTTTCCCTGTTCACCCGTCGACGAGTCGAAGTCGATCATAAACTGGATCTGCCCCGACTCATCAAAAACATAGGTTCCCCCAGTCGTGTGCTGGGTATGATTTCCGCCAAAGTCAAACCGGAAGTCGCGGTAGGACGTGTTGATTGGCCACAGGACAACGGTAGCGAAAAATGCCATGATGGCGAACAGGCGTATGGCCATCTTGAAAAAGGCCAAGAACTAATGCGGTCAGCCGGAGTTTGTTTACAAGGGCCGTCGCCTGTATGCAGTTGCATGCAGCCTTGTATCCAGTATCTGTAACCTACCACAAATGCATCCAGTCCCGCTGACGCCAGCACCTGCTCCTCAGTCACCTTGTATAGCTGGGGGATCCATCCGAAGGCCGAATTGGAAAGCGTGGGGAGATTGCTGGTTCGGTCTCGGCGGCGTTTGCGGGCTGCGTACAAGCCAGGCCATCGTGGGCGAAGTACCTGGGTCGGTATGTCAGCATGCGCTCTACTATGGCAAATTCCAGGTGAAAGGAGACGTTATGCACGTACGCAGAAAGTGAAGAAGGCGCTGAGGCCAATGACGAGGGAGAGGACGAGCTGGACCTGCAGGCTCTTGTCGTTCGAGGGTCGGACGAATTCCTCCAAGTCGCAGCCCTGGGGGGGCTCTGGTTCCATTATAAGCAACAGCGCAACCCTCGCGACGTATTCAGGGCGCGTTGCGGTTCGATGATGTCGGTGTTGAAGCTGGAAGCTGGACTCGGTGAGCTTGACCTTGACCTTCGTGGTGTGGCTGCAGGTGGATGCGTGACTTGAGTGACGTATGGGTGCACGGGCCATATCGCCAGCGCTCTTGGGCATCAACCGCTAGCATTTAGTGATGAATGCCGTCGCCTATACCGTGCATAGCATTAAATTATAGCGCGAACTATCCCAACACAAAAGGCCGATCAGGCCGCCTTTTTGCATTATTTACGGATGCCAGGCATACTTCTGACTCGCATGGCGACACGATGACCACACACCAAAGATTCCGCTTTAGTACTGCAATAAAGAACTCCACCACCCTGCAGTAACTAATAAGATATCCTAATTTTATTCCTTTTTTTTTGGAGGGGTTCTTTCAACCCGGACCCTTTTCGGAGGTGGAAGGGTACAATGCCTTAGCTACTCCGCAAGGCAGCAGGAACGATGCACGTGGGTTTAGATTAGCGCCTTTCAGTGGTCATGAATTTGAGTTTATAGGTTCCCCGCGCTGTACCCGTCTACGAATGACTTCATCAGGAGCATCTGTGGCTCAATTTCTCCAACCCAACTCAATATGACTCTTTTGATGCTGTGACGAACTGCCCTACCTTTGATTTTCACATCATCTTGTATTCTTCGCTTCGAGAAAAATACTACCTCATGCTGAGCTCAGCATAAATGCCACAATTGCACCATTCCAGACAAACCTTGACGCGGCCATGAAAAACGTGCTTCCAGACCCAGCTTAGGGTCGATGGCAAATCACTCTAAGTGGCTATTTTTGAAGCCTTTGTGTCTCGGTCAATCACAATGACCCTGTTATTTTCCAATGTAGTCTTGTAAGTAACGTCAACACCCACCTGTGGCCCAGCCGCTGGTTGTTTTGCCGGAATGCCATCAGCAATGACTTTGTCGCTTGCCCAGTACTTCAAATGCTATGCACAGTACCTATCAGATCATCAGGGCGCCTCTGGATATTCGGTCTCAGCACGGGCTTCAAAAACATGCGTCCGCAAGCTGTCCGTCATCCCGCTGTGCGTGTTGTTTGAGAATTGTTTAAGAATCAGCAGCCAATTTTGACTCCGTCACCACACTCCCACCCTATTCGGCAAAGCTTGTCTGTGATTCGTTCCATGTTTCACATCAGCTCTCGCGTGGCTTTCCCAGAGCTGAAAAAAATGATATGAGTCTGCAAACGTCGGTCTGAGCTAAGCAAGGAGAAACGAGACGAGACCAAAACAAAACAACCAGAACAATTCCATCATGATCGAATTCTACATGCGAAAGGGAAGAATTCCATACATCGTGGCGTCAGCTTGCAGATTGCTCTGTCACAAAACATTCCCTTTTGGGGGCCAAATCCCCTCATGGCTTTGCTGTGGGGGCAACGGTCATCGGCAGCGGCGGCAATGGTCTTAAAATGATACCAGAAAGGAGGCTGAGCGTTCGCCAACCTGATGGGATACTGCGTCGGTTTCCTGCTAACTCGTTTGTCTACGTAGTCACTGCATCAAAGTCTATATGTGTCCAATTCATACGTTCATTCTCAACCAAAGCAGAATGCCTTACGCCAAAGTGGAGAGCCAAGCATCTGGAACGAAAATCACATCCCCACGCAGTTGCCCAATACAGAAGTCGTCTCACATCAACGTGCCTCGCGGCAACAGGTCATCTCAGGCTGGGCAAAGGCGAGGAAACACTGCCGTTTCTCCGCCATCTCCGCAAGATATCAGCTTTCCCATGTGCATATTTTCTAGATTTGGTTGAGATCCAGCCCTGCCCACTATTCAAACCACCCCCTGCTTCTCAGCACCTAATTAGACAGACCCATCTCTTCAAATGCGAACCATTCCCCGAGACAAGGCAATCATGATGTGGCAAAATGACCAGCACACGGTCAATTCTTTCTTCCATCGCCCACATCTCACGTTATCGACCCCAGTCACCACAGCTGAGCACAGATGCGACGAACGCGTGGCCACAGGTGTGTCCAAACGGATATGTCCCTCGGAGACTTGCCTGAGGACATGACTCTAAGATCCTGCCGGCAAGACGGGGAGTGACAGATGTCTTGTTTGGCTGCAGGTCCTGCATTTCCCCGGGACCACACCTCTTCGGCGTGCATCGGGCAGGACAAGACCTGTACGCGGTCAATAAGGGTTCGTATTTCGTACTTCAGCTCTATTTCGATATCCATCTCTTGATAGCCGTGTTGCAGCGCAATAACACGTCATCGCACTTGAGATAGCCGACTTTTATCGTCACGACGCGGTCCAGCAGACCAAAAGAACAACTGACTCAAATTGATATCCCCGTTTCAAGTCAAAATGGAATCAAGTATCCTCCCCTCCGGCCTTGATCACTCGCCACGGGCACCTCCCTCACCCCCCGCTCAGATGTGACTCGCCCTGCACGCAGCGGTGTGAGAACACCCGAAGCAAAGTCATCCCATGAGATATTGCAGACTCAGACACGCGCCTGTCTCTCCAATTGGGTGGAGGCACCCTGTTCAGTTGGCAATCGCTTGCCACCTCCTCTTTTGCCTATTGCCAAGTGGCCACCGACATGCACAATGGCCGGGCTTCCGAACAAGACAGGGCGGCACCACGTCGAAACACCACGGTCCAACAATTTGAGAGGGCTGAGTAGGAGAGGCCGAAACCATTCTGCACATTTCAAGTGCAACCCTTTAGGCACATTCATTCTCAATCAGCAGTTATGCCCAATTGTAGCTCGACGCCCTGTCTTTCGTCGTTGCTCCAAGCCACTCCTACTCAGCCCAACCGCCCTTTGTACCAGACAGGGGCTCATCGTCGCGCCTCAAATCAACTTGCTTTCCTGGGAGGGTTATTCACCTCTTGCATGTGGCCACCTCATTATGTCTTCATGAGCTCACGTATAAAGAGGGGGTTGTTCCCTCCCTTATTTCTCATCAAGCATGGAACATTTCTTTCACTTCCATATTCACGTCACTATTCTATTAAAATCATCATGACCAACTCAAGGCCTTCCATTAACACAGATTATTCGGCCGGACAGGCCCCTGCCTTGGATGCTAATCAGTGGCTTGGAGTGCAGCGTCGCCACCCACCAACAGCCCCCGCATCCTCCAATCCCCAGGACATTGGACAAGTCGTACAACAGCTTAGCACAGAGGAACCGTGGGACGGAATAGCCATGTTTCGCGCGCCGCCTGGCCCAGCAGAGCATCGACCTGGCCAGCGGCAATACTCACCTCAATACCAACCTCAAGACCAGCCTCAAGACCAGCTCTACTATGGAGCCAATGTCGGATGCCAGCAGCAACCGCAGGAAGACTGTTCAAGCCAGCAGCACACCAGTACACGAGCAGATCAGGGAAGTGGACCTTCAGAACGCCGACGTGAGGGCTCTAGTCGTGACAAATCCCGCCGTGATGGGAAGCCTAAGAGGGGCTCCAAGAGCAACTCCAGCCGGAAGTAGGGTCCATGAAACCGCTGAATGGGTACGCTGGAACTTCCTCCTGTGATACTCTCCATCACTTGGCTGAACGATCGATAGGTGCCACAAGGGCTAAGAATAATACCAGTCGTGAGCGCAAATACCCGAACCATCTGTTGTCATATACAACAATACGACACATCAGGTTGGATAGTCGGGCGAGTGGTGGAATGCGGGACTGCCCCCAATCGGGCAGAACCATCACACTACTACTACAACCGGAATTCACCGTCTTTTTTTATGCACATAATCTCATTTATTGGAGCTCGATCCACTATTTATTTGAATCTCTGTTCATGTCCAGCTATCTAGTTGCGCTTTAGGTTCCAGACCCCTACCCTATACTATTGTTATCAACAGTGAATAGCTAGACTCTTTTGCAAAGGGATTAGCCTCTAAGCACTCAAATTAAGAAATGACAAAGGTTTTAGAAATTTCGAATCATGGGGTTTTTATTGGTGACATCTATAAGGGACAAAACATTTTGTTCCAAGCAGCTGTGAAGTAAGCAAGGCTATGTACGATGCTGAGAATCTTTGATGAAAGCCACATTCCGACTTGACACAACTATTAAGACAACCGCGCCTAACATGAGGAAGCCGTTGGGCAACGTGCAAAAGCAAATACAATTTTACCATTTAGCAAATATTGTGGAAGTGGCACGTCAGACTATAACTTGGTACCTCCTTGGTCAGCGATTCGGAGTGGAGCTATTCAGATGTTTTGTAACGTTTCAAAGACAATGCAGGGTGCTATGAGCTCCATATCGTGTGATAAAGGACTAACTGGATGTAAGGTGCCAGGAACAGTATGGGAGAATATGTACCTTGCCTGGGAGCTGGGACAGGGGCCTTTCCACCACCCAAGTTTACTGCCGTGGCTCTGTGCCCGAGTACTCAGAGCTTCTCTCCAGGAGCAATCACTACTTTGCCGTGCGCTAAATACGCCACGGACCAAGAAACATCCAGCTTGCCACCCTCGTATTCAAACGATGAAACTGTCGATTGGTGGGACGGCGTACAGAGGCCGGAGCGAGCTTCTCTTTCTGTCTGTCGGGATATCCGGACGTGCCTGCGTGTTTAACTCTTTGTGCGAGTAAACCAGAAAAGCCCGCGCCGTTTCAACGTATCTCTTGTGGCGCCCCTGTATTATCGTGGCAGTTGGAGGCGCTGGCAGATAGGAAGGGAGGACGTTGGAGCGGGCGACCAATAATCGACAAGTACTCACCTGCTGTGATACCCACGAGCAAGAGAGACAGCAGCTCCGGGAAGAGAGCTCCGACCAGCTAGCTCTATTACGTAGCGAGGAGTTGGGATGGAACCCGGCCCCGAAAAACCAATCATCTGGGCCCTAACAGCGATCGCCTGCAAGCGTTCGCCTGCAGAGCGCCACAAGATTCGGTGCCAATCAAGTAGCAAGGGGCTGGGGGGGAGGTTTCCGCCTGCCGGTCAAGGGCTCGAGGCGGCTTCGGTGTGGTTGCACAGTTACACGATAGTTGTTGGCAACCCAATCAAGGATATAGGGCGGGTCGGCTTATTGCAGCTGTTGGGAAAGCGTAAGCAGCTCTCACGGCAAGTGCTTGGCTCTTCGGTGCCACAGGATGGGCTCATTGAATTGTATTTTTGACGTGCTTGAGTCGTCATTATTTGTAAGTATCCCGTCGGCGGGCCTCTCGTGCTGCACGACGTATGCCTGGTTTGCATGAGCAGAACTGTGAGACAGCATTGGGCGTCCGGACCTGGCAATTTCAAAGCCACTGCGCGTGGACTCGCACTGAACGGTATCTAGCGAGTCTCTACAAGAAGCAGGGGAAGATTATTTGAACAACGACGTGGCTCTGGGCTAAATTTGAGCCCAATGGTTGGCTAGCCACGAAGTTGAGGAACAGGACTTGTCAACGTCTTCAGCAGCCACTGAGGACAGGGGGCGGGCAAGTGGGGGATTGTTTCAAGCCACGAATGCACAGGACTGGGAGCAATTGACGGATTCAACGTCTTGCATGGCCATGGTTACCCAGCAGGAACCAGGTTGGACGGCTCGCAAGAGGGAGCAAATCGCTCGGTTGATCTTCCAGGATGGACGGGCTAACAAGAGGAGCTGGTCGATTGGTGAAACTGCAGTTGGGACGTATTGGGATTGGCGAGAGTATGAAGACGGAGGGAATAGAATGCTATAAATTGCGGATGTGGTCCCGATAAAGTGGTCGCATCTCGTCGAGACACTTGAGTTTCTAACAATAGGCCTCCGGAGCGAAAACAAATATAAGCTCTTTGTTGAAACATTGTTGTGACCAAAGCAAAACCTCCGAAACATCAACGGCTCGCCAAAACCAAAATAAATAAAAAACAATGGGACGAACCACATCAAACACTGTCAAAAACACACACGGTGGCAAGTCCGTGGCCGGAGTTCAGACCGCGGTTCCCCGTTCTGCCTCAAACACAATAGAGCGCTCGGACATTTCTGCTCCATCTAGAGGGGAGGCAGCCGGTTCGCAGACGTCATGGGCCATAGCTCGGTTTCTTACTGACGCCGACGCGCCGTTTGTCGGGCTGTCTGCAAGCATGCTGCGGCATCAGACAACGGCGTCCGGACACGTAGAATGGGCCTTGACGAACACTGCCACTCAGGGCTCCGGCAGCGATGAAGAACACAACCCGGCAGGCGCCACGAAGAAGCAGGATGGAAAGACGGAGAAAAGCAAAAACTCGGAGGTCATAGATGAGAAGCATAGAAACATGTCGCCATGTAAGAGGTAATCATCTGTGAGTTGCACGCTACGACACCGTTCGGGAACGCAAGTTGGTCAAAGTGGCATTCCAGCATGGATGTTTTGTTCTTGACCGCAAGCATGACCGCGACAATTATCAATCGCCAAGCACGTCAGAGGAAATTTTTTTAAAAGAAATTGAATGATAAACGAGGCTGAAGATGCTCTGGAACCTATTGGCTGAAGCTCCACAGAGGATTGGCCTCTTCGTATTCATAGCTCCAGAATGGGGGAGGGAATGAGTTCACGGACAAATGACTGATAAGCCGCCGAGTTTACCTCTTACCTCTTGGAATATCGTGAAAAGACGTAAATTAAGATTCAACACTGCTCAAACTTGAATATCGATCATCCTCGAAGGCATCAGGGGCCGACTTGGCGTTTTGTTGCCAAGAGATCTGCTCAGCGCTAGACTTTTTGCGAGTGCCGGATATCTGCGATGCCGAGCAGACTGGGCGCGAGCCACTGGGGTCGTCTGGCAGATATGCGGCCAGAAGAGCCAAGACGACGGATGGGGCTATGGATGTATGTGTATATGATTGTGGCGCGAACACGAGGCTGGACAAGAAATGATCATTCTCCGTGCCTCAGTTGACAATGTCACCTTCCCTAGACTCAACATCCACGACGCCGATCGCACAGGCGTCCCAACTGATCGGGTCTCGCGGGCCTGGTCAGCCGATGGCTAATGCTACCTGCGCTGTCTTTCGACATTGCCAACATTAGGTCCAGAAGCTAGCCGCTCGCTATCCCATGCCCATTTCTGGAGGGACTGAGACTATTTCTAGTGCGCGATCGGTTAGCAACAGGGGCTCTGGCCGGGACCCCAGCGAGCAAGCAGCTTATGTCTTCGTTACTCGATCAATGGTTCCCCACTGGGCGACAGGCTGCCCTGGTCGGAGCGGGCTAACGGCGGGTCGAGTCCATTTTTGAGCGTTTAGCGGCCGGTGGTCACGGCCTCGAGCTATGTTCTTTGTGCTGGCCTTCTTTTCCCTCTATTCTGATTCTGGTCTTTGTTGAGAGCGATGGATGCCAGTCACATGGCGACTTGTCCACAGTCGGCCCCTGGAGATGCAGACGAACGAGACAGGGGAAAATGCGTGTCCTAGCCGGATAAATTCAGGGAAAAATGGAACGAAAGGAAGAAAACTGGCTGAGGGATGGTGAGTGTACGCGTGTACCCCTGATAAAGCAAGTGTGTTGTGAATAGATTGGTGTCGAGATCCATGTTTGGCTGCTAACTTGGTTCCCAGCTGTAGCCAAACGGTTCACCCGGAGCTGCATTTTCTTTGGGGCCGGCGATGGCAGACCAGACTAGAAGCAACAAGGAAAAAGTATCGTCCCCAGAGACTGCGTCCCCTAAAAGGTACACTGTCGGCCAAGGTAATTGTGTGCTTCTGGAGGTACCTCTCTGCCTACCTACTTCGACCCTGCTGCAGCAAAAAACCTTCAGGCCTCGGAAATTGCGGCGGACAAACCGAATTTCCGGCCAATGGGAGGCTTTGCTATAGCAATGGGTGGGTCAAGAGCCGGTATGCGACGTTGCTCACCTCATTCTTTTAGGCCCATTCGCACGCAGCACTTTGAGAATTGAATGACAGTGATCGTCGTGATACGAGGACTCTAATCTCACTTCGTTAGGCTTGCATTGCCCGCTCTGGCACGAGAGGCTGGTGCCCGGGAGAGCTTCATGGCGCTGCTGAAATTGGGCCGGCCTCGGATTGGTTCCCCGTAGCGTGGCTTAAAGGCGTCTTTGGCTTCCGGTGAAGGCCGGGCAAAGTGTCCCCCATGCCATTGTGAACCACGGACGAGCAATAGCAATGGATGCCATCTTGCCGGAAACTACATCCTGTCTGGCCTGGAACCTCACTCTGTTCCAATGAGTCGGGG
Organism: Calonectria crousiana; assembly: GCA_013406985.1. Classification (NCBI taxonomy): domain Eukaryota; kingdom Fungi; phylum Ascomycota; class Sordariomycetes; order Hypocreales; family Nectriaceae; genus Calonectria; species Calonectria crousiana. The sequence continues at coordinate 54,716 of VTGD01000162.1, read as the reverse complement.
GGTTTTATTATTATTATTATTCCCCTCCCCTCTCAATGGAGCGCTGGGGAAAAGGATAGGCATGGTGATTTGCTCCCAGATGGAATACGAGATGTCTGGTATCATTTGCCGTCGCGGTGCTTTCTTTGGCCCATTCCGTCCGAGATTGAGAGAATTCCCAGCGAGTGGAGGGTCAATACCACATCGCAGGTAGAGTTGGGAAGCAAAATGAGACACGCGTATCCGTATGGTCTCTGACCCCTTACCCGAGCAGGTTCTTAGCCGAGACTCTCTTAGACAAGCCAAAGCAAGGCGCGCCCGCCTTCGCCGTCACTTGGTGGACGAGACCGGACGCCATAAGCAAACAAAGAAACGTGTGTGACCTAAACAAGTTGCTTGTCAGGGTGTCGCTCACCCGTTCTGCATCCACGATGAGACGATGAGGGAGCGACTGATCGACGTGATCTCCCCCCCTGCGGCAACGATTGCTGGAGAGCTGCATCCGCGTTAGACAGCTGTTAGCTGCAACAATGCAGTCCGGTTGTTGATGCATGAATGACACTGGGGTTGACTAGCCGTTGAAAGCGCCAGCGCACCCAACCCCAGCATGAAATCGCATCCAAGGCCCACAGCGGTGCTCAGGCGGTCGTGTGTGCCAAAAGGAAGCCTCAAAGCCGGAGGCTTGCTGCTGGCTTGTGAAAAAGCAGGTCCCAGGCAGGTCCCAAAGCAGGTCTAGAGGCCTGGCGGGTACTTGGACTCTGAGTACCAGGCCCTCGGCCGGAGTTCCCCTTTGGCGCCAAGACCGCCAAGATGTGCCTGGGCGGCTTTCGGATGTGACTCAGCCGATACCCCGCCCTGAGGTACTTTGGCGGCCTGCAGTTACATGGCGACCTGAACCGCACACGCGCCCAACTCTCAGTGAGACGAGATGGGGCCTAGCCGGTGCGACGCATTGTTTTTCCTTGTTCTTTTTTTTCCTTCTCTCAGCGCCCCTTCAGCGTCCAACCACACTGCCGGCGGCCACCCACTACGCAGCCGCCCTTGTCGGTCTGTCCAGCATCTACAAGCCGCTCAGCCTGTTTGGTCACGCCCACCTCTCTCGCCAGCACAAACGCACCACTCACCGCACGGCGCACGCACGAAGACTCCCGCCCGCCCATGCTCCTTGCTCCGTGCTCCGCGCCCCCCATGCCATTCCCTGGCGGTACGTACCCGTCAACATGGCCAGGTATCGGCCCTGTCTGCTGTCTGGGATGCTGGGGTAGAACCTGTAAATAGCGTCCTGAGACGTCTCTCGTCGCCTGCCACCCAAAATCAATTCGTCCGCCCTCTTCATTCCCTTGTTCCTTCCGGCCTGCTCGAATCCAATTCCACGCACTTTCCCCACCCCCTTCATTCTTCTCCCGCTTACACACTCATTCTCTGTCGTGCCTTCCTGCCCCGGGGGGCAAAAACAAACACGGCCCCTTCTCTAATTCCTCCTCCCCGCCGCTCCTCCTGCCTTTCGCATCCTCGATCTCTTCGACCTCGCCAGAACCATTGCCGCCCTCACCAGCATCCTTCGCTTGCTGCCCCGGCCGTCCTCTGTTTCTGTTTTGCGTGTTCTGCTCCCACGGCTATCCCGTCAAGCAGCCCCATAATTCCGCCCCAGCCTAAAGAAGCTCGCTCGCTCGCCAGCTCCGCCGAAGTTTACGCTTTCACCACACAAATCCGTTCGCTTGCAACGTCTGCTGCATTCTCGCCTGCGTTTCACTTGCCGCCCGCGCTCCGCCAGCCAACTGGACAATTCAACACAAAGAGGCACCACCGAAAACCCTCCCGCCTACCGAAACCTTGATCAATCAGCGCTGCGATACCACATTGATTCTTTCCGTTGATTTAGCAACGAGACGCACACGCCCAACCTCAGGGAACACTACACTAGCCAATCCGACTGTAGAGCTATCTGGTGACGACACCACTGGCAGACGGGACCGCTTTCCGCGCCTTGACTTGTGACAGCACACACCAACCCGACGCCGATTTCCCAGCCATCCCGATCCGGGCATAGCACCCATCAGTGACGAAATCTTTTCGCTCTCGCATTTGCAAGTACCCTGTTCTTCATTGCCAGGACAAGAATCTTTTGCACAGTTTAAGACCTTCAAATACCATCACCGCCTGAACCGTCAAGATGGGTATGTTCCCCTGATGCTGCTCCCAGTCACATGGACTAACCCTCTGCGCCTGCAACATGTAGCTCAACCAAGTACGACGATTGTGCCCTTCACAGACACTCAGGTTCTTCCTACCTGCGCAACTGCGTGCGGTCCTCTCTACGATGCCAATGGCGGGTGTGTACCTCCCGCTGTCGATGCGACTCTCGGCTCAACCGCTTTCACTTCTTGTTTCTGCGCCAACACAGCTGTGACAGCCTTCTCATCCCAGGTTACCGGTGTCTGTGACGATGCATGTGCTACCGACGGTCTGTCGTCCATCGCAAAGTGGTTCCAAAGTATCTGCAGCGTCGATACCAGTAACAACCAAAATGCCGACAGCAATAACGAAGCCAGCGCGACGGCTACATCCACTGCCAAGGCATCGTCAGGAGGTGGCGACTGGTAGGCATCCTATCCTCTTCACCCCGAAGCAACTATTATTAACTATGTCAAGGCTCTCCAACCACTGGAAATGGGTGATCATGCTGGTCATTCTGGTTGTCGGAATTGCAGGTATTTGGATTGGCGCCTGTATCTGGCGCCGTCGCTATGTCCGCAAGAGAGACCGCCAAACATCGCTCGGACAAAAGCAATCCGGTTCTGTTTCGCACCCATCCTGGGGTCCCGGCGTAGGATCTGGATCAGAAGCACCTGACCCTGCCGACCCTGCTGACCCTGCCCCCGCTGGCTACGATTCCCAACGCAACTCGCACGCAGTCCTGACCGCAGGCGCACCAGCTTCATCGGCTGCGGAGAAGCCCGCTAAAAAGGACAAGAAGCGCTGGGTCGTCAAAGAGCGCACATAACTTTGCTACATAGTCTCGCTTCCGACAATCTCTTTTCTTTAACTGTTTTTATTTATTTTTTATATCGGAAGCGACAACGAATCTACGATCGAACGAATCCCGTCAGGGAAATCTGCATCTCTGCCAACAGCTACGGCCGCTCTTCTACCAGCTTTCTCGGTTATGTTTATTTGATTTTGGAGGATATCCATCACATCGGCATGGGGGAAAGAACTACACGTTTTATTGCGCATTCACGACTTGCCGTCAAACAAATCATGGGATTGAACGAGACCGATTTATGTTGAGAATATGACTCTCAATCATGGCTGTGATTTTGGGTCGCCAATATTTTCGATCTGTCGTACTATGACGCGTCTTGTGGCTTGCGTGATTTTTTTTTTGTACCTGGGTTTTCACTTGCATCATATATCCTTTGGTGGCGTTGCTGAGGGACCGGCGTTTCTTGGGACACTCGCGTTATGCTGACGCAACAATTAGAAAGCATCCAGGGCGATACATGGGCTGGCACAGTGGAAAATATGCTCCGTGCTTTTTGTATTTTGCTACGATGTAGCCTTGAACATTTTTGCATTTCTCCCCCTGAATTGAGTCAGGAGGAGATATAGTATATTCTTTTTGATATCGAAAAGACGAATCAGATTTTTTTCTAGGCTTCAAGCTAGATCCCAGCCACATGACGTGTCAGATTAAGCTTTGGTGCTCGGGCGGTGCCGTTGCTCGTGGCTTAACGTAAATGCGCAAATTGTAATTTACTAAGATCCCAAACTTGAATCATAAAAAAATCAATTTCTGGTGGATTATGTAATTCCGAACGCACGGTCATAATTGCTTCTCATACTATATGTGTTTTGCCATGGTGGTGCTTTCCGCGATTTCGCTCCAGCCTACTTGCTTGGCGCCGCTTCCTGCTCCTCCATTGCGTCCATGTACAGGTCAATGAGACAACCCGCAGACCATGCTTGGGTGGGGCTCTGGTGAGAGAGAGATGTTAGTATAATAGAATGTATTATTGGGGGTGGAGGGGCGAGTGAGTCGGTGTAAGTTGTTGCTATCAAAAGCATGTATCAGAACATGGGATGGAGAGGAGAAAACTTACCGAATCAGAACAAAACTCTCCATTCTTTTGTGTCAGCTCTGTTAGTCCTGCCCAGGGACTCTCCTCCATCATCTTTTTGCAGCCGACGAGGCGGCGGGTGACCTGCTGGAAGGCCTCGGTCCTGGCTTCGGGTGTGGAGCGCCGCTTCAGGTCAAACTTGAGCAAGGCGCGCAGGAAGAAGCCCGTGGGCCAGAGCCACTCGGGGCCCTGGTGGTAGTTGCGGCCCTTGCTAGTGGCAAAGTCGGTGCTGTCCTCGCTGTTGCGGTAGTATGGTCGGTAGTTGAGGTCGGCCGGGTCGAGCGTGGCCATGCCCGTGGGGCCCCGCAGCACCGTGTCGGCGACGCAGAGAGCGTGCATGGCGTGGTCCGGGTTGAACAGGTCCGGGGCTACGGCCATGGCGATGGGGAAGTTGGGGCGGAGCTGGTAGTCTTCATACTCCTTGCCAGACTTGTACAGATCCTTGTAGATGCCTCGGCGGTTGACAATCTTGGTATTGACATCGTACCCAGAGTCCTCTTCGGGCGTCAGAGGAACATAGTAACACCTCTCAAAATTGCCCTTTACCAGTCCGGCCCAGTCAGCCAGCGAAATAGAGCTTCCGTCCGGCTTGGTCACACTGGAATAGGGATAGTCGCCCTTCTTCTGGAGCCCGTCAAGCCAAGCGAGTGTGCTGTACAAAAGGCCGGTGATTTCGACGGCGGCTCCGTCACGGGGAGTTCCGGGGACGCCCTTGGATCCAGCCTTTTCGCTCTCACCCATCTTGTCCATCCAGGTGCCGCAGTTGAACTGGTTTCCTCCGAAAATGATGCCCGTGTTCCAGTCGACCTTGATGTCCTGGTTGAAGCCCTCGTCCTTCATCTGGGAATCTATTTGAGGGCCGGCGTTGGCCTCTCGATATTTCATCCCTGAGGCATGCCTCTGAAGAGCTTCTTGGATCACATCTTCGATGGTGCTCTCGTTGGAATAGGCCCGGGGATCATCGGTTGGGAACCATGTGTCGTCGTAGGGCAAGAAACGACGTCTGACCTTGGTCTTCAGGATACCCACACCCTCAGGAGCGTACCTTGTGTAGTCTTGGATAAATTGCAAGAAAAACCAGATGGCGTCGCGAGCATTGTACCTTGGTGCAGAGCCACTGCTGAGCAGGTTGGGAACCATACCATGCTTTAGCACACTTGCAAACGCGAGGATATGTTCTTTGGCCTCTTCATACCGGCCCGTACCAAGGAAGAGCCCACGGGCTGCGATGAACACATCGCGGCCCCAACATCTTGCCCATTCAACAGCAAAGTGAGGCAATCCGGCAGCTAGAGATGGCACCAATTTATCCGGCCAAAGGGATGCGCCCTTGACATATCCTGTCATCTGGACGCTGATCAGGGAAAGGCTTTGCAAGAACCATTGCCCCTCACGGATGTGTGTGTTTGTAAGCTCCAGTGACCGATCCCAACTGGCCATGTAAGCTGTCCGCAATACAAGACCAAAGTACCTGGGAAGCAAAAAATTGGGGATGCCTCGGATCGCGTCAAATCGCTCCTTAAGCCAGGTAGCAGGACCCGCGAGTCTCCAGTTGCCCGGAATCTCGCTAATGCGTTGGATTCGCCCAATGATGTAATCGAGAGCCCACTGGCCGTCCCGAAGGTTTTGGCATAAGGGATGTGCGAGATTGTTTTCTTGGATTATCTTCTTAAGCAAGCTCCACCAGCCCTGAAGTCCGCAGTATATGAGCTGCCCATGTCCAGGGATGTCGTATGCTCCATCTTTACCGTCACTCGAAGCTCGCTCCTCTACATCGCATCGATAGAGGAGGAAATTTAGGTCAGCCAAGTTGAGTTCGCTCCATGCTGCCTTTGCCCCCGAGGTTACGTAGTTGTCCAACCCGGAGGAGTGCTCTGCAGCAGGAATCCAGGTTTCAAACAGTGCAATACTTCCCGGAGGAAACTTGTCGCGGACCGTGATGATCGTGTCGTCTTCCTTGACTTCCATTCGAATTCCGGGCAAGTCTGTCACTCGGCTTGGCAGGCCACGCAGATACTTTTTGTCACCAAGAGCTGCCTCCGTGGCTTCCTTGCTTGAGTCAACCTCGAGCATCCAGCTTCCAAGGTGGCGAGCTTTTGTGCCAGTCAAATGAACGGCACTGAAGGCGCCATTTCCGTTGCCATATCCAGGGAATGCTGTGTGGGCGATGAGGAAGTACCCCTTTCGGGATTCAGGGTGCACCCGATGAACCGTGATATACTGGTCTTCGTGGTGGATATGAGTTTCGTCGTATCCGTCCTTGCCCATAAGAGTATGAATCTGGTTGAGAAGCTTTTTGATGCCGCCAATACCATTTTCACCACCGCCTATCTGGATTGGCTTTGTGCCTGACGATGCCGAGGTGTAGAGTCTCGTCTCGTTGACAAGATCTACAAGCTTGGGGTAGATTTCGTCATAACCCATAACACTACCAGTAGCGCTTGAGCACATGCTGACGAGGGCGGCATTTGGCAGTGTGTCTCTGGCATCACGCTTCTGCGCTGGGGTCTCATTGTCATGGGTGCAATCCATGAAGAGTGCGTGAACTGGGCTTGGCTTGATTCGACGGATAATCTCTCTGGAATAGTCACCATGCCCATTTATCCCATTCTTGCTAGACTTCGGGCTGCCGCCTGGTGTCTGAATCTCAGATTTTGAAGCCTCGTCAACCTCGAAGCTACCAATTGGGCGACCGCCATGCCTATGGACAAGGCGGCTGAGCTCGCCAGTGCTCCAGGCTTGCATGGCCTCCCGGATTAGGGAACTCAAGCCCAGCCGTTTCACAAAGACATAGTCCATCTCCTCTGAACCAGTAAATAGCTCCGCAACAACGTACAGGTCAGGTCGCACCCGGCGCGCCTCATCCAGAATGTGTTCAGCTACGTGTATCGGCGTGGAATGACAGTTGTCAATTCGCAGTCCAGCAAAGTACTTGGCCAGCATCCGAGCGTATTTGGTCATGTGGTCCCACAACCAAGGGCTATCCTCAGGCCTCGAGCCGTATCGAAGCTTGACACAGTCACCCCATACGATGACCTCTCGGCGGAGATATACTCTCGAGTCGGGGCCAGCGTTGTCGACAAGGGCATTTCCCCCCCAGACCCAGCCATTGTTGACCAGGGCAAGGTCCTCTTTCTTGTGCTTTGATGTTACCTCATTGATTGGCAGCCTTGTAAAATAACTCTCGATCAAAGGGTTAGCCTTGTCGATGGCGCCGAGCTTTGGGCCATGTTCATCCAGGCGAACATATTTGATCCTGTTGAAAAGCTGTTGGAGAATATCTGCCACCTCTTTATCGTACTCCTTGTAATAATCCACATTCAGCACGTCCAGCAGTTCAGTGATCTTTTCCTTTGCCTTTTCCTTTTTGACGCTCTCATGTGACCCCAAAAGCTCAGTCAGTATGCACGAAGCGACAGCGGGGTCAAGTTTGCGTCGATAGCGCTCGCCCATGCGATCAGTGCCCTTCAGCCCAAACTTGCGGACAAACGCAATTCGCTCCTCCAGCGATGCATCCTTGATTATTTTTAGTTTCTCTTGGAACAGTGAGTCTGTCGATTCATATGTGGTTCCTTTTTCCCAGGCTTCGAGCGCCGCATCAGAGTCCCGGTCAATGTCGAGAGCATAATATTCCCACAGCCGGATTTTGGCAATAACCTCGGACTTGATGGCATCCATGATGAGGAGCAAATCATCCGTAGATTTTAACTCGGTTGGTAGGTCCAATTCCTTCAGCTTGAACCCCAGTTCCAATAAATTGGTGTCGAGCTCGTACGCAGATTGCAGCCACGGAGCAGTGGTTAAGTTGTAACCGGCCTCGGGGTGTTCTTGAAGCCATTGTGCGTTGTGCGCCGTGTGGTTGAGTACTATGTCTGACAAGCTCAGCAAAGAATGGTTCCGCTCAAGGCTCTCAACCATTTTTTGCACGTCCTTCTCGCCACCGGGGAAGCAAACTGGGTCCCAGCCCAGTTGGTCATACAAGCTAAAGGGAGAATTAGACTCGCCGCGAACCTGTAACGGAGTAAAGTGGATCATATTGTAGCCACGGTCGCTGATTCCGCGTAAATGACGCTCCCAATCGGTTGGATATTTCCCCATAAACTTGCTAATCACGGAGAATATCGACAGGGCGGGCAGAGGTAGAGGTCGGCCATCGAGCTTGAGCTTGGGGGCCACATCGATGTAGTAGACAGGTGTCTTCTTAAGCGTCTCTTCTTCGGCGGAGCCAGGACCCAGCTCCTTTTCCAGGTCGGGCAGCTCGGCGAAGGTGGTGTAGAAGGCGTAGGCACCGGCCTGGTAAATTGGGATAGAAATTTCCAATGTACGATTGAAATCTGGGGTCAGCCTGGGGGAGCGCAGCCATGTCAGCTCGTCTAGCCTGGACGGAGGTTTGGGAATTGACGCCGAAACAAGCCAATTGAGCTGCAAAAATGCACCCAAGGGTCAGATGGGAGGACAAATGCGTACTTGTACTCGCGGAAGCGGTCGCGACGAAATTCTTGGCCGCGATCGGGGATGTTGACCCAGAGGCTGCCATGGCGGCAAATGGACGAGGTGCCCTCGATGGCGAAGCGCACAATGATGGGGTCATCGGTCTTTGGGGCCAAGTAGATGTACTCGCCCTGGACCTGGGGCGAGCCATCGTCGTTGAGCGGCAAAAGGTAGACTTCGCTGGAGGTCATGATGTGCGGGCTCATGGGGGAGGGAAGAGCGAGAGCTGCGTGCCCCGCGCGACGACTTTATCTGTCTGCAGCGCTCGCCGGGTCGGAGCGTAGCTGTGGAGAAGGCGCCCCGACGTGCAAAACGGTTTCGGTGAGGGGTGGGGGGGAGGGGGGTCTGAGTCCCGGACAGCTGGGGTCGGGAGCAAGAAACCAGGATCAGCAACGATCGACAGTCAATGTCTCGTGAGCATTCATCTGAAAGGAAACAAGATGGATAGGGAGAGGTAGAAGGGGGGAGAAGAGGGAAAAAAAGAGGGGAGGGAGGAGGCCGAAGAGTGGAAGGGAATGCGACAAGACACCGCGACAGCTGAGGCCAAGCAATAGGAATACGAGAGTCAGAGGGCGGAGGGAAGCCCAAGCTTGCAAGGAATGGGCAGCGCAAGTACGAAATAAGTTAGCTAAGGAAGAGGAAGAAAAAGGCTTGCGCCTCTAGCGAGACAAGAGGGACGCTGGATGAATAATAATAGCGACCGTAGTAGTCGTAGTGCAGTCAAGGTAAGCGGCATGATACAGCACACGGCCCTCACAGCACTTGTCTGTATGCGACGTTAGGTCGTCTGGCCCAGGTAGGGTAGCGTCACCATCAACCCATTGCTACAGCATTCTGTGTCAGCCGGCACCCCAAACAGGCGGCAGGGTAGCAAGAGAGGGGAATTGACAAGCTTGCAGCAGAATGGCAGGGTTACTGCAGCATCCAAAAGCATCATGGCATCATCCATCAGATCATGGGCGAATCGCATCCTGCCGCCATTGACTTTATCCATTGTATGCCCCGCGAGATGCTTGACTCGAGCTGTCCGACCAGGCCGAAAGAAAGCCACCTCTGCGGGAGCTCCAAGGTCTAGGCCTAGCTGAAAGCAAACAACTCCGTCCCGAGTCGAGACGACGCCTTGGGTGGTCGTAGTTGGTCTAGCCCCGAACGGCGGCCACGAGCCCGAGTCAAGCCATTGCCATCGCCCACGTTCCCAGGGGCAAGCTCATCTCATAAACTCTGCTTTGGAAGAAGTGCGGTTTCACGAGGCTGGACGATAGAGACTCTGTTTCTGAACTACAAAGCAATAATATAAAATAAAATAAAAAGTAAAGACTTTTTTTTCTTCGCGCTGTCTCGGTATGTCTTGGTCATGACCTCCTCATTGCTCGTCATCATCCCCACATGAGCTCTTGTAGCTTTCACATGCTTACGAGGAATTACGTCATGGAGCTGGCTGCTGCTTGCTGCTACAGAGGCCCCAAAAAAAAATTCCCCAACCGAGCCAGCGCAATGGGGCCTCCCCAGCAGCCCCATTGACCCGCTACTGCGGAGCTGCTCGCTCGCAGCTTGAGGGCTTGCAGCTGCTGGAATTTAGCGCATCAAGGCAATCGCCCATCATCACTGGGCCCAGATCGGCGCTGCGGGTCATTGAGCGAGAGGTTGACCGCAGACTCGGTATTGGCGGCGCAGCACAGCTGAGAGGTCGACCAGGCGGCAAATTTCTAGGGATCGTGATTTCTGCGATCCAGCGCACTGGGTCGAGTCTCAGGCAAAGCGAGCGTGGAAATAATTATTCGAGCATCCTTTGTTCTGTTAGTTGGTTGGATTGGTTGCCAAGCCGACTCCTTACCCTCACATAAAGCGTATCTGAGCCACAGCCGCAAGTTGAGTTGACACAGGGCACTATGCTGTTTAGGAAATGCAAAGAAAGCTCAAGGATAATAGAATAAATAAATTGAGATAGTTTATGAGGCAAGGCGAACCCTGGCATCATTCATTTTTATATTTTGCTTCTCGCTTTTTTCCTAATCATGCAACTTAGGTAGCATACCCTATACTTGCCAATTAACATTCTATATCACATCGCATGATCCTCCCACAGCAAATAAACCCCCAGAGTACAATCTTGATGGGTGTGGCGCAGGATTAATTCCGGTTGTGGTCAAGGTGTCAGTTTTATAAACTGCCTACTGGTTGAAATGAATCAACTCCCCACCCACCATTCCATTGAATTGTTTGTGTCAGCAAACAAATCTTCGAAGCTGTTGAAAGAATCAACGGTAAGCGCCCAATCCATAAAGTCTGCAATTCCATCTGCCCCAAACTCCCCCGTATATTCCCACGCCTCACCATCCAATCCGGCCTCAGTGGCAGTGGCACCAGTTCCTGCGCCTGCGCTTGCACCCGCCCCCGCTGTGATGCCGCTTCGCAACCGATCAATCAGCAGATCAGCCTTCTCCGTTAAATCTCTCGTTACTTTTGCAGCGCTCGCAGCTACTGCAAAATTGCACCCAAAAACCTCAAACACCTCAATTGCTTTTTCAATGCTCTTTCGTGCACTCGAGGTGGCCGGGTGGATTGGATAGGCTAGCACGAAACCAATGGTGTTGACTGTTGCGTTCCACTGCCAGAGGAAAAATTCCTGCCACCCATTCATGAGATCGGTTTCTTTGAGGGCTTGATGCATGATGTGTGTGTGTGCAATGGCATGGTTCACGCATGCCGCAGCATGGTGCTCAGCCGTAGGAGTGTATATCCCAACGGGCGAAAAATTAATAAACGGCCGATATAGGTTCGTAAGCATGGTATGGTATATGAGCTCGAGACATAGGCGATTTCTCTGGAGCCAAATGGGAGCTGATGTCTCAAACCATACTGGGCAACGGTCGACAGCAAAAGCATCACCGTGGCCTTTGCGCTTTAGTTTCAGCCCGCTAGGGACTTGATGAACCCAGGACTCGAGGACGGGCGTCTGTTTGCTCAAAAACTGAGCACAAAGCTCCAACCCCTGAGGATCTTTGTATAGCGATTTTTCTCCTCCCTTTCCGAGGATATCTGAGCATTTATCATACAAGAGGTAATATACATCAACCGTAGATGCAATGAACTTTTGTGTGTGAACCGAGTATGTCAGCCAGGTCACATCATTGTCGTAAACCCCCAGGCTTGAATCAAAGAATGATGCTGATTCGGCATCATCAGATGGAAAAGACACGGTGATTTGAGACTTCTGGACCGTGAACGGCCGACCCAATTTCATGCAGGTCTTGGCCTCTATGGTATACACCGTCCACCAGAGCCTCTTTCGCAGCTCCCTTTCGCTGCGCGGCATTGTTTCCGGGGGCTCAAGATGCAGGCCTAGTATCTCCGCAGTACGTACACACACGGCCAGCGTGGTGTGAGCCATGTTCTGGAAGGACGCACAGCAAAGATAGACGACGGAAAGGATATGGCACTGCAGGGTGTTGAGGGAAGGGCTCTCCAGCTCTGTAGCGAGAAAGTTCTGAGATCGCCGGTAGTACCATCTTCCAGCAATGCTTGAGTCATCCAGATGGCCCTTTTTGGCTGTGTCCGCTGCAGTATCCTGCAAGAGAAACGCCCATCCGAATTGCATGGAGATTGCAAGCACGATGTCCACTAGGGCAGAGGGTTTGCGGTACGGTGTTGAGGTTTGCCATAGCGAATTGTACAAGGCCCTAAATTCGCCCTCGTTTATCACCGGTGTGTTGGAATGGTGCGACTCCCAGAACAGGTTGAGAAAGTACTCCTCTTGGACCCGGGACATCGATGGTCTGGGTGGTTCGGCACGGCGCTCTGTGCAAGTTTCCGAATCGCCGGGGCTGGTTGGGCACACTAGTGTTTTGTTGATTCCTTTTGGTTGCATAGAACGATCGTGGAAGGATTGCTGAAGCGTCTGGCTGAGGAATGACCCGATTCTACCCATAAAGTAGAAAGCAGACGAGGGTCCATAGTAAGACGTCTGTTCGGAGCGTGCTGTTGCTGTGTATATGCCTTCCCATGGTGCTTTTGGAGGTGCTTGAGAGTGCTCTAAGCTGGATTCTTTCGCACTGTTCGGGGTGAGGGTGCTGCTCTTTGTTGACGAGAGTGAGGCGTTTGACTGTGGCGTTAGCTGGATCGCTGATGCAGCGCCTGCATTGAGATGCAGCTCTTCAATCTTGAGCCTTAGCCTCTCAATTTCTCTAGAAAAAGGTTAGCAAATACATGGTAGGGGATGCAAGAGTGAAAATGCTGTTACTTCAATGCTTGAGGCAGTGTGCGGGCTTCATCATTGTTCTTCCCACGGCTGTTACATTCCAGACCCTTTTGCTTGCACGACCTGCAGGGCCACCCTGTGTCGCATTTGACACGACGCACTCGGCAATGCTCGCAAGCTCTTGATACCTGTTTCCGCGTGAGCTTGCGGACGGACGGAGCTCTGGACGATGTCCCGTGAGCGTTCCTCGGGGGTTCCTCGGGGTCTCCTAGGGCAAGTAGTGGAAGCATGGCGACAGCGATGCGAAACGACAAATTATGAACGGGGCAGGTTTCTCCATGGTGAGGATCTGCCCGCGGCAAGTTTTCATTGTGCTTGAAGAGCCGTTAGCTTACATGCCACTCGACGTTCTAGCTGACATTGCGGAATTGCCACCAACTCCGGGGAGTGGGACCCATAGAACACCGCTATTCCGGCAGCGCTGATTGGCCTCGAGGAGCCTAGGCCGCGATTCCATGTTTCCAAGTGCCTGGAGTTATGGAGTTTGGACTCCTAAACTCCTTTCGGAAGCAGTGGGAAGGAAAAAAGAAAATTGTACGAAGCAGAAATATCGATATAGAGAGAAACTATATAAATACTGTCGCAGCTGTCAGTCTAAAATGCGGGGAAAAAAAGCTGTGGTTCCAGATCATTCAAGTCTAATTTTTATGTTTAATCGAGATCAAAATGTCGAGTGTGAGCTCAGCAACTCTTTCCCAAGCTATGGGCAGCGCCCAAGCGGATGTTGAGAAACAAGATAATCTCTGCCCTCGCCTTGAAACACCCCGAGAAGCACCAGCTGATGAAAACATTGAAAATCCCAACTCCAACAAGCAAGCCCAGCCTGAAAGGACCATCACAGGCGCCCGCTGGTTCCTAGTCTGCGTCGCTATCTTCTCGGCCAACTTTCTTTACGGCCTTGACACAACTATCGCAGCGGACATTCAAGCTGCCGTATCAGAAAGCTTCGACAATGTGTCGCAGCTTGGCTGGCTGGGAATCGGATTCGGTCTTGGGTCGACAGTCGCCATCCTGCCCCTGGGGAAGGCGTATGGCGTTTTTGACACCAAGTGGCTTTACATTGGATGCCTCGTCATGTTCTCGGCTGCCAGCGCGCTTTGCGGAGCTGCTCCGTCTATGAATGCAATGATAGTCGGCCGAGTCTGGGCCGGAGCCGGCGGCGCGGGAATGTATCTCGGGTACGTTCGAAATCGAAACCCACTGCCGTTTCTTGGCCTATCTGGAGTTGTCTGGATGATAATTACTGACATCTTGCAGAACACTTAATTTGGTTACGACTGTGACAAACCCTCGTGAGGCGGCCTTTTATATCGCCTTTGAAGGGTTCGTATACGGTGGCGGCTGCATCCTTGGACCAGTTATCGGAGGTCTCTTGTCCGACAGCGCAGCGACTTGGAGATGGGCCTTTTACCTCAACCTCCTCATCTTTGCGGTGACGAGCCCCATCTACCTCTTTGTCCTGCCCTCACTCCCTCGCCAGCCTCACATCGCCTTCATGGAAAAGGTGAAGAAGCTCGACTGGATGGGTATTGCTCTTACGGCCGCAATGTACGTCTGCTTCGTCGTAGCTTTCACTTTCGGAGGCACAGAATGGCCCTGGAACGACGCCAGGTTCATTGTTCTGGTCGTATTATTTATTCTGTTCCTTGCCGCCTTCGCCATCACTCAGCATTTCGCAGTCTTTACCAACAGCATCGATCGGCTCTTCCCGTGCGAGTTTTTGGGAAACCTCCAGCTTGTCCTGCTCTATGTAACCATGGCATGTGGTGGAGCTGCGCTCTTTGTTGCCACCTACTACGTCCCTTTGTATTTCCTCTTCGTCCACGGCGATTCGGGCACTGAGGCTGCAGTTAGATTGCTGCCATTTATCTGCTTCTACGTCACAGCCATCCTCGGGTGCGGATATGCCATGCCCCGTCTCGGTTACCCTATGGTATGGTACGTTGTCTCTGGCATTTTTTTGACAGTGGGTGGCGCTGCTATGTTCACGGTCGATTCGAATAGCCCTGCAAGCCACACGTACGGGTTCTCGGCGCTGATTGGATTTGGCCTTACTGTCAGTCAAGCTGGGTACTCGGTTGCCGGCTCCCTCGTCAAGCCTGATAGGATTTCCGAGGTGCTCCAGTTCTTGAATATTTCCCAGGGCCAGAGCCAGATGCTGGGTCTTGTTATTGCCAGTGCTATATTCCAAACCAAGGCTTTCGACGGGATCAAGGCTGTTCTGGATAGCCAGAGCTTCTCAGCCGAGGAGATCCGGGCTGCTATTACTGGATCCCAGAGCAAGGTGCTTGAGAGTGTTAGCCCTGAGCTGAGGAGTCGATGCATTGGCGTTTTGGTTCGCACAATTCAGGATATTTGGATCATGGTCATCGTTGCCGGTGCTTTATTGACTGTTTGTGCCTGCTTCATGTCTCGAAAGAGATTTTGAGGAGGTGACCGAGAAAGATGTCCAAAGTTGTAAAATCATGGCAAACCATTTATTTGCAGGCACCAATCCACAATTAAGGGCCAGAGGCCTCAAAATAATCGAGTATGACGCGACGAGGAACGCTATTCGCCGTCTGAGACTGGTGATGGGGGGAGCTGTGCACCCAACATATTTGAAGTTAATCAAAGAAGAGGGATGGGAGCAACATGCAAGGTTTTGCGCAACTCTTGTTACCCTGATATTGAGAGAATCGACAAAAAATTCAATACTACATATGACATTATTAGACTACAATTTATGAATTTTCTTCCTTTCATATGTGCTCTGCTTACCTTTCTGCTTTCAATTCCAGATGGCACCCCAAGATACGAGACTGAACACGCGATGGACCAAATATATGCGGATTTTGCCCGTATTCGAACACAGAGATAAGTAGATTTTTAATCTAATCGCTACCCATCCCGATATCGCGTGCCTTTGAGCCATCCCCAACGCCGCTCTGACGTACATGATATAATTCCCAACAGTCAGTTCCCCGCTGTATTTTGTCTTTTTACCCCTGTATATAGTATCTTCTTGCTTACGAATCCTGCATGAGGTTGGGGATGTCGTCTACCTGTTTCTTGCCGTGCAGAATGTCATTGACCGCCGTGAAGAGAGGGTATTCCGTCTCAAGACCCCGGGCTTTTAAGAAGCTGTTGACCTCCTCTGCTGTTGTGGTACCCTGGATCTTCTGGCCATTAAGATCCTGCTTCTCGACCTCCTGGACACTGATACCCTTCTCTACAGACTTCTTGGCACATCGGAAATTTCTACCACCGGAGCAGGATGTGATAAGATCGGCGACACCAGCAGAGGACTCGGTAAAAGTTGCCGTGTGCACGGTTTCGCCAAAGAACTCCTTGCCGAATTTGACCATTTCCATGAGACCAATGCGCATGATAGCTGCCTTGGCATTGTCACCCCAACCACGGCCGTCAACGAAACCAGCTGCGAGGGCGACAACGTTCTTCAGGGCACCGCTCAGAGAGACGCCGGCGACGTCGGAAACCATCTGAACGTGGAAGTAAGGGCGGTGGAAGAGAGTGCGAAAGCAATCTTGGTCTAGAGGAGGGTACTCAGCGGGCATGGGAGTAAGCTGAGTCGATGAGGTACGGCCGCGGGCATCTTTGTGACGAATCTCGGGGATCTCGACACCGTTGGTGGTCGGGCTGCCTGATCGAGGAGAAGGGGCTCTGCTGTTGTCGATGGTTGGCGGATCGTACGCAATTGTTGTCTCAGACCATTTTTCCTCTGCAATCTCACGAGCCAAGTTGGCTCCACTGAGGGCACCGCAGTAGATGCCCAGGCCGTCACCGATCCACTCGCTGAACAAGCTCACCTCGGCGTCAGTGACATTGACACCCTTGATGCAGCTGATTCCGCGGGCATAGGGAAGAATGTGACCGTTGATTTGCTTGCACACATTGGCAATGAACTGGTGGGGAAGGTTGAAGATGAGGATGGTGGAGTCCTTGACAGCGTCGCAAATGTTGGGGTTGGCGACAATGTTTGAAGGCAGGGCAATGCCTGGCAGGTACTTAACATTTTCGTGGTGCGTGTTGATGATCTCTGTGAGCTTCTGGGGCTTGTCGCCAATGGCTTCGTCGTAGTATTTGGAGTCCTTGCTGATTGTGACTTCTTCCTCATAGACCCACATCTGAATGTTCTCCTCGAAGAGCTTGGGGTTGGCACGGGTGTTTTCGGCCAGGATCTTGGCAATGGTCGAACCCCTAATAGTCGGTGAAGTTAGCAAAGCTATGCACATGCAACGAGATGAGGTAAAAGTCTTACCAATTGCCGGATCCCACAATGGTCACCTTGTGCTTCTTGGTTGGCTCGCCGAGGGCTGTGTGGTTGGTCGCCATGTTGCAGATCGTCGTCGTGGGGTAGTAGCGCACAGAAATTGTCCTTCTAGAGCTTTTGAGAATTGAAGACGACCGGGTTACGAGAGACCTAAACATACGGTAGTCTCGTCAAACAGAGCAGGGCTTGATGATGCGTTCAATCGCACAAAAGCTGAAGGTAAAGGTAAAAAGTAGGTGGGTGGATGGGTGCTTTTCAGAAATAGTCATGGCTTCCCTTCCGCTCGACCAGAGAGCTCTCAGTTGTTGAACTCACAAGCAGCCACAATGACGCATGGCGGAAGTGGCAGTTCTCACCGCTTTCCGCAAGCGGCCAAGCGCCCCAGCAAATCCTGGACCTGTCATCGGGAGTAGCGGTCTCCGACCGGCCGAAGGTCAATCACATGCAACGGACAAGGGTGCAGATTCAATCAGGACATACGAATTCTCCAACGGCGATGCTTTTTGCCTTATCGGACCCTGGTATTTCGCATGTGAAGGCCCAAGGTTCGAGGCACAAAGGAGCCTCATGGCCATGAGGTAAAAGGACCCTGGTTTCGTCTCCGAAGAATATCGCCACAGCTCCCGACCTGGCCCCTGGATCTGGGCCTGGCCAGGGCTACATGCTATTGGAAAACGCACAAATCGTGTCGTATCGGGACAGTTGCATTGCATTGTTACATTTTTTCTAAAGGCACTTGACGCACGCTAAGACCCAACAAGACGTTTCTGCAAGACACTGCATCCCAACATCGAACGATTCAGCGTCCGTGTTCCCTCGGTTCGTCTCTCTTCAAATCAAACTCGCTGAGCAACGTCACCTTTTCCTCGTCAAAAGGCTCGGCTTGATATCGTAACACTGATGACCGTCGCCTGTGACTCTGCTTCTTGGTTCTTTTATCCTCGGTCCTTTCGCCATCACCAAATACCGGCTTGAATATGCCGTCATACATCATCCAGACCACATTGAACGTCGCTGTCATGCCGGCAGCCATCCATCGGGGCATCTTGCCGCTTTTTGATGGAATGAGTCTTGGTAGGAGAAGCATGGGTAGGAACACGCCAAGGCCGACAACTGAAAAGAGAAAACCCCCAATAGTCTGCCTCCAGGTTGTAATGGTGTATGGTTTTAGTGACGCTAACCAGCGTTGATAACCCTCAGGGAGCTCATGCTCAGCTGCGCCATCTCTGATCAGTTTTAGGTATCGGGGGCTTGGCTGGGCATAATCTAAATCACGCTGTGGCCCGAGAATGAAGCGTTGCCACCACTTTTCCTTGCCCGGTTCTTCAGGCTGATCGGGTTCAGGTATACGCGGCGCAAACAATGTCCGGGCCATGAACGGTTTTGGGAGTTCCGGAATAGGAGGCTTCTCTGGCACCGAGATACTGGGAGGGAGGGGAATACACGGCACAACAATTTCTTTGTACCCAGATCCGCCGCCTTCGGTTCTGATGATGGTTCCATAGTCCTCCTCCGTCACCTCATACACAACGCCGACCAAACCCTTATCCCACTCGGCCGTCCTGCCGGATGAAGGCGGCTGGAATGGTGGATCGATTGGCGGGAACTTTGGTGGGTTGGTCGGGTCTGGTAGTTTGGGTTTTTCGGGTAACTTCCTATAGTCGACGTTGGCGAAACACGGCTCGCGATAAGGTATTCCCGGTAGGCTAAACTTCAGTTCCAGCATAGGAACCGAGACATTTGTTTGAGAGAGTGGTCGAATGCCGCGCATGCCAAGAAACGTCTCGGCCGAAAGGTTGGAACCATACGCGAGGTAAAGGTAGGTGTTGAGTTTCGAGTGACTGCCAGTGTCGACCGTATCCTCGGATGCCTGAGCCAGCCGAGCGCGAGAAGTTTGGGGGATTGATGAAATTGAAGGATAACCTTTTGCGGCTGGCGGTTGTGCAGGAGCGCCTGCCCTGTGCCGAGCTGTCTGCGAGGACGGCCGCGACATTGTGAGAGCTGGGATAGACTCAAGGGGGCGGTCCTTGCAACCAAATTGTTTGGATTTGACTTTCGAGGTGAAAGGAGCCCGGGTGGTCAAAGGAGTGATGTCGGATGTAGGCCGAGCAAGAATGGACGGGTCGTCGGCACTAAATACAACAGCCTGCAGCACATTCGACGGAAACCGGGTCGTCGCTCGCGCGCTGGTGAGCCAGCCAGTGTTTCGAGAAGGGGACATTAGCTAATGATGCGGAGGTTGCGGAGTCCCCACTTCACAACGTCGGGTTTCTTCAAACTCCGCCAGGTGCCATCCCATGGTCTCTGCGCCTGCTGAATAATAACCCCCAAGGCCAAGGCCTAGGCCTGGGGAATCCTACCCGCGCGCGAGGGGCACCAAGATGCCCCGGTCGCCCCGCTGCGGCGCGATGCCATGGCCGAAGTCCGAATCGGGGTTTAGCTTTGGGGTTTGTGTATTCCGGATACGACCCTTCTAGTCGGCATTGTGGGTTGAGTAAACTCCTAACTAGTGGATGCCAGTATCCTTCTTGGTAATGTAATAAGCAAGGACTTAAGTTAAACTAGATGACGGCCTGTCTGGAACAAGTCAAGGCTGTTGACCAATCTACTGGGAGACTTTCTGGGAACAAGGGCTCGCTGAATTAATGACACGTTTAAATTTGACTGCACGATGGAGCACGGATGAAACAAACTCAATGTGCTTGCCTTTTCGTCCCCGGATTTCTTTTTTTGGATGCCCTGTGACTTCGAGAAGCACATCGCAAAACCTGTAACCCTCGGAGCGAGAGTTGATTGAGAATTGACAAAGTATGACTGACTGCGACCAATAATAATCAGAGATACCTATGCTTTTGGCTTGCTGTGACATCTTTCTTTTTTTCTTATGGCTGCTTGGTCATGTGCCAGCTGACCTATCTCATTGCTGCAAGATGATTGATTGGCAGCTGGCTGACATGTTTGCGTCACTAGTCGGATACATGGGCTGCACTTTCGCATTCAAGCCTTCCATCGTACCCGCCGAAGTACTTTGTTGTAATGCGCAATTGCCTGATTTACCTGGCCTCAAGATAAACAATCGCGCATCCTGATTCTCCTCCACATCACTAAATTCTACCTTCTGATGCGGCTGTCGCTCAATTTGTAGATCCTTTCTTCTCATAGGCCACTCTTGCAATCACACCTAAGCGACTCAATCCGTCGAAACTCGCTTGCTGGTCTTCTCGGACTGTGCGCGCCCAACAGGCGTTGTTATTAGGTACTTGACTTCGGAGCCACGCTCGTCCATCAGCAAAGTACACCATTCAAAATGGCACCAGAGACCCGTGGGAAGACTGCAAAGGCAGCCAGGCGAGACAAACGGTCAGCCCAGCTGGGAAAACTCGATATCACATCCACTAGCCCTCATCTCCAGTCTCCGCAGGGACAAAGAGCACCAGAGCCACAAGAAGCAGAAATCTCCAATTCAGAGACTCCCGTGAACCAGCCGCGCCTGAATTCACAACTGGACGAGTTTGATGACGGTGTTGATGACGGGGATCTCATCCAACTAGAATGCTCCCAGAAAGCAGAAGCGAAGTCGAACCAACGCCAGGATTTCACCTGGTCAGACGCAGAGTCCCTAACAAGGCGCAGTTCGCCTCTCCATGAAAGCCACGCCACTAGAGATGGATGGCAATTCGATGAAAGCGATGCTATTAACCCACTATCTAGTCCGCGGTCCGGCTTAGATAAACTTCCCGACACTGTGCCACTGCCATCTGGCCCCCCTCCCGATACAAAATTATTGCAATCCCCAACAGTGCCTAAAGCACATGTGGATTTGTCCGAAACCGCGTCAACCATGCTGCGAAGTTCTCCTTATACTACCAGAAGTGGCTCGTACGAAGTGTGGCAATTCAAAGAGTCCACTTCACAAGGAGGACAGGGTCCTTCAGCTGATAATGAAGAGTCTCGACCCCAACCCCCTTTACCTGCAAGCCCCCCAGCGCACTACCCAATTGATGAGTTATACGAAGCGACGCCTCCAAAACCGAGGTCAAAGAAGACCGATTCCAAGCAAATTCGCGCCAACGTCAAGAAAGGCCAATCAAGTAATTTTCGAGACCCAAAACCACCGCGTGCTAAGCAAGAGGAAGAGCCAGTCAAAACTGAGGCTTCGAAGAAGCATAAGAAAGCGATGAAGGATCTTCTTATCGCCGAATTGGGATCTGACAACGAAAAACCCTTTACAAAACCTCATGAAACGCAACAGAGGCAAAAGATTTCGTCAACATCATTCCGCGGGGAGCACCAAACTGCCGAAAAAGACAAAGCACCGAAAGTTACCCATGCTCCGCCACCAGCCTCTCTGGAAGGTGGCAGTGTGAAGAAACGGAAGCAGAGGGCCAAAACGCCAATCCAATTTGATGAAGTTACAAACCAGATTAAGGAGATGCCCCGGAACAGGGCCCATTTCCTAGCAGAGATCGATTCAACAAGTATAATGGCGCAACCATCAAACGCTACCACTGTTAATACGAAGAAGAGGTCTGCGCCAAATGCAGCCACCAAGAAAGAACCACTAGCCAAAAAGCAAAAGGCAGCCCCCAAATCGAAAGGCAAGCTCTCACAGACTTTGGCACATAAAAATGCCACGCGTGTCGCAGCTGGTCCAAGCAAAGGAAAGCCTGCGAAGCCAGCTACGCAAAAGCTAAAAAAAGACTCCTCCACAAAGAAACCCAATCATAAACAGGACGTCCCCTCGCCTCTCGGTACAGTTCATATTGAGACGGAACATATTTTAATCTCAAGTGATGATAGTGAAAGCTTATCGGACAGTCGAGACTCTCCTCAATTGCTTGGCCTAGATCAACCAACAGTATCATCGAGAATCGTGCTGAATCTATCGGCCGAAGATGATCCTGGGTCACCAGTCAAGCCGAGGGCTGTGAGTCAACCATCCCTCCCCCAAGGCTCTATTGCCATTCGAGAGGATAACCAATCTTCGACACGTCAGCCCCTCAATCCACTCGAGGGGACCGAAGAGAGTGCAGAGGCAAGAAATGCTCCTAAAGTTGGTGAGCCTTCTAAAAGGGTCACCCGCAGCATGATGAGGAATATTTCAAACGAGACGGAAAGGGCCAGGATCTTGACTCCCCGCGACCCCAACAAGTTGACGAGACAAACCACTCGGTCTCCGCGACAAAAGGCCACCGGAAAACCCAGAGCACCGGAGCGGCCCGAAGCGCCTTTACGCCACGGAACCCGAAAGAGCACGAAAGTATCCCGAAGTTTCAGTGTCAGTGAAGTCGGTAGTCCTGTCCCGGCTGGGCCGGATCAAGAACGACCAGTTAGGGGACATCAACACAACTGGAACAAGAGGACCAGCCCTCAGTTTCTGGGAGACTAGGGCTCTCCTAGAGAACATAACGATGCACTGGACTTGGCCAGTGCTCCGCAGTTTGATGCATCAACAATGCCGCGAGTCGCTAACCTTGATCTAGTGTCTGCCGGGCTCTCGCGACTGGCTCCGCGACGACCAGACCAACCTGGAGCTGGTGATTCCTTCCACACCAACTCACTGAAACAGGATGAGAGGCCCACCTTTCCTGTACCCCTGCCCCCTCTCTTTGAGAAACTAAATCGAGAGGTACACGACCAACTCTTGCACAACCTCCACGAATCAAATAGGGCAGTCGAAGATCAGTGCGTGCGACAAAAGGAAGGAGAGCAGGAGAAGCCAAGGGTTACAAATGGCGAATTTAAAGGGCCCTCTGGCGAGGTTGCGCAAATGTTGCATGGAATTGTGGATGTAAGTGTGCATAGATGCAGCCTTCGGACGGCGCATTGACTGAGTGACACTAGACAATGTTGAACCATCTTAAGACCAAAGAAGAGACGATCTACCGCAGTGCTAGAATGTATAAAAAAGGCACAGTTGGTTCTGTGGAGAAGATTGGGCACAAATACGACCGGGAGCGACATGTCTTGGTTGACACATGGGTCAAGGACAGTGCTGCATTTGCTCAAAGATTACAAGGAGCGAGGGACGCCGTGACAGCCAGCAACAGAAAAAGCCGAAGGCTTCTGGAGCAAGTTGAAGAGAAAGCAGCGGGGCGACGAATGCTATACCAGCGCGCAATTACTGGGTTGCGGGCGCTGCATGGCCAGCTAATGGACGGCAAACTTTCGGGAAACGAGGCCAATTGACTTCCTGGCTCACTGCACCATCATGGTGTAGGCATGATAGAGAATGATAAGTGACGCTGGGAAATAGGGATGCAGTACTTTTCCAGAGTTTGGGCTATGGTTTCATGTAAGTTGTAATACCAAGTTGCGCAGGACTGAGCACAGACTATGGACTGAAGTTGATACTTTTTAGGTTGGCAGAGGAAGATGATTTCAAGACGAACAGAGTCTCAGAGACCCCTATGAGATCATTTTCTGAGATTTGAGGCTAACTCAGTGCTGAGCAAGATGATGACGATGGAGACCTGATTGGGAAATGGACTAGGCGAGTTTGCTGGAGACAGTCAATTGCCTACCAAGTCGTTGGGGATGGGGACGACCAAAAAATGTACGTGTACAAGGCGACAAGCTTTGGAACAGGGCTTCAGCAGATTGGTCTGCAGACGCGGGGGTCATGGAGGTGCAGATGCGTGAGTGGTTGGGTGGTGGAATGAGCCGAGGGTGTGAGAAAGGCTGGGCTGGAAGAGGGAATGTTTGAGTTGAGAGAGGGCCGGAGTACGTACCACGTCCCCTGCCAATGTCGATGGCGGACGATGATGAAGTCGGTTGGTGACGTCGCTGCGGTGGCGCTGCGAGACCCTGTTCGGCGACGAGCACGAGTGAGAGATGGGTTCCAGACTTGAGGGCTTACGCAGAGGGATGCAATGCAAAAGCCGTAACGGGGAATCGAGGGAGGATGCAGTCACACACCATGAGCTCAGATGAGATTCCCCCGTGTACTTGTTTCTTCTTAATGTCTTCGCTTTCCACGCTGCTTCCTATGGATTTGTTCCCTGGCACTATCACCTCACCCCCTGACCTTTTGCAGCATGTCCATGTATGCCGGCCGGATGGATTCATTGCATGCATGACAGCGCACGAGGACGGCAGACGACGGCACTGGAAAAGGCTAATTAGTCCTGAATCCTGCTTGCTGTGAGTGACCCCGGCCCCTACCTGTCTATATCCAGGCACGCGTGCAGAGAAGAGGGAGTGCGCATTAGACTCCGTGGTACGATGGTGCACTTTGATGGGGCGGGGCACTGCTCCACGCCAAGGTGAGTGAATGGCTTCGTTTCTTTGTCTGTTTCCGTCAAGGCCCGTGCCAAAAAAGAAAGCAATGCACCGGAGTTGGAATAAATTTTGAAGTTTTTCCCCATCATTCAATCGCCCCAAGCACCAAGAACCCACTCTTGCCCGCCTCAGCCTCGCAAGCCTACGTACCGTTTCTTACCTGTTCCGTCTCCCGCACCGCTTGGGATTCGTTGTGGGCGTGGGGACGTTGAAATGCTGCGGTCCACAGGGTCCAGCGTCTCAAAGTGGGCTGCCTCGCCTCAGCAAAGCAGCAATAACTATGTCCTAGGCGACTAGGAGGTTTGGAACAGAACGATGTATGTATACCCCAGGCAGAAACCAGTGCACGGGAATATGCCAGCAGGCCTCATTCTAGTGGGTGATGGTGGTGGGTGAGCCCCAGGCGTTTTCCTCATAGGAAGTCAATTGGTGGCTTACACGGGCGAGACCAAAAGGCGGCCGTGACTCCCGGCCGTCGTCACCTGGATCATGCTTATGCTTGCAGTTGCATCGCCAAAACCACAGCCCTCCTTGGCCACTTGCTGCCGAGCCCCAGTGGGTGCAGGCGCAAGACGCACCCGGAAAGTGGCTAGACACTAGCTCGCCTCGGGGAGAAGGACAGTGCAGCAAGCAGCGGGAGGAGGGAGAAATACCGACTGCCCACATGCCTGCTCAATCTCAATCGCCTTGTAACTAGGTCGTAGGGTCCTATGTCCTGGGCCCTGGCGGGCAAGTAAGGGCACAGGCGAGCCAGGCTGTTCGTGTCTCCCGGTTTCAGTTTCCTGCTCGTCGACCTATTTGTCCTGTCGCCCTTGTCCTGGCCCTGTCGCTGCCCTTGGCGTGCCGTGGCCCGTTTACTGTGAGGCGTTGGATGCTAGGCGCCTCACCCTCACATCACCCCGAGCTCACCCCGGCCGCCCCCCTCCCTCGTTAGTTTTGGTGTTTCGTCCTCACGCCAAAAGGTCCTATTGGGCCCTTTTCCCTCTCTTCCTTTTTGGCTCGGACTCTTTGTCCCTTTTTTACCTGCTTAAGACGGGCTTCCCCAGCTTTAGGTCCGAGGGCCTAATTTACCAACTGCCCCCTTGGCGGCTTCCCTGCTAGAAGAAGAAAAAAAGTGAAGAGCAGCCAGCCCAGCCGCCCAAGGTTTCCCCGCCTTGATTGTTGCCTACATCTACCAGCACCACCACGCCAACCTGTCTGGACTGCCTCGTCTGTCATTCATCACCCTCACTCTCCCTCCTCATTTCTCATCTTACTCCTCCTCGCCCGACCTCCCCCTTCGTATCAAAAAATCCCCCTCATCTTCCTCCTCTGTTTTCGCTCATCTTGTATTCATCCCCCCCTTCATCTCACTGTCTGTCCGTGTCCACTGGTTCACGGGCTTGCGTCCCGCCCCAAAGATCGTCGACCCGCTTTTTCCCTCGCCGACGTCTAATTTTTTTTTTTCCTTTTGATCCTGTCTTAGCCGGCGCCTACACGGTCTGTTCCCATTTCGAAGACGACGAACCCGTCCTATCCGCTCCCCCTCCCCCGAACCCACGAGCTCAACCTCCTCTTCCCTCTCGACCTCGACCACTCTGACCACCAACTCGAAACCCCCGACTGTGCTTGTCGCGTACGCCTCCGAATTCAACTCCAAAATGACGTTCAGGCAGAGAATGGCCCGCCATTTTGGCGATTCGGTACGTGTAAACCTTCTGCCCGGTAGTCGCGTGGACACTTCCCGCTCCCATTGGGATTTCGCCCACTCAACCTTGCCGCCAATGACACGTACTGACATCACTGCGCATGCAGCTTGCACCCGAAAAGGCCTATCTGAGTTACTACGACGTCCTCTTGACCGTCGAGGACATCAAGGCGCTGAAGCACGACTGGTTGACCGACAACAACATTGCCTTCTGGGAAGAGTATCTAGAGCGCGAGACGCTCCCCAAATACCCCCAGGCTCGCATCATCCTCCTACGCCCCAGCATGACCTTCCTCCTCATGAAGGAGCCCGACATGCGACAAGTCCGAGCCGCTCTACCCGATTTCTCCAAGGTCACCCACATCTTCCTCCCCATCAACGACAACCGTAACGTGAGCGTCGCCGAGGGCGGTAGCCATTGGTCCTTACTTCTTGTCTCTGCGCTCGACGGTGTTGCTTTCCACTACGACTCTCTTGGTGGCGCCAACTTTGCTGAAGCCAACCTTGCGACTCGAAAACTCGCCCAGGTGTTGCAACGACCCCTACGATTTATCAACCTCGAAGACTGCCCTCAACAGGAGAACGGCAGCGATTGTGGCGTCTTTGTCTGCCTCCTCATGCGCCACCTGCTCGTCAAGCGTCTTCTCTGCGCTAATGCCCGAGAGAAGGTGTCGATGAGCATGGGAGGAAAGATGGTTGATAGCTTCGGTGGTCGCAAGGAGATGATGCGCATTATTGAAAACCTCCGAAAGGAGGGTGAACGACGGCGATCGTGAGTGTTCCCCTGCCACGCACTGGGCCCCCAGATGTGTCTAACACCCAAACTAGGAGGAGCGCCAGTCCATTTACGCACAACAAGACGCCCCCGCGGATCGAATAGGGATCGGAATGCTACGGCTCTTGCGAGGAATTCGAAGTGCTCTTGACTCAGGAAATGAAAAGACTTGAAGAAGAGGAAGGAAACCAACGACGGGTTAGGTTCAAGGAGCGACCGGATGAGCACCAATACTCCAGGGGGGCTTACACTGAGATGCGCCCCTTGCGTGATTCTGGACCCCGAGGCTTTGCCATGGACCTAGGTGATTCGCTTGAATCAGACGAGCCCTTCTATCCCTGGGACAACTGGGCAAGTCCCAGCGTTTCCAAGTATCGACTTCGGCCTCGAACCAAGACCAGCACTTACACTATGATTAAGATTCGAGGCAAGCGGAAGTCAAGATTGACCCTTTCTGCAGACACCTAAAGCGGTACTGGTGCTACCTAATGTGCACCGAATTACGAAGATCATGACGGATGTGGAACGGTTGATTGCGATGTTTCCTTTTCTCCTTGTCTCCTTTTTGGTTTTAATATCAGATGCTTTTTTTTTTTTTTTCGTTGGCGTTGGATGGTAATTGCGTCAGGGTGTCACAAGCGTGCTTTTTGTACACATTTATTCAACCACAAGGCACTGGTGGCACCGTGGCTGTGTAAATACCTGTCGGTGAGCAGACTCTAAGAGGGCATTGACAAGAAGACTATGGTGGGACATGAGTCGAGCTGCGACATGGCGTTGACAGGATGAAGGAAAAGGTCTGGGTGCGAGACGTGGAACCATGAAACGGATTAAAAGACAAGACAAGACAAGATGATACGGTGCATAAAGATTATTTCATCATTTGCTATTCAATTTGAATTTTTAACTTTCAAATGCCCGACTCCGGAAACTCCTGGTTCATCATGTCGTCATGGTATATGCGTGTAGCTTGACCAGAATGACCTTATTCATGGCAGTATCAGCGGCCTAGTCGCCGCCTCTTAGTACCACCAAGACTTGGTTCAATTTTTACCAACAAAGGCCGGGTTCTGTTCCATGGTCGCAGAGATGTATCCTCTCAGTGCCGCCCATCGATTCGCCGTCGCTGGAGGTGCGGGTGCTGATGCTGGCTCGCTTGCTTTGCTTTGCTGCTCATCCATTTCATCGTCATCCCTGTCTTCCTGCTCACGCTGTAACCCCGCTGGCCCCGTCGCCGTGGCTGTCTGGGCAGCACCAGGCGTTACCGCCAGCTTGGCCATACTCACTCCGAAGCGGTCCATCTCGCCGCGGACGACCTTTTCCTTGCGCTTCAAAGCGCCCTTTCGAGAACGCAGGCTCTTGTGCTTGATCTTTCCTGCAAGTTCGGCCTCGCCTTCGCCCTCTTCTAGTTCGGGCAGCGCGTCGGCAAGGTCCTCGAGGTTAGCCTTGAGCTTGTTACCAGGGCGGCGGCGCTTGGCCTTTGTGATGCGAGACGAGGTGATGCGAGAGACGAAGGACGAGTGCTTGATGAGGCGACGGTCGCGCTTAGATGAGAGAAAGTCATCGGAGACAGTAGCCTCAGAGCGGAATGTCTTTGCGGGGAGCAGCGGGTGGATTTGGCCGGTGATGCGCTGGTGTCGCAGAGTGCGAGCCGAGGGCTTCTTGAGGGCAGGGGGTAGCGGGGCCTGTTGGGAGAACAACGGTTAGCGATGTCTACGAATTCGGCAATTGTTTGAAGATGGCGTGAGCGGCTTACCATTGTGTCTTGTCTTGGACGTCAAAATAAACGACTGTGGGAAAAGGTTGCCGGAGGGCGGAATTGGAACCTGTTTCTTTGGGCGGAACCAGAAATATTTTCGGTGAGAAACACTTCACCGCGGTCAAGGTGGGGCACGGTTTCATGGAGGGGCAGTGAGGCGCCAACCCTGGCTAATTCATCTTTAAGGCCCTCAAGTGACCAATACACTCTTCGTCGTTTTCTAAATTTCCTCCACTTGGCTCAGGAAGGTGTATACTTGCTCAAACCATGGGAGATATCGAAAAGCTCCGCGGGGAGATTGCGAAGCGCGAGGCCGAACTGGCAGAGCTCAAGTCGCAGCTGGTCATTGCAGAGTCGCAAAAACGAGATGAGGATGCGACGCCGCAGGTGTGGAAGTGGCCGCTCGAGGAGCATGATTATGAGCGGTACAGCAGACAAATGATTGTCCCCAAATTTGGGTTACCGGGTGATTACTGGCTCCATTCTCAATTCTTTTTTTCTCTTTCAAATGACGCCAGCTCTAATACCTTGGATCAGGCCAACTGAGGTTGAAGAAGGCAAAGGTTCTGCTCGTCGGCGCAGGCGGCCTGGGGTGTCCCGCCGCGGCGTATCTCGCAGGATCAGGCGTTGGAACTCTCGGGCTGGTTGATGGAGATGAGGTCGAGGTGTCTAACCTTCATCGCCAAGTTGCGCATTCCACCGCGAGGGTTGGGAGAAGCAAAGTTGAGAGCGCCATAGCATATCTAAAGGAGTGCGTCTTGTCTCAGCCAGAGCAGTCCGAGACCCAGTGTTCGCTCACACGTTGCCCAGGTTGAATCCCACCATAATCTACAAAGCTCACGTTACGCATCTCACGCCGCAGAATGCAGAGGAGATTGTTTCTGCCTACGACCTGGTGCTCGACTGTACTGACCACCCGACCTCGCGATACCTCATCTCCGATATTTGCGTGCTCTTGTCCAAGCCCCTCGTCTCGGCATCGGCTTTCCAATCATCCGGTCAGCTTATCGTCCTCAACAACCCGCCCGGCCAGGGCCCCTGCTACCGCTGCGTGTTTCCCAAGCCACCCCCGCCGGAGAGCGTGGTGGGGTGCGGCGAGGGGGGCATAGTTGGCCCGGTGGTCGGCGTCATGGGCGTGCTGCAGGCCCTTGAGGCGATCAAGCTCATCACCCGCGGGGATCTCGAGGGTGGCGAACCCAAGACTCCCATGATGCTTCTCTTCAGCAGCATGGCCGATACGCCGTTTCGCTCGGTGAGGATGAGGGGCAAGCGGAAGGGCTGCTTTTCATGCGACCCGGAAACAACCTTCACGCTCGACAAGCTACGGACGTCAATGGACTATGTCCAGTTCTGCGGCGTCAATCAACCAGTGCAGCTACTCCAGGACGATGAAAGAATCACCGCCCAGCAATTCAGCCAGATCTGCAAGGAAAAGCAGAGCCATATATTGCTGGACGTGAGAGAGGAGGAGCACTTCGGTTTGTGCAACATTGATGGCTCCATCAATGTTCCAATCAGTCGATTCATGAGCACGCGAGGCGAGACCACGCCCGATGGCTTCCCCTCGGATCTGCCGCCATCCACACCCATCTACATCGTCTGTCGTGTAGGCAATGACTCCCAGATTGCGGCTAAAAAGCTCAAGGATCTGGGGCTGGACAACAATGGGGAGCGCTTCGTCGGAGACATCAAGGGGGGCATAAAGGCATGGAAACATGCCATCGACCCGAGCGTGCCATTCATCTGAGATAGATAATTGAAGGGAGAGGAAACCGTATAGCCATTTCATTCGGATGAGGGAGTTTTGAGATATGATACATCATGCCCGAGGAAACCCGGGTTACAACAAGGGCGGGCCTGTCCCTGCCCAACGGTCACGCCGTTACACAATATTTTTTGTCAACCAAGCCTGCTGCCACCGTAGAGCTGCGGCTGCGTTTGCGAAGAGGGAGTGTGCTAATTTACAGAAAATTGGCAGTCTTCTTCTTGTTAAAGGCCTTCTGATCTTTGAGCCAGCGGCGGTATCCGGATACACTCTGGATCTTTTCGCCGTAAAAGTCAGGAACTAGGGGTGAAAATTAGTATTAGTTTTTCTGATTGAAGTTTCCATTGGGAGAGGGAAGGTTTGCGCAATCACTCACCTGGGTTTCCGGCGCTAGAGTTGCTGGGATCGACACGGTGCTTCTTGATGCGGGCAAAAAACTCGGCCTCCTTCTTGGTCATCTGCTGCTTCCACTTTCGGTTCGTCAACCAAAAGACTTGGCTACCAATGCTGGGTCCGGCGAGCCATCCGAGGGCGGCAAAAGACATTGTGGCTAGACCCAGGGTAACAATGGGGTCGAGAGCAATCTTCTCGGTAACCAACTCGCCGACACCCGAAGACAGAACCACGGCACCAAAGCCACCACCCAACATGCTGCTGGCAAAGGAAAAGACGAGCTGGACACGGCGACGCTTGAGACGGAGGTTGAAAAAGGTGTTCCAATCGAGAGGAGCAACGCCGTTTTGAGCGGGCTCAGCGGGCACGGCGGCCTGGCCCGAGTTGGCTCGGGCAAACGTCTTGGGGATGGCAGCAGCGAGGCATTGCTGGCGGAAAGGCGTCGTGTTGGCAAGGCAGGTCACAGGGCGGGCGGCGGTCGAGAAGGAAGCTTTCGGCAGGCTGGCGACCAGGCCGCCGCCGGCGGCGTTGCGGCCCGTAGCGACGGCTGCGGCCTGGCATGGGTAGCGCAAGACGAGGGTCTTGAAGGGCGAGGCCATATTGAAAAGTGGGAGGCGAAATGAGGGACTCGTCGGCGATTGAAATGGGCGCGGCGAGGCTATTACGCGCGCATTGAACAAAGGGTTGAGTGGAGATGGGTCGGACCGTTTGTCGGCGATGAGACGTTGGGGATTCCTCGAGGCAGCTTTCCGAAGCTTGGATTGGGAATTTGTGATCTCATGGAGGGCGAGAAAATGTCGGCGCTTGTTAACCGCGGGTAAGCGCGACTCTCCGATTGCCCATCCCAAAATAATTCCTTAGAAAAAGACTTGGCCCCACCACACTAGTGAGTATAGCTATAAAACTACTCCCCTATATAGAAAAAATTGCCGGTTTCAATATTGTATTTTTTTTCATGATTTAACATAGCGTGATTTAATTAGAAGTGGGTTAGAAGTGATGATGTGTTTTTTTAATACATCGAAAAGGGTTTCTTTGTCCTGGCTCATGCGATCGTTTGAAAAAGGGCTTTTAAAATCCAAAGGCTGACCCTGGGTGGCTTAGTCATTTTACATCCGCGCTTTGTGTTTTCCTTAGGGAGGGCCAAAGTTCACACGAACAAGTCAGCTTTTGACACCAAGCTTTAAAACAAAACAAAAAACGAAACCCTATTCCTCCGAGACAAGCAAAGCTCTCATCCCTTTCCAGCCCGACAGTTCGTTTTTTTGTCTCTTCTTTTATTCATGAGAGGCCCTCGACTCGCCGCGCTGGCGCTTTGGTCACCGCACCTAAACCATTAGAGCTCCAGCGCGGAACGTGGAGCTGACACAACCCAACGCGATGGCATCGTCCCCAACGCCCAATCCGCTCAAACGCAAGCGAGAATCATGCCAAAATACGCGAATCGTCATCGAGATCCCGTCGAAGCCTCGCTTCTATGTTCCCGGCTCCGGGCCCCCGTTGCAGCGCATCAGTCTGCTGCCTGCGCGAGACTCGACCGCATACATCCTCGAGCGAATCCTCCTTCCATCGCCCGGCAACGCTGCTGACGGGAAGCCGCTACCGAAGCGCATGACTTACATAGTGGGGTGGCATGACCTTCCGGCAGCGCGCATGCTGGTGCCTGCCATGCAGGTCCTCGACTATGTGTCCCCCCACGCCCTCGAGGAATGGGAGTACCAGATGGAGCTGGAGTTGGACGAGGATCGGGCCAGGATGGAGCAGGAAAAGACACAGGAGAGGCCAAAGCAAGAGAAAAAGCGCGGGAGACCTCCTGCCCACAGCCAGATCGAGGCTGCTGCGGTTGCGGAACTGGACAACGAAGTTTTGAAGACTGGACGACCCAAGAGCGGAGCCATGAGCTTAACCACGCCATCCAAGAAGCGAATGCGAGATTTTGAGGATATTTCAGATATATACACAAGTCCATCGCGGCAGCTAGAAGAGGAGTCGCAGAGCGTTTCGGGAGCTATCGGGAGCGATCTAGACCACGACCAGTTGCTGAGCTCCAAGTACAACTCTGAAGAACCAAGCGAAATGGTGGCGAGCCAGCAAAATACAGACTCCGAATGCTCTAAACAATCTAAAGATGTCCGAAAATCTGCCAAACCGTCTGGTCCCAAGAACCGTGCACCCACTTCCAGATCGAGGACATCATCACGACAGGCTACCCCAAAGGCATCAAAAGTACCAGCCAGCAGCGTTCTTAAAAAGGAAACTCCAGTTCCACTACCGAAACTGCCTGGGTTTTCGGGCACACCCATAAATGGGGCTACGCCGACTATTAAGAAGCCGACGTCGTCATTTACGCCGATAGGCCGTTCTGTGCCTTTGTCCCCTCTCCAGTTTGAAACGTCAGGTATGGGAACCGGGACGCCAACCGCGGGCGGTTCCACAAAATCAAAACCAAAATCAAAACCAAAACCACAAACAAAAGATTCAACCAAAAAACCAAAGAAGAAGACAGAAAAGGAGGCGATGTCCAAAGGAACGGGAGAGTCAACACCTGGACCCGCTCAGGATGACCAAAACCCCACTGAGAAAGTTGAAGAGCCCGTCTGGGAAGTGAAGCGCGTTGAGGCTTCCGAATTGTACGATGTTGAGGGTGTCGGCTTGGTGCGCTACTTCAAAGTCCTCTGGGAGGGCGACTGGCCACCTGAGATGAACCCGTCGTGGGAGCCCGAGTCAAATCTCGCACCTGAGCTCGTGCGAGAATTTTTGAAACGATCCAAGAAAAAGCCTGCAACAAAGAAAAAACAGCAGCCTCTCAAACAGACGACACTCCCCTGGGCCCCGGTCAAGCAGTACAAGAGTGTCAGCGAGGCTTTTGCAGGGGGCGAAGACGAGACAGACCTGATAGGGACCAGTATGAATAGCGACAGCGCAGACGCGACGCACGACAGTATGCCTGATAATCGGGAGGAGTTTTTGGTGGTGGAGGAGCCTCCCGCGAAGAAGCATCGAAAGGAGGCTGTGGTGAAATGGGATGGAAATAGAATATCAACTGGCTTGGAGTTCAGCATGGTTCCCGGCATATGACTAGAAAAGTAGGCACTTGCATTAGCTCCGGAGGCGCAACTAAGAAATATGGTGGGGATTTCAGGGCGTCAAAATAAGAAAAATAATAATAAACCACATACATAGGCACTGGGTCTTGGCCAGTTCTTTGTCTTGTTACAGCATAATGCAGACCTGGTGTCGCAGCGGCTGAGGTCTGGTTCAAGAGATTCACGAGAATAGAGCATCATATACCCAATACCAAGAAATGAGTTAAAACATCAATCTGCTACACGCCTATTTTGTCACGACCGTATCATGTCTTCCACTAAAGATTCAGACTTGGAAACTCCTGACTCAGATGATCTCGTCAAATAACAACCCCAGGTTGGCGAACTAGAACTCAAGAGCATGAGTCGAGGCAACTCGCCAAAGGAAATACCCATTGTTCTTCCGTTCGAAAAAAAAAATGCTGACTCAATGTTTTGGCCATGCTGTAGAGTTGTGCTTCACCTCAGCGTGACAACTTCTCTCGCACCATCCCAACGACGCCTAAACCAGCACTCATTCTTTGCGGGGGATGACTCTTGTGAACAGATCCACTGTTTTGTGAGCGCTCTGAATGTTTATTTCGATAAGTTCTTGAGGAGTTGCTTTCTCTCTAGAGCGCTTCGAGAACGGAGCTCTCCAAAAGACGCAATCACATGCCAGCCTCAGCCCCTGAGCATTTGCCTTGCACATCGCCATCTTTAAATATATCGCGGAAGAAGCCCATTCCTAAATATTTGATGTTCTCATATGATCAAGTTCATTTGTTTCAATCTTTTACCGCAGAATCCAAGATTGGAGCGCAGTTGCAGTCCCGATGGTCATGCAATCCAACCCGTGAATGATAGCAACGGAGGTACTTCTCCACAACGGCCAGGACACAAGTTGGCCTGGTCAAAATAACGGCAATTTCTAAAGCAAAAATAATACTAAAAGAAGCCCAAGAGACTATCTTTGAGAGAATATCTTTATTTAAGGATTATTTTTATCTGTCTCAGCTATGCATGCTAAGACCTTTGATCTTTTGGCAAGGGCCCCATGCAACAAAGTATTGGACTGACAATCATTCAAGGGTTGTATTGTAAGCTCTCCACTAGTGAATGAAGGATGACCACCAACAGTTAATACTACGAAGTAGATCGGTATGTTTGGGCATGGTCAAGTATCGAATAATAATCCGCAATGCATCAAAAAGGAAGGACCTCCCTTCATGCTCCAGAACACAACTTTGCTCTTTCCCGATGCTTTGTCCTTGAATTCGGCTTCCTGGTCTTCTTCTAGTTAGGTCAAGGTCCGCGATGGCTATCTCTTAGCTCTCTGCCTGGTCCCAGCGCCAGTGAATTGTTTGCTCTCCTTAAGTTTAGGCCATAAGCTCGTGCTGCCTTCTCCTCAACCCCTTGCCATTTTCCCTCTTTCATCACCTCTCCCCTAAACACAACACACGACACTCCCACTTTTGCATCCCAATTTTGCTCTCTCATCTCTTGCTTTTCTTTACCTTGCTCGTTCCCAGTCATATTCCCTTCAGCTTTTGCCATCATGATTTTGCTCTCCAAGCTATCCTCGCTTCTCTCTGAAGCCAAAACCTCAGGCGGCGACGCATCCGCAGACGAAGAAATCTGCAACGCCTTCTCTGAAATGAGCCTCGACGAATTCTTGGGATCGCTCGGCTTTGATGTCCTTCGAGACGCTGTTTCCAGGCGAGCCGCTAATATCGAGGCGCTCTTCAAGGATGCCGCCGTCAAGATCAAGAACTCTGAGGACAACGCTTCGTCCGAACCTGCTGTTCACCTCCGCGGGGAAATGAAGAGTCTGCTTGCCAAGCAAAAGGCTAGTCTTTTGGATATC
This sequence comes from Calonectria crousiana, assembly GCA_013406985.1. Taxonomy (NCBI): domain Eukaryota; kingdom Fungi; phylum Ascomycota; class Sordariomycetes; order Hypocreales; family Nectriaceae; genus Calonectria; species Calonectria crousiana. Next base: position 19,002 of record VTGD01000162.1, on the reverse strand, counting down.
AGGCTCTCAAAGGTACGCAGTTCCTCATTCTTTTAGGTATCCAAGATGCCAACTTTGTCAAATCCAGGAGCACCTTCGTGTCTTGGCCAACCAGTCATACGACGGAACAGAACCTATCGCTGCTCGTCTCCGAAACTATCTCGTCTGTGCTTTCAAGGAAGCCTGGGACCGAGATAGAATGATTGTCGACGCCATCACACAGTATGAAGAACTAGAGGGCATGGATGTAAGCATCACCTAACCCAATCCCCTGAATTCAACAGTGCGATCTGACCTCGACCTATCCGCAGTTCATCTCCAAAGATGAGTCATTTTCTGATGAAGCCTTCAATTCGCCTGGTGAGGATAGCGATATTGTCGAAATCGAGAGCTTCTATGACTAGGAGCATGAAGTTGCCCCGAACCGACATATTCCCAACTACGACGCCTCTTTGTTGTTTGATGATGCCGACAAGATTCACTGGCCAGCCGATCATCCGCCTTTTGATGAGGTCTACGGACAGCTCCTGGACCTAAACGCAGTCCACACTCGTCGCCTCATTATGAGCAACTTGCCGGTAGGCATTTCACCTGCCCAAGTGCTCAAAGGTGTCCAGGGTTGGGGAGGCATCCTTGGCGTGACAATAATTAATCCTGGTAAGCTCACCGCCGGTAAGGTGTCCGCTCTTTTGGAGTTCAACTGGGCCTCCAGTGCAAACCTATACTGCATTCACGCCCAGAAAATTCCGATTCACTACCTCGATGCCGAGGGGAAGAGACATCACGCTAGAGTTGATAAGATTCCTACCAGGTCCTACCCAATATCTTCTATCGACCGACCTGTTCGTGGTCCTGAGACTGATCAGTGGGCATCTGGCCGTGTCCTCATGTTCTCTCAGTTCCCCAAGCGGGGAGTCTGGTACTTCATTGAGTTGATCAGCACAATGAATGTCATTGACGTTTCGTACACTCCGGCTGGTACCTCCCCTGATTATGGGACGCTCAGCATTGAATTCACCTCGACATTTCATGCAGGCCGTGCACGCCGCCTCGTCGAGCAAGGCAAGCTTATTTACTACCGTCTTGGCGCAATGCGGCACATCCATGAAGCCTTCTGCAATTCTGACCTAATGGACCTGGATCTTAAGTCTATCAAAGCTCACAATGTCGGCTACATCCCCATTGACCACATTGCCTTGAAATGGGATGCTGCACCCTGGAACACGCTCTGGCCAACCACCATCAAGGACTTTGACGTTCAATTCACTCGAAATCCTTGTTTGTCTGTGCCCAGCGCGGTCAAATCTTCGATTGAATCGGAAATCGGCGACAGCACGAATCACTCTGGTATGCGCTACTTCCAAGGCAATCAGTTCACTGTTGTTGGGGGAACTATTCGAATCTACCTTCCCAACGGCACTTGGGTCATTGCGAAACAAGAAGAGATTGGTCCACTGATGGCCGAGACCTTACATAACCCTGAGTGGGAGAATTTTTGGGATCTTTATTTCAAGAACAACGGCTCGGTCAACGCTCGCAAATTGGAGGAATACCGACGCATCTCAGAGCACCGTCGCCAACGCGCTACCGAGAACGGCCAAGCTCGCTGCGATTGTGTTGATTGCGACATCAAAAAGTCTGGTGTTCCAGCTGTTGTTCAAAATTTTCTCTCAACTGCAAAGTATGAGGTTGTTAATGCTGGGCGTGGGCGGGGTGGAAACGTTTAGATGAGTATGATGTAATTGAAAGCGACTTGACATCAATACGAGAAAGCGAACCATCGCATAGATATGTTAGAATAGATGGCAAGGCCTCAAGGCGATAATCCATAACCATCTAATAGTATCTCATCCCGCCTTGTGCTGATCCCGGTGATTGGTATTACAGGAAGCCTCTCGAATATGAGGATACTACTATAGGGTATGTGCATGCCACCTGCTGTGAGCAGGTTGTGGTGCCTGAGACTATTTCCCGGTGAGTCAGGCGGCGGGCCAGGCCCCCACTAGCTAGCCCACTTAGCCGCCCGCGACTCCTCCCCCTCCATCCTTCCACCCACCCACCACACTCGGCCCAAGCTCCAAGGGAAGGAAGATGTAAGCAGCCAAGTGCAACGTCGGAAGGGCGTGTATCAACGGGGCCTTTGCTGGGGTCAACCAGCAATCGGTCGTCCTGGGTAAGCTGTCGCCGAAGGGCGTCCCCATCTTAATTCTTAGGCAGATTTGCTTCGCCGCACCAAGGCAGGCAGCCATCAGCCGCACACTAAGTCACCACTCTGGTGCAGCTACACGCTGATCTCCAAACGCTCGCTGCATCTCCACTAAGACGGGCCATTGGCCGCTGAGATGGCCGTGGCTTAGGCCTCGAATGCTTTGGTTGGAAGCCCCTCAGTCCCTCAATCATTTTCAATCGTTTGGTTGAAGTGAATTTTTTTCCCTTTACATTCTTCACCATTGACTCATCGGCGATACGTTCCTCCCCGCACCACGTCATTGACACACCTGTTCGGTCTGGTCGGGCCCAAGGCTATAAATCACCCAACCTCATTCTTCCTTTTGCTGCCGAGACAAGAAAGATACTTTGCTTCTTTCTCATCGTCCATCGACTTGAACCAGAAACGCCGCCATGGATTCAACAGACTCCCAGCAGCCCTGGTTCCTCCAGTCATCCTACCCGGTCTTCTTCCCGGCCCACGATGCCCTGAAGAAGCCCCAGGCTGAGTTTGAGGCCTTCCTTCGCGAGGACCTCGGCCGGCGCCATGAACAGATATCTGCCGAACCTCAACCGGCCGATGACGACAAGGTCATGGCCGAGGCAACAGAGGTCACAGAGTCAGAGACGTTTACCCTCGTCACCGACTCCACATCTGCCGAAATAAGGCAGGGACTCGATGAAATGGCGGTTGACGACGAAAAAGAGTCTGAGGAGACGAAGGACGAGGAGAAGGAGGACGAGGAGAAGGAGGACGAGGAGAAGGAGGACGAGGAGAAGAAGGTGGAGGAGAAAAAAGATGGGGAAAAGGTGGAAGAGACACCGTCCCACCCATTTATGGACGGCTTGCTGAATCACGGCAAAGAAGATGATACCCGCAACCTCGAGGGTATGATGCACACAGAAAATGGTGACCTCACCTATCGATCCACCAACAGTGCCCTCGTGGATCTCTTTGCAGAGCTCGAGGAGGTTATTTCCGGTCCTCGCCTGTCCGAGTTGCTGCAAACTTCATGGGCAGCCGACCCTCTCACGACCCTGAAGATCATCTTCAATTCCCGCTCCATTCATCTAGGCAAGAGCTCAAGAAACACGTTTTACCGCTGTGCCGGCTGGCTAGCCCAGAACCACCCTTTGACTCTTGCCGCCAATCTCCGATGGCTGAGTCGTCCCATCATCGAGAAGAAGGTCAAAAAAGAGAGCGAGGATGACATTGTCATTGTGGATGCCAAGGAAGACGATGACATGTCCAAGTTCGACGTTCAACATGGTGTTTCTCACGGATATTGGAAGGACCTCCTCAATATCCTCGCCCTGGCTGCGAATGACAAGCTGACCGCTCTCGCCAACCCGCGCGATGTCTTGAACTCTGAAAACCCTGGTATCATCCGAGGCAAGAGTGTCAAGCAAAACACTCGTGGCCGAGGTGGACGTGTGCGTGGTGTTGCAGTTCGGGGACGTGGAGGAGCTCGTGGAGCAGCTCGTGGAGTGGCCCGCGGAGGAGCCCGCGGAGGAGCTCGTGGAGGTAGAGGGCGAGGAAGCGACAACAGAGAGGATGAGAGGCCGCCCGTCAAGAAGCAGCGGGTTGACCCTAAGGAGGCGCGACACCAGACTCGCGATACGCGGCATGAGAGGGCAGTGGCTGCTTTCGAGACCAATGCCGTGTACCGAGCTCTTCACCTGACCATTGCACGACTCTTTGCAGAGCAGCTAGAGAGCGACTTGAAGGCCCTGCGCGGACCAGACCCTGAGGCTAAGCGAACTATCTCGCTCTGTGGAAAATGGGCTCCCACACATGACCACTTTCACGACAAACACACCTTCATCGTCAGCACCATTGCCGAGATCCTGCACCCGCGCGATTATTTAGACGAACTCTCGCCGACCGCTGACAGAGCGACATATCTTCGCTTGGCTCGTGAGGAGTACCGCAAAGACACCTCAGCCTTGCGCAAGCACCTCGATGTTGTTGAGCGAAAGCTCACAACCAAGACGTACAGCGATATAAAATACGACCGTATTCCCTCGCTTGCGATGAACAACTACTCGAAGCTCTTCATTCAAAATGATATGGAGCGATTCGAAAAGTACATCGACAAGGTTGCTGAGGGCAAGGCACAGATCTCGGGCGCCACGCTCCTCCCGTCGACACTTATTCACCAAGTCACCGGTGAGTACTCGTCATACGATAACTTCTCAGAAAGTAGGAAGGCAAGTATGACGCCGGCGCAGCTGGTGCAGGCTAAGATAAGCGCAATGGAGGCCAAGGTTGTCGATGGGCAATGGAAGACGCTGGTCCAACGCATCAAGGATTCTGGCACCTTGGAAAACTGCATTGCTGTCTGTGACGTTTCAGGCAGCATGACGTATCCTCAATTCGCGGACAAGACGAATCCGATGGAAGCGGCAATTGGCCTGTCCCTCCTGATCGCCGAAGTTACCAAGCCTCCATTTGGTGGGTCATTCATCACCTTCAGCGCCAGTCCGGAGGTGGTGCAGGTCGACTTGACCAAGTCTCTTGCCGATAAGTACCAGCAAATGAGTTCGGCGGACTGGGGCATGAACACCAACTTTGTTGCTGTGTTTGAGCGACTCATTCTTCCCATGGCGGTTAAGAACAAGCTCAAGCAAGAGGACATGGTGAAGCGCATCTTTGTCTTTAGCGACATGCAGTTTGATGAAGCAGGTTGCGGAAGCAATTTCAGCACGTCATACGAGCGCATCAAGAGTCGGTTCGAGCTTGCCGGCTACAGCATGCCCGAGCTCGTATTTTGGAACCTGGCCGGAGGCCGTGCGGGAGTGACGGGGTACGGAGACGCCACGGCGCCCAAGCCTGTCACTTCGGAGGAAGATGGAACATGCATCGTCAGCGGCTATTCGCAGGGAATGCTCAAGGTCTTCTTGGACAACGGGTCGTTTGAGGAAGAGGAGGAAGAGGAAGAGGAAGAAGAAGAGGAGGAAGTCGTCGTTACCAAGGAGGGTGACGAGGTCAAGGAGGAGAAGCCTAAGAAGAAAAAGAAGACCAAGATGGATCCCATGGCGGTGGTCCGGAAGGCAACCAGCCACAAGGCCTATGACATGCTCAAGGTCGTGGACTGATGGAAGAGTTGGATTGAGTGATGAATTATGATACCCAAGAAACAAACGTATGCCAGTATTATCTTGAATGAATCAATTTTGCGGCCATGAATCGGACTCATGCCCATGACTCAAGCATGCTTGTGACGCAAGTTCGTCCCTCTCAGACCTGGGATAAGGAAGGGGCAGTAAAGTCCATTAATTTTCTATGGATCAATAAAATAATTGTCTTTTTTTCGGGCGCTTTGGATGTGTCTTAACCCAAACCCACCATGTATCATCCATCTCTTCCATCGTGATGCGCGCTGGCCAGCTTGATGGGAAATGCTCGGCATCCGCCAACCCGATCGCCGACACCCTTTTTAGCTAATGGACTTGGCTTGATTTGGAGAAACCGCTTTGACTGGTTCGAACTTTTGACCATCATATTTCACTTTTTTTTGTCCTCCCCCCTCTACTTTTCCTTTCATTTTCGGCAGTCTCTTCCGCTCTGGAACCTGTCGCTGTGCAATGTTTCCATTCCGCATTTGCTAAAAGCCGACGTCTCATATCAGAAAAAAAAAAAACCTTTTTTTTTTCGTCCCCGTGGGGGGGAAGGAAAATAGAAAAAGAGAGACTGCATACCCGTCCAAGACCTTTTTTTTTTTTGAGGGTGATGCAGACACCATCTCGCCTGTCTCTGAATAACCTTTTGACCCTGTCTCACACCCCTTTGCTATCCTGCACACCCACCTCCAGTTTCCACGTGGCAATGGTATTTTAATAGCAGGGGCGTTACCTCGGTCAAATTGTGGTCTGAAGAATTCCTATGGTGTTTCTCCTGGATGGGAGATGGGAGTGAGGGGGGGGGCGTGTTGAAGAGAGAAGAAGGAAAGAAATAGGGTCTTGTTTGAAACATAAATGTCCATCCGTGGCGGCGGGTGGCTGCTGAAACGGGGGGGGGGCGGGTATGACGCCTCAATGTCACGATGATCGATACTGGGGAACGACCTTTTGATACTAAAGAGGTTGGGAGGTCAAGAACAGTGGGGGGGACCTTTTCTTTTGTGGTGGTGGTGGCGGCGGCGGCGAGAACATCTGGTTCCATCATGTTGGGTTCGTGAAGATCAGTCGGCGTCTTTAGATCTCGGTGTCTCCTGATTCATAAATTGATTTGTCGATCACTTAGTGTAAGTGGACAGTGCTGTGAAGCGAGAGGTGACATCCCCTGATGGACACCGCGAGCAAGCTTTTCTACAGAGCTCTGGGGACAGGAATTGAATGCTGGCGTCTGGACGCGCTGCCTGGTTTCCTCATGTGATGCGTGTCTCTCTACCTCTCCCCAGTTTCCTCCCCCAGTGTGTGAAAATGTGATTTGGCCCAATGGAACTTCCTCCTGGTTGATACAACAGCCCTGGCCTATTTTCCTTTTCCCTCTTTTCCCTCACAAATCAAGCTTAGCTCTACGGCAATATTGTAGAATATCACCGAGACCTGTTCTGCCTTTTTCCCCCCATGAAACAGCCCCCCAAATGTCAACATCATTCCTGATATGTTACCTTTACGTGTGTGGATGTGGGTGGGTGTGGGAGGAGAAGAAGTCCCTATCTTTTTGTTGGTTCAACGATGCCGTCCAGATTGCCGGGTTAAGAGGTGTGTGCAGAACGAGACTGGTTCAGCTTACACAACTGCCGGAAAGAAAAAAGGTGTCAGAGAGCATGGGGGCGACACTGGAGGGACGTGGGAGGAACGTTGGGGGTAGGACGGTTTGTTCACGGCAAGGTATACGTCATGATGCCTCGCACGGAAGCTTCCGGGGCTCAGAATTTTCTCAGTCCTCGAGTTGCTGATCATAGGATCATGCAGAGAATTTCCTTTTCATTCCGTCAGTGGCCGGAAGAAGCACAGTCTGGACTCTGTCGGTGAGGAGAAATGTCCCGGTAATCTCGTGCGAACGAATAGGGGTAACGACGTCCAATCACAACTGCAGTAGATGAAAACAAGAAATGAACAGCGCCAGCGAGCCAGATAATACGAGGCACACGGTAGTATCAAGAAGAGACAAAGCCAGAATTTCACATGCCAAGAACCATCTCGTCCACCATGGCCAGGAAGCGCTGCCGGTACTCCCCCGGATCTGCAGTGATAGTCATAGGCCCCTTGTGGGCCACCTTGTTAAACGCCTTGACAATGCCCGTCATTGTCCGCGCCCGCAGCGTGTGTTTGGCCCAGAAGAAGTCGAGCACCGCCGCGCGATACGTCCATCGGCCGTCCACGTCGTTGACGCCGCTGCGCCAGCTGCCTGCGTTGGACTTGAGCACGGGGATAGGCGACGACCGCGCCGGCGTCGACCCGGGGCTGGGGAACCGCACAAGGAAGAGGGAGTAGTCGACGGCGTTGTTGTCCGCCAGCAAGCCCGTGTCCGCTTCCAGCAGCGCCATGAGCTCGCCCTTATCGTCGTGTGAGACGCATGCCTTGTCCGGGAACTCATCAATCAGTCTGCTCTTGACACTGTCTGGGGCCAGCCGCCCGTCTGCAATGTCCCTCTCCGGAAAGAAGTAGTCGTTGGGTTTCAGGTCGTACGACTCCCACTTGCTTTGGCCTTCCTCTGTCTCCTCAGCATCCTTGCCGTAAAGCAGGTTCTCCATGATGATGTGGTGTGTTGGTGCCGTGCCTAGCATGCTCCCCAGCGACAGGTATGGCGCGTACACTAGATCTGTGATCCTGACGAGTAAGCTGTGTGGTTGGTCCCTCATGTGCACTATGTAGGGCCCAAGCAGCTCTTTTCTGAAAAACTCGTACTCGAAGCGCCGCGGGAGTGACTTGATCAGAAACTTGGCGTTTGGCGTGACAAAGAAGGTGGACCCGCTGTATCCCAGGTCTCCAACGGGCACAAGCTTTGCGATAGTCTTCCCAGCTTTGGACTTGGACTTGCGCTTTGAAGACACCTGCGCTGGCGTCTCTTCATCCTCTCTAGCTTGGAACGAATCTGCGTATTCATCCTCTTCGAGCCCCCAAACCTCGTGGCGGAGGGCAAGAAAGTCCACAGGGCGATAGCGAGCCAAGAACAGCTTGAACAAAGCGAAGAATGAAAATACTGCTCTGAGGACGTTCTTGTTGCTGGTGCCGTATCGCCGCAGTATCGCCTTGGCTATCGAGGCCGATATGCGCTCGGACCGAATCTTCATCGCAAAATGTAGGAGATATAGTTCTCAAACGAGGTTGCGAACAAGCTTAAGGCAGAATATGAAATATATTGAAGAAAGATCTTCAGGATCTTTAATGAAACGCAAAATGAGAAGATGTTCCCCAAGCTCCAGATGATGAACGCTGCTTGGTGACGTCACCATATTTTCCCAAGTGTAGCGACATCACATGTTACAAGACACCAATTTCAAGATATAGCAAAACACACCGATTATGTATTATCAGCACTGACTTAACATGGATGCTGTTCAAATCCTGGTATTGACCGTCCCGTGACTTTATACAAAAGAGATGTTGGTTAGACAAGTAAAGATGCACTTCCACAAAATCGCCCAGTGCCAATCCAATCACAAAAATCAGTAACCGCTCTCTCTCAACCACACCACTGCGCCAGTCGCTCCCGTCGCTCCCAGTCTGCTAAAAATCCAAAACCCAAAAACCAAATCTCTATTCTGCTTCCAAGTCTCCTTTTACTTTTTTTATGGGATATTGTCCCTGCGTTCGTTGACAATAAATGTCGAATTGTCAAAAACCTTCCATGTGGAAATGAATGTCCAGCCACCATCTTGCAAGCCATTCGAGAAGTCAATGATTGTTTATGCCATCCAATATTCCCAGCTAAAACTGGTTCTCAGTGCCAGGGAACCCCTTAGAAACTAAAGAGTCCGCTCCTCCTCTTGCCCAGGGGATAGACGATCAGGGCGCTCATGAAGAGACCCACGCTGATTCCAATGGCGACCTGGATGACCTTGAGCAGCACGTTAAAGGCCGTTCCGTCAAGAGTAGCGATGCCACCTCCATCACTTGCGGAGTGAGTCGAGTTTCCGGTAAGCTCGTTGGCAGAGGTGACGCCGGCGAGCAGAGAACCGCCAGCAGCCAGGCCCGAGGGCACCTGGACGAAAATGGCGGGAAGCATGGCAGCAGCTGCAAGACTGTAGCCGACCTTTCGGGGTTTCTTCTCGGGCGGCGCTGTGGTTGTGGGGGTGCTGGTGCCGGATTCTGGGTCAACAAGAGTGGATGGGATCGACCATGAATCGGAATTCGACCTCCTCTTTCTCAATCTCAAGAGTCGAGGTCGAACAGCGAGGTCCCACCAATCAACAAAGTCCAAGTAGGCATTCTCCACATGCCGTCCGAGGCGTGAGTACAGGTTTGCCAGGATGCCGACGGTCAGTGCGCCGAGCATGTTGGATATCTGGCCATTTCCTGCAAAGTATTCGCTGCAGTAGCTGTTAACGCAGAAACCGGCAAGCGACATGACCATCATGACAGGCGTTTGCCTCCATTTGGACTGGTTGATGAGGCACAAGCACAAGGTGAATCCTGGAACAAAGAGGAAGTACCATCCGCGGTGGAGGGGATCCGAACAGGTCGTAGAACTAGTGGCGTTTCGGTCCATCATGCCATAGAGAGATGCACCAATGGTGATGCCATATCCAAGGAAGAGGGTGTAAATCATGGCGTGCACCATGCGCACGCTGCCAGCGACGATGTTGTAACTTTGAAGTTCCAGGGAGCTGCAGAGGACCATGTATCCAGGGAGAATGAGAGCGATGCTGCTCTGCGCCAGAGCGCTAAAGCAGAAGAGCTCGCCGCCGTTGATGGAACCGAAGCCTCGGGATATAAAGGACGTGATGACTGCGGCGGATACCTCAAAGACGTGAGCGTAGAGTTCGTTGCTAGGGGCAAAGACCAGTTGGAGGATTCCAACGATGCATCCAAGAAGGAAAGCAACAGGCAAATCGATGAAGCGCCCCTGGAAAGCAAAAGGAGCTACGCATGCTGAGGCCACTCCGTACAAAAACACTCGGAACCACGTGTTGAACTTGTCCGGACGGCCCATCACATCTTCCAACCGCTTGGTTGCTTCCTCCACTCCCAGCTTGTCATGCACGACATCCTTGTAGATGTTGTGGACATCTCGAAGACGTCCCAGGTCAATGCCCTGAAGCACCCTGACAAGCTTGACCTCGGTGGTGTGAGTTGTGCTGTCGTCAAAACTGATAATCATACAGCCCGGAATGTACAGGAACTGGCCTTCGATCTCAAGAACTCGGGAGGACATGGTCATGTACTCCTCGAGGCGGTGCGTGGGCGCACCGTACAACATGAGGGCTTTGCATAGCTTCAGGAGGTACCGATGGCGCGCGATGATACCGGCGATGTGGACGGTGATTCGGATCTGGTCACGCTTCTTGGGAGGAGGAGTTTGCTCACGGCCGAGCTTCTCCCAGTGGTCGGAAATCTCGGCAGATGCTGGAACGGCGAACATTGAGGAAGACTTGATAAGCTCAGTTAGAGCCAAAGACGAAGTCGAGTTACGAGACTTTTGATAGTTGAACAAACCACTACTCGGTCGAGACCGTGGAGTTCCGATCGAAGAAGTTGGTCGAGATGTAGGTGGTGAGGGTCGGGGTGATAGGTGAGGAGTCCCTGGTGTATTAGGCGTGTTATGCCCACTACTGGATGCACCCGCTCTATCGTCATTATAGAGCTTCAAGAGCGAGGACAGGATGCCGCCACGATACTTGGCAGGCCTTGGAACGTAGTCGTGAGCATAAGCCTGCTGGAGTACCGGGGTCGCTGTGCCAGAAGAGCTACCGCCGTGGGGCTTCTGGGTGAATAAATCCTTATTACCCTTCCTTGTGTGAGACCTGACGAGGTTCTCCGCGAGGGTGTGATCCTCCCAAAGACCGGAGTCGACCCTGGGTACCCGCTGACGCAGATTGGGGGTGACACCATCATGGGCAGCCTTGGTCTTGGGCGGCATCTCTTGCTCCGTCTCTGTCTCATCTTCATCTGAGTCGCTCGGGATCCGCTGGAATGTCGGCGCTTGTAACTCGTTAGAATTTCGCCTAGATCCTTGCGCGGAGTAGCTGCCGACGGAGACGGCCAGCCGATCGGCCCTCTGTCGAGCATCCGTCATCGACTTGAGCTGGCGCTGCGTGGCCCTGGACTCTGCCAGATCGGCTTTGTGGCGTTCCTCAGGGGCATCGTAGCTGGTATTCCGTCTGAGTGCTGGTCTCGGACGCCGTAGGCCTTGCACCTCTGGAGTAAGGGCTGGCGAAACTTTCTTTTCCTCTCTGCGCTCATTCTCTTGCTCCGCGGTCAAGATCTTTGTCAGGGCAATGCTCAATTCGAGTGCATCAGGAGCTCCTGGGGGAGTTTGGCCTGGCACGAGCTTAGGAGAGCCCCGAACTGACAGAGCACTTTGAGCTTCTTCGGGGGAGCCCCTGGTTGTCCCTGGGGTGCCTCTTCCTGGGCTCTCGCCGTTGGGGTGCCACCCAACTCGTTTCTTCTCCTTGCGGATAGGCGTGGGAACCTCGCTGGGTCTGTTGCTGTCGTTCTGCTCGGCCGACATGCTGTCGCGGCCGATGGCTGCCGTAGAATGTCTGGGGAGTAGGAAAAACTCAAGAGTGGTTTCAGGAGGTTGAGGACCGAGTTCTGGAGACTATGTCTCTCCCGATATTGGGCGGGAGCCCAAGGGGGAAAAGAAGATTTTCTCATGGCAGTAAGTGATCTGTGGGAGGACCCAGAGATTGACATTTTTTTTTCTCGTCTCGCACCTGGGGCGAGAAACAAAACTGGGCCTTCGCGCAACGATGGGGTGCTCGAACTAAGCAAGAGGCGATAAGGGTTGGTGGGTCGCCGAAAGAGGACCGAGACAGCATACAGCATGCCTGTGAACGATCGGGTCTAAGTGACGCTGGAGAGAGGGAAGAGAGAGAACACCGTGGTGACTGGAGACCTTGTTGGGCAGCTACCAAGTGCTAAGTTTTTTGGCCCACGGTGGTGTTGTTATCTGGATATCACAGTGGTCTTGCCGTCAGGGTTCTCCCGGCAAGCTATCAGGAGAGCCGTGCAGCGGACGGGACGAGCTTGCTTTTGCCGTTTCATTAGTTGCTTGAGGCTCGCGTCCCGTCTGGGATTGGCTCGGGTATGGCTTGACGGTTCTATGAATCGGATTTCGGATGAGTGAGTGGGTGCGGGCGTGTCGAGACGTTGAAGTGGATGAACTGTGGATGAGGTGTGGATGAGGTGTGGATGAGGTGTGGATGGAACAGCGCCAAGGTGAGACTGTTGTGTTTTGGATGGTGTTTCCACGACGATCCGCTGCAGATGGCTTTTTTTAGCGGCTTCAGAGGGGTTCGCTCGCTATCTGCCAGGGGCCGCCACCGCCACCATGCACCCATCACTGCACACTGACGAACCACGTGCTCGGAGCCGCCCTGTGCTTCAGGAACCTTGGCAGCATCAAGAGGCCCGTGTCTACAGACGGAAGATTCGGTGTCGGTGATAGTGGAGAGTTTGGATTGGGTTGGAAACTTGGCTTTTCACGATGGCCCCCTCCCACCCCACCGGGCATCAGGTTTTGGGAGGCCCTTGAGCCCTTGGAGCTTCGGCTTCGCCAGGACGGTTTGCGATTTGCGCTCCCCGTTGCCGCTTTGGGAAGCGATGGCATTGGTGCAGCTGCCAGGTATGGAACAGCCAGGCATCGGACACTGATGACGAGGATGCCGGTTTCCGCAAGCGATTTGCGCGGAGATTTCCCACAGTGAACATGCTCGTCTCTCGCAGAGCATGCGAACTGTCCTGACGCGTAATTGGAGCGGCGAAGCTCGAAAGCAATTGAAAAAATTTTCACTTTGCCCTTGCGTCTTCTGATAAGTCCCGGCATGCTATAAGTTGCTATTGTTGACTCGATACGGCCCGCCAGTGGGTTCGGTCAGCGATGGATCTCTCGCAGGGTTGGGGCCTCGAGAATCCTGGGCCTGGAGGCTCAATCCACGCGGCCCGGCCACTCCGGCCATCCGCTAAAACCTTCTAGGGCGTATCCAAATCTGCGGATAAGAACAACCGAAGAGCTAGGAGCTAGTGGTTGCATAGTTTTCGGGTCCACTAGCGGTTTGATAGGACACGAGCCGCAGATGGGGCTCAATCTTGCTCTCGGGATACCCAGATGGTAAAGGACGTGCTCTCGCTAAGTTCCCAAAATGCCGACCATGTGAAATTTTGTAGTATTATAAAAAGAAAGGTGGCGGATAAGGAGGCAGAGCCCCATCGGTGGCCGTCTGGGTCCTGGAGGGCCGCTGGGTCGCTCTCTTGACGGCAGGCGGTAATCAGGCCAATAACCTGCCAATGTCCAATCACGCCACCGTGTGACTCTGCGTGCAAACAGCTCCCAGAACACGAGAGAGCTCGCAACTCGGCACTGTCAGAGTCAGAGTTGGGGGGAGTCAGAGGTAACCGCGCCATCCCCGATTGACTCTCGCGAATTGGAGTCGCGGACGCTATTGGCACATAGCCCTCAGCCACGTTGGACTTGGCACCCGGTATCAAATCTTCCAAGCCGACACTGGGCTCCTGCTCCATCCTCACTGTGCGCGTCGTCAGCCCGCACCAGCGATTCCCACAGGATGGCTTCGCAATCTGCAGCTGAAAACTCTCAGGGCGTCATGCTCCCTGACCGCATCGTGCCCATGCGTGTTATCGTGTGTGGCGTTCACCGCACAGGCACTCTGAGTATGTGTTGTCTATTTCCCGACCCGACCCAATGCAGAAGCGGATGCCAACGTCGCTTTCTTGTTCGGCGGACGATGCTCGGATGTTCCCTGCATCACGCAATCTGTTCCGTGGATGAGATAGACTTTCCCATCCCGTACCCCATGCCCAACCCACTGGCAAACCTGACAATGAGCTGACTTTGGGTCCCTCGCGGGCCAACAGGCATCCGCAGCGCGCTCTGGCAGCTGGGCTTCCATGACTGCTACCACATGCATTCTATGGTCGAGTCGCCGGCCGACACGCGAGAATGGATCCGTGCCTTCGAAGCCAAATACGCCGGCAAGGGGACATACTCCCATGCCGATTGGGACCGTCTTCTCGGCCACTGCCAGGCCGTGTGCGACGCTCCCGCCGCGTTCTTCGGCGCCGAACTCGCCGAGACCTACCCGGAAGCGAAGGTCATCATCCTGAACCGCGACCCGGAGGAGTGGTATGAGAGCGTGCTCAACAGCATCTACACGCTCACTCGACCGCAAGGCGTGTGGCACGCGGCCAGGCTATTCTACTGTTTGTTCCTTGACACTAACCTTGGTAGCATGATTGCCTACAGCAAGTCGGTAAGGACACATATACTAAAATACGATCATGGCAGAGAGAAGGAAAAGGCCATGGCTTGGTACAAGTCCCAGTATGAGGAGTTCCGAGAGCGCATCCCCGCAGACCGTTGCATTGAGTACACCATCACGGAGGGCTGGAAGCCCATCTGCGACTTCTTGGAGGTATCAATACCCATGATCAAGGACGACACAACTGGCCAGATGGTCGAGGCGCCGTTTCCTCGACTAAACGACCGCTCCATGTTCAAGGGCCAATCAGCAAAGATGATGGCGAGGAGCACGAGGAGAGCTAACGACAACCTACTCGGCGCCGTTGGGCGACTGGCGCTGTCCGCGGTCGCGGGGTACGCCGGGTATCTGGCTTGGAAAACCCGGCTCGGCGGACGAGTTTAGGGCTCTTGAAAAGGTCTCAGCATGTGCCGATGGTGGTGGTCAGAGAACCGTGCGCCCATAAGCGAGAGGGCTGAGATGGACAATCTAGATAGGGGCTTGATAGGCCGTTGCAAATGTGCGACAGCGGATGCCCGCGTCAATGTTCCGGTACCCCAGAGAGAGCGGGGGGGGGGCTATGTACTATGATGCTGCCAGGAAACCTAGCATTCGTTGGACGAGTTTAAGAGTAGAAGGTGACATGTTCCCTTGAATTGGATTATCAACGGAACTCGCAGAGGGCATTCCCATTGATGTGACGAGGCAACGTACGACAATGACCCCACAGCGGCCAACAACGGCCCAGCATCGATCCCACACCGTTGGAAGCTGTCAACATTCACAAGACGCTGGAGGATGCAATGATGACTAGCAGATGGGCCAGGCTGGCGGTTTCACTGGTCAAGATGTCAACCGTCACCAGATGACCTTGACGCAAACCTACCCCCACGCTGTCGCAGCACGTGAGGCCGATGGCCTGCACGCTCTCTCCCTTCCCGCACTGGCCGTCGACGGTGTCGGGCTTTTTTTGTCAGCGCGGGAGTGACAGGCATACAGGCAGCACAAGCAACGAGATCCCTGGACGGAGGTGGCCTAGCGGACCTGCGCACCTCGTTGGAGGCTGCGCAAGAGTCAAGTGACGGGTCGAATTGATCAATCAGGATTGCCAATCACGGTCTCCTGAAGATCCTGGTGGGAATTGGCCCATGACGACCAAACCAGTTGCCTCGCGCGGCCCCGTTGCTGCCGCCCGCCCCCCAGCAGCATTTGAACACTGCAGTGGCGAAGCGTCATATCATCATCATCATCGCCGTCACCATCAGGATTGATGGACAATGTTTGCCTTGCCTGTCTGGCAGCCCGTCCACCGTCAGCGCGCGCCCGGTCCAGGCTTTGTTGTCTTCAACCCCCACGCTGCCCGTCAAGTTCCAGCCCCTTCCCCGATCCCCAGGGTGCTAACCAACCGTCACGGCCGAAATTAGGCTGGCTGACCCAGAACCCTGAGGCGGTTTGGCTTAGCGCCCCGGGATAAGCAAGCATTGGAGCTTGACGTTACACAGCTCCCAGTCGAGCACCAGACCTGTCAATTCGCGACAGCCATTGGGTGGCGGAGCATGACAGTGCACCGCTTACAGCACTTGGGGTCGACCGAGTCCGGAGCACACTTGTCGAGCATCGTCCACAGCAAGACGGCGTGGGGGTCATGTTGCCCTCTGGTTCGCCGCCTTTTTGGTTTTGCCCCTTTCAGCTTCGACGCACTCGCCTAGCAAACTGGCCTTTTTTTTTCTTGTTTGCTACTTGGTGCTGGGCGGTGCTTCAGCCGTCTGCCCAAGGCGTTCGTAGTCCCAGGCCGTGACCAATCTCAGCTCATGGCGTCCCATCCCTCCTCGGGCGCAGATCAGACGACCAAGATCGTCCATGGTACCTGCTTCTACGTTGGTACTAGCCAAGCCTTAATGCCTGCGCCCATTTGATGGTGTCCCCAGCTCTCTTACGTTGCACCTGTCCTGCTGAGAGGCTGCAGCATCCCCGTCCCAACATCGTGCCTCTTCTCTCAACGTCGTGCTCTGTTGGCTCGCCGGCGCAACATGCCACAACTCCAGTTTTCTGCTGCCCCCACTGCTGCATCATGATGCTTGCAGCGGAGGCTACCTCTCGCCTCTGTGCTGGCGGTCCTGCTTGCCTCTTTGATCTGTGATCGCGGTCCAGTGGCCCCGTGGCCGCTCCCGGTCCGGGCTGTCTCGGCCGGAGGCCCCGCTGGATCCACGGATGGAAACTCCTGACCCCAGCCAACCCCAGCTAACCCCCACGCTTGTCGTGTGTCTGCCGACAGGAGGCGCTTGGGCCCTGGAGGGGAGCTTGTACACCCAAGCCTCATGACGAGGTCTCCTCTCGTGGTGCTGCTTGGGATATAAAAGGGCAGCCGATACCTTCCTTCTGAGCTTGTAGATTTAACATCTTCTCATCTTGAGTTCTCCGTATTCATCCGCTTGCTCTGCGAATCTTATCAAGCTGATAAGCCGAGCTCCTCCAGATCGACTTACACGGATCTCACCCTCTCACACACACACAAGAATATTCGCTTATCATCCATGCCTTCTACCATCATCAGCCCTGTCATGATGGGTTCTCCCAAGGCACAGCAACTGCGACTTAGCGACGGAGTCTACGTCCCTACCGTTGCCTTCTTCAACAATGAAGACGAGGTCGATGCCCCCGCCCTCGAGAAGCACCTCATCAAGCTTCTGAACTCTGGAGTCGCCGGAATCGTCGTCCACGGCTCCAACGGCGAGTGCGCCCACCTCTCGCACGACGAACGCACCGCCATCATCCGAGTTGCTAGAGACACAATCCTTCACGAGGAGTCGAGGGTTCCTCTGATTGCCGGGTGCGGCGCCCAGAGCACCAAGGAGACGACGCAGCTGTGCGTGGATGCTGGCCGAGCCGGCGCCACACACGCCCTCGTGCTTCCCCCAAGCTACTACGGCGGTCTCCTTCCAGACAACTTGGTCGTGAAGCACTTTTACGACGTGGCAGACAAGAGCCCAATCCCTCTTCTGGTCTACAACTTCCCGGGCGCCGCTGCGGGCCGCGACCTCAACTCGGATGTGATTCTCGAGATTGCCAAGCACCCCAACGTCGTGGGCGTCAAGCTCACGTGCGGAAACACGGGAAAGCTTGCCCGCATCGTGGCTGACTGCCCCGAGGGCTTCTTCGTTGGCGGCGGCAGCGCCGACTTCATCCTGCAAGGCCACGCCGTGGGCGCCAACGGAACCATCTCTGGCTTGGCCAACCTGTGCCCCAAGGCCTGCGTCCGCATCACGGAGTTGGCAGACCAGGGCAAGTGGCGCGAGGCCCGGCAGTTGCAGGCTCTCGTGGCCAAAGCCGACTGGATGGCCATCAAGACGGGCTTTGTGGGCGTTAAGGCCGCGCTGGGCCACTTTGCCGGTTACGGTGGCGAGCCGCGCAGCCCATGCGTTGGTCCTTCCGCAAAGGAACTGGAAAACATTGCTCGAGGGTTCCAAGACGCCATGGATCTCGAGGCTACTCTGTAAAAGCGGACAGGGGGGCGGGCTCTGTGGGCCAGCAAGGGGAAAAAAGCGACCGTAATGTGGGACGCGAAATAAGAAGTGAAGAGCATCCAATCAGTGATGCGGTAATGACCATTGATTGATACCTGGAGACGACGAAAGGGAAGAGCTGCTGTGGAGCAAACGGCGTACGGATTTTTTATTTTTTATTTTAATTGGGACTTGGGCAAAAAGCAGAAGCGTGGCCATAGTGTACAGCATGCATGTACATAATCGTCATTGCTATTGTACAGTAGATGCAATGAAACGAAAGGAATTGCCTTTCTAATGCAAATATTTGTCAATGATATCCAGATCCGGGACATGTTCTTACCCCATCGAAACTGAGCTTCCCCGCAGCCAATGCAAACCATCTCTCCAAACCACGACACTACTCCATCAGAGTTCAGACTGTGCAGGGTAAAATATCCGGCCCTCCATCTCGGCCACGCTTGGTGCTGGTGCTACCCCAGAGCACGCGCGACGGCCCAGAAAAACGAAGACAGCCAGCGCAGGCAGCAGGATCAGCAAGGAAGCGCATTGTTCTGTGCAACGCTGCTGCGCACTGCGCCCCTTGACAGCGCCTCTGTCTGATCATGTTGGAAGTTTTTTTTGTCACTGTCACGCTGGCCATTTCCGCTTCGGGCGGTCAACATGTGGCGTGGAGCATCACAGCCGGCATGCGAATGTGAGATGAGGAGGGGTGGTGAGATTGGAGTGAGATGGTGGCAGCCGATCGGGGCCTTGAGACCCCCCCGGCAGTTTTTTTTTTTCGCCTTCTCCTCGGACTTCTTTTCTTCCTTTCAAGTCGATTGCGCTGTGTCACTAACCAGAAAGAATAAAAGAAGTCACCCGCTCCTTGCGTCAGACTTGGCCGACAGGACCATACTGGCCACGATGATCTGCCCTCCCTTCCCCCCCCCTCCCTC
>VTGD01000161.1:59059-92187 GCA_013406985.1 Calonectria crousiana | reverse complement strand
TTCCTGCCTTCAGCAGTGCGACCTTGCGCTTCTGCAAAGGTTCTATAAGCTGCGCGTAGTATGGAATCAGGTGCCTGATGTACCCTGTGGCCCCAATGTATTGCTCGAGGGCCGAGAGTTGAGCAGGGAACTCCAACTTAGCAAATGCTGCTATCCGTTCTTTTGTGGTGGTTAAGCCGAATGCGTCTACTCGGAAGCCAAGTACTTGCGCGCTGGGGTATCCAATCCAGCTCTTCTTGGGAGAGATAGTGATATTCTTTTCCTGGAAGAGCTTAAATAGCCTTTGTAGATGCTGAAGGTGTTCTTCTTCCGTCGTAGAGAAGATCACGATATCGTCAATGAAGGCTCTACAGAACTCGCGGTATGGGCGCAATAGGCGGTCCATATATCGTTGCACATATGCTGGAGAGTTTTGGAATCCCATCGGGGCCACTGTTGACCTTTCTAATCCTCGGTGGCTGGTCATCGTAAAGCGGTCGCGATGTTCCAGTCTTACTCCGAATTGGAAGAAGAATGATGATGCGTCAATAGCGGTGATGTATTGAGCTCCCTGGAGTGCCTGGATAATGTCTTCCTGCCTTGGCAGCAGGTAGTTATCTGGGATAATAACCTTGTTGAGTGCTCGCAGGTCTACCACTATCCTTCCTTTCGGCTCCCCGTTAACTATTTTCCACACCACGAAAATGGGTGCTGCAAATGGAGTTAGTCCTTTAACCCATTCTAATCTTCCTTATCGATGGAGTTTATTAAACTTTATATCAATAAAGTGTTGATTTTTTAGACCGGAGGGGTAGGGGTGCTGGGAGATGGTGTGCTCATGCTAGTTGTCAATGAGCGGTACTTGTAGCTCCTTGCCTTCTGGTACCTCCACTAAGCCTGTGTCATTCCATAATTGTGCGTGTTTCTCCACTAAGGTCTTGACCTTTTAAGTAAAGCGGTTATTCCGGTTGTAGATGTGTACTCCTTCTGTAGTAACGGTTTCGGGGAGGTCAGGCGTACGCTGGACGTGTATCTGGTATGGGATCCCGTGTTCCTTCTTGGGTACTGGGCTATAGTCTCCAAGAGTCTCACCGTTTGTCTTGATGGTAATGGGTTTTGGTTCCTGTGCTAGGTATGCCGCCGCCTTCGAGGGTAGCTTCCTCCTCTGCTTCCAAGGCAGCTCGGCTGCGTATACATCGGCAAGGATAGCATCACCAAGGGATACTGGCAATGTGCTTACTGTAGTTTGTCGGTCCCAGTCGACTCGGTAGTCGCCAGCGATAATCGATGTGTTGACTGGGGTAAGCAAGAATTCGGATCCCACGGCGCTGGTGTGTGACAAGGAGATGCTGTTTTCCCTTGGTGCCACGTTCGGGGCTTCCCCTCCAAACATTGCGTAAGTCATAGTCATAGCCGTAAGTGCTTGGGTCCATGTGGTGGCTATAAACGCCTCTTCTTCCTCGCGCTCGGTAATATTACCGAGCTTTTGCTTGCGGTGGAGCTTAATAGCTTTCTTGGATCTATTAATAATCACAATTCCGGCGGGGGATTTATAGTCGATTACTGCGTTCATCGCGTGTTCTGAAGAAGCATGAAACGCGAATGCTCGATCCTTGGGGACCTCCTTCCAGGTGGCCGGTACAATGCGTGTCTGTCCTGCGGGGATGACAGTGTCCCTTGCGACTCCGACTCGCCGGACTACTTTCTTTCCTGGCCGATCAACCTGGTATGGGATATAGAAGTCATCCAAGGAGTTGCAACGGAGTTGTCTCTGCGAGGTGATAATATCGATCTCGTAGGGGTCAAGGAATCCGTTTCCTAAGAGGGCTCCTGGTTTGAGTCCGTCTTGCACCCATGCACTAGTGGTGAACTTTGCTGTTTGCTTAGTAGTTCCGCTGGCGTTCGTCCCCTCGGCAAAAGCCTCAAAAGTTGCCCATTCGTTAAGCAAGACTATCCCGCTTATGCCGTTAATAGGCACTGGGGTTCTTTGCTCGATAGTGTAGTCGAATAGCTGTAGTAGCTTTCTGTCGATTACCGGATTTCCGCATCCTGTGTCGACGTAGATCTCGATCTCTTCCTTACTATCCTGGCTACCTTTGACCTTGATGCGCATGTGGGTATAGTGGGTGTGGTTTGTCTTTTTTCGGCGTGGGATAAGCAGTTCATTTGCGGCTTGTGGTTTCTCAGGCTTCTCTCTTTCTGGCCCTTGGCATCCCTTATTGATGTGGGCAAAGAGTTTATTGCGAGAGGGGAAGTCCTGTTTGCAGCCTTTATAGCGTGCTTCCCGGAGAGGAACTGCAAGTGCTTCCTTGGCCAACTCCACTGGCTTCATACACGCATAAACGCGTGTGTGTTCCTCGAGAAGCACCGCGGAGTTAAAGGTGCGCTCACATCGAGTACACTTGTTCTTTCCGTGGGCGCCTTGTGGAGTCTGTCCGCGCGCCAGTGCATAGTAGGCGCCTTGAGAAGCTTCGGAGGCGTCGGACTCGTCGGAGCTCGGTTCGCCTTCCTCGGAGCTAGGTTCCTGCCCTAAGCTGCCTGACTCTTCATCTACAAGGTATTTGCCCTCAGGTTTGGTCTTCCTGTCTCTGCGCGGACCATCCCTGGTCGGGTGCTTTCGTTCTCGGGATCGATTCCGGTCTTCATAGTACTTGTTCTTGCGGTAGGCATTATAATTGCGGTCGTTCGATCGTTCGTTGTCTCGGCGAGTATATCTTTCTTGCCTATCGGCATCGTCATACTTCCCTTCGCGGTACGGTTGCCGATCGTCTGGGTATCTTCGTCGGGAGTTCCTTTGCTCTTCTCTAAGCATTACCGCATCAATGGTTTTCTTTCGGTCCTCGCAATCCCGGATAAACTTGGTGATGGTGGTCTTGGATGTGGGGACCTGCAATAGGCGCGCGATTTCACAGTCAATAAGCGGGAAGATTGTTTTGAGGATCTCTCGGTCTGTTCGTATACCAGCTTGCTTGGTAAGCTTGGCCTTATGTTGTACCCAGAGGGGGAGGGAGATGTCCTGACGGGCGGAGTCGAGGGTGTATTTCTCAGTCATGTATTCCTCTAGGAGGTCTGAGTCCCTTGGCTTAAAGTGTTTTGTCAGTTCCCGATAGAAGCGAGAAATAGGGCCCCTCATGATCTTTGCTTGCTTTTTGTTGCTAAGCTCCCCCATTAGCCATCCATAGGCCATGCCTTGGAGGATGGTAGGATAGTGTTCTTGAAGGGAGTCTTCCCCAAACCTTTCGAAGGTCTTAAGGTGCGCACAGAAAAGACCAACGTCAGTATAGACTTGTTTACCCTGCACGATAATAAGTCCTTGCTTCTTGGGGTCTTTAAAGTCTGGTTCAAAAGTCCCGACTGCATCGCGCTTAACTCGTCTCCCATCTGCTTGACTGCTAACTGAAAGTGGCGTATGGGATTGGAGTCGTCGTGATAGGCCTAGGCTTGCATCTGATGCGTCGGATGAACCGGAGGAGGGTGTTGAGTCGCTTGAGTAGTCATCGCTACTATGTGCAACCTGGGGTGGCACTGCTTTCGGGTAGCGCTTGCCTGACCGGGTCGATTTCTCCGATATTCCGCCACCAGAGGTGTCTGAACTGAAGCGCACTGAGCTTCCTTCCCTGGTTGACCAGATGGACTGGGTGGAGTAACTAGTATCCCTTGTGCCAGGGGGGTTGACCTGTTGCCTGGGCCTCTGCTTGTTTGTGGTGACTGGATCTTTTAGCATAGGTGTATAGTGTAAAGCATTGTTCGCGGGTGCTTTGTTAGGTTGTGGCATCTCACTAAGAGGGGTTATAAGAAATCCTGAGAAGTTTGGGAACGCGATGTGTCTAGCAGCCTCACGTCTCCAAACCACTAATTCCTCTAGGTGCTGTGTCCTAGCTCGAGGAACATCGGCCAAAGCGGTGGCATTTTCATGGCCTTGGTTAACTGCGCCATCAACGTAGTCCTTCATCTGCTGGGCAAAAATGGCATCCCAGAGGGTGAACTCGCTAAGGACTTTCGTTGACCGTTTCTCGAGCATCAGTTTATTGTAGCGAACGCCCCATCCTATAACCCTTCTCGCCTCCTCCCTGTCTAAGAACTGATCTTCATACCGTTCATCAGGTTCTACAATAGAGACTCTCCGGTTAATGTTCTTAGTTCTTAGGGGCTCTGGCTGAGGCTGAGGGAAGTCGTCCTCTGCGGACTCTTCCTCGTACACCCTGTCCTTCCCGAGGATCGGGTTCGGCAGGGAGGGCTCTTCCTCCTCAGGGGAAGATGAGGGTTCTGCTGAGGCGGAGCTGGTGGGTCTTGCCATGTTGTCGTAAGCTCGTGAGCAGTTCCGAGGGCAGTGGTATGAGGAAGTGTTTGACTTAGGCAAGCCAAGGTAGTAGTTGTGAAATGAGGGGTAGTGCTGATTGGTGGAAAGGTGGCCCCACAGTTGAGTTATCACAATTGTTGTGAATGTCAGGTAACCTGTCACAACCAAGGTAACATCAACGGTTTCAAGCCCTGTTCTTGCCACGGAGGAATCTTTTCCGTATTACAAGGTGGCTCGAGGTTGTCCTGTAATCTCCAATGACCAACGCTTTCTCCAGGCCACGTAAATGGCTAGATGAGGCGTTCTCTGCAAGGAGATGGATTCCAGAGATGGATTCCAGAGGTGAGGTTGCGAGAATTGTCGTAGACGTTTTCTCGCTGGTTGGTTAATGAATAACCTGGTGGCGTATCGTGCCGAAACGTGGTTCGAGATTGTTTAGCGTAGTCGCCTTCAACAATGTCGTGGTGCTAATCTTGAGGATTTTGCAATTGCTACCATATGATACGGTAGGGTCAGAACAGTAGGGGTCTCAATGATGTGTCGTAGGAAGGTTAATCTCTCATTCTCTATTTACCCTAGTAATGGGCTTATATATGCCTTCCACAGGTGCCTGAGGCACACACTCGCAGAGGATCCATGTGTGTTGGCACTGTTTTCCGTATCACTATTTTAGCGCCTTAGACCATGAATTATGATGGCTAGACAATTACAAATATAAACAGTGGCGATATTGCTACATGATAAATCTGGCTAATTGCATCTGTAATTAATTTCTCTGAAGTTGGCAAAATTGCCCTCGGTTCTGGGCCCTATTTCTCAAAATAATGGTTTGATGTGACTCGTTTTGTGAACAGACTTCTTTGTACCCCGAGCTCTTATTGATGCGGAAATGGTGCTAACATACATGGAACCTCTGTGAATGTGTGCCTTAGGCACCCTTGGAAGGCATATATAAGCCCATTACCAGGGTAGATAGAGAATGAGACATCAACCTTCCTACTACATATCATTGAGACCCCTACTGTTCTGACCCTACCGTATCACTTATTCATTCCACTGTTTCAGAAGGACAGTTGAAATTGGCGCACGCATTGGTAAGGGTTATCTTAGAAGCCGGAAGAACGGCAAAAAGGGGGATCGTCGAACACACTCGACAGTTCAGTCCTGTGGTTGGGTTGGGTTGGGTTGCTGAAGTCATACGTAAATGTTGCTATTGCTTTTGGGGTCCTCTGGCCAGAACGGGCAAAATTGGAAATTTTAATCCGAATCAACAGAAAAGTTTCAAGCCTGCTGCCACTTGTGTCGTGGGTGGAAACCTGGTACTTGGGTATTGCATCCGAGACATGGTCGTAGTTGAATCGGATACCACCATCGATAGAGAGACCCTGGAGTGGAATTTTGACCGGAATTAGCCACAATTTTCAGGAAAGTATTGCCGTCGCATACGGTTGGTTGACGGTGCTTTCAGTCGCCAGTATACCTTGTGTGTCAGTTGGTTCGCCGGGGAGCCGTGTCAAGTTGACGAGCGGGCTGATTCCAATAGCGATGCAGGACTTTATGCTAGAATGGAATAATTTAATGGCTCCTAGCAAGATTCTGACGTGGCTTGGTTGAGTGCGTGCCCTGGGTGACGAATGCACCCGAGAGGAAGGCGTGGAGAGGCTGCCCTTGGCAAGAGGCACGCAGCCTTGCCAAATATGCCAGCCTCGCGTCCGGCCAAGACGCGTCAATGGCAAAGCGCCGCTCCAAGGACCTTGCTACATCTTTGACACTGCCGCCATCAGATGATTCGAATTCACCCCAGATGCATTCCGGGTGCCTTTACAGTCCCAGACGCTCCTTTTTGACCCTTGCCGACCTTTTCCCAGCCCGAATCTAACTCATCCCGCGCAGCGCAATTTCGAGCACCCGACCTCGTCCTCATCACCAATTCCCTCGACGAGCGAATTTTGGCTCTGGCCGTCGCACACAATCTTTCTCTCCCAACCAAGACGTTCTTGTCCAATTCCAAACCAACGAGCATGACCTCGCCGAAGCCCCCGCAGAAGCCCCCGGAGCGGTCCGCCCGATAGCCAACGGTCGATCCCAAACATCAAGTTGCTCAAAGCCAATTCTCTTGCTGCTGTGTGTGCCTAGGGGTTATTCTGCTACTGAAGTCTATTTGTGTGGGACATCCCCGATTGTCTCCCACACTTCAAGATAGAGTTCACAACGTTCCCGACACCCCGTACAGAAATCACCTTTTTGGGCAGATGGCCGAGTAACGATTGGACTGAGGCCTCTTTTTTTAGTTCCAAAGAAATAAAGCTCTTACATAACTGCTTTACTTGGTCTACGCTATACTTTCGCCAGCTTCAACTACATCTCCAATTGTGCTTTCTCGTCTTCTACCACATCAACTCGCTCTAACTGCACGATTTTGGAAGATTGAGCGATTTCTTAGACATGGCATATAGCTGGGTCAATTCTGAGGCGCTCATAACGGAGCTGGTCGGTCGCACAATGGAAGCAGAAATACAGCTACCGCCTCTTTGGTACCTTTAAACCTATCTCAGCTTTTTCACCAGTCCTATCCTTATACTTGACTTGATCGCACGCCCATCTCGCTTCAATTAACGAATCCGAGTCAAGAGAACTTTCACGAAGTTGAGTTAACTTTAGGAAACCCAGCGTGCCATGCCCGAATTGACTGCATCTATTTATTCCGCTAGTTCCACGACTCGTTTGTGCGCATTATATTCCGCCGGCTCTAGGTGTGTTCTAGATGAATACCTTCGTCGATATGGTACCAACATTTTCAAAAAAAAAAAGAAAATACAGCGAAAAGATTCTCCAAAGAGAGTCTGATAACATAGTAATAAAACTAGGACATCATTTGGTGCCAACCAAACTTGGGCATCCAAGTTACTGATTACTGATAGTACAGCCACATCACCACCTTCTTAGGTGATATAGTCCGTTGAATGGAAACTCGATACTAACTGCAGTTGCTCCTTTTTTAATGTGCACCCCGGTGACGTGGAGAAGACTGTTCAATACGGTTAAGTCGTGAGGAAACGCGCAGACGTCGACATCAGCGGCAAGAATTATGTTCTCAAGGACCCGGGAGGTGGGTTGTTACCCAGACCGATTGCTCTCAAATGCCCCATTCCCGACAATCCTATATGCCAGCTGCGTCTGCAAAGCATCCCTGGGCTCTTTTTTTTTGGCAGGAGTTCTCAGATTCTTAGGCCAATATTCCTTTATTCGTGTTGTGGTTTTCAAAAGTCTGTTCTATATAACATATTCAACATCATTCAATAACATTATTCAAGTGCCCGGAGAAGATCACTTTGGTTCCTTTCAGTCAGAATATAAAGAAGCAAATACCCAAGCAAACGTCACGTCGATAGCCAACGACCTGATCCTACTCTTCAAAAAGTCTTCAGCTCGTATCCCCTATTCCTTTTATTTCACTTCTATACATGGAAGAACCTCCATGCCACCTGTAGTTCTAACTATGAACTCTCGTTTCTGTGCAATCTATGGCTCCACAATTTAATGATATCCAGTGGGAACGGTGCAGTCAGTCACGCTCAGCCAAGCATTTGAGTGACAAACGAGTTCGACAATTTAAAGAACACGGTTGAGACCTTTTCAAGCTCCAGGATATTTTCTATTCATTCCTTCTAGAAGAGTGGTTAGTAGATCTATGATGTGCGGCTCGTTTGCAGTTGCTAGGAATGGAACATGATTTCCAATTTGGCAAAGAGATTTCCCTCAATAGATCCACCATGCCCCTAGGTTTTAGTCAGAAATCCCTATACCTGTTGTCCTCGTCAATTATTTAGCAACGCCTGCTCTATTCTAATGCAGCGCTCAAAAGCCATCGACCAGGCGGAAATACCCAATTATCGGGTTGAAACATCAAAACACAGCCCAATCTGTTAACATCAGCTGCCGCTTGCTCATGGTTACTAGAACAACGACCGGAAACCTCGCTTCTCCTTTACCGCGTTGCGTCACAACATTCTGCGACTTGGCCGAGTTCATCATTTGCCTTGCTATTTGTCGCTAGTGACTGGTATCATCGTGTCACTCTCGTATTAGAACAGTGGTAGCTTTGTAAATTCATGGGCAGTCGTGTCATGTATATCGGGTTCTTTAATCCGCCAGGTTCATGGTACCACATTACATTCTATAGCATACCTTTTCCCGGTACATCAGCGTTCTGTGTCCTGGCATGAAACTAAATGACGGTGGCTGCGGCGGGCGTCAGGTGAGTGGTCTATTGACTAACGTAGAGAAGATGACGAAACGCTACTAACACACCTGGTAATAAAATATTTTCCGTAAGAACCCCGGGGTGTTCTTTGCGTTGGTGTCTATTGTCGCATCTGACGAGACTCATCTTCCACGTCATGGCCAGAGCAGCTTTGGTCGTGTAAGCGCCCCGGGAAAGGCGCCAGACAAGAATATTCCAATGGAGGCACGCAAAAAGTCTCCTGGGGGCACCTTTCAAAGGGAATTATAATTCCTATCGCCGAACTTTCGAGAAAGAATTGCCTGTTTACGAGAAGTCGTCGATATGGTAGTCTTCCTGTTAGCACAGGTCACGGTACAATCAACCTAGCTGGGAACGACTTCTAGAGACGAGCTACGTCCTGAATGATGAGACCTAATGTTGCGGTGCTGCCGATATTTTTTTTTAGAGATAAAGTGGTTTGCCGCATACAGGGGAAAGATAACACGGAAGGAACTGGATGGAGGAAAGCAAACATCTCCACGCGCTCCACTGCTTAATCTTGTCGCGCATTTACTACTCACTTGGCGGCCATAATATTGCAACGGTCCCCTGTAGAAGCCACAGCTTAAAGGTTCTTCCGACGGACCACCGTTTCACGATCATTACTCATTGATAGCAGATCACCACCATGCAATACCTCCTCCCACTCTTGGTGGTGCTTTCGGCACACATCTACCCATTGCTTTCCAGGGCCGGACTGTGACCCCGTTCATCTTTACCGTGGGTTGGATCCACGTTTTGCTGGGCCGGTTATGAACCGAACTACCTTAGTCTTGCTTCAGGGAGACTGTTGTCTGTACGCAACCTTGAGGCGACCGGGGAAACAATTCAGTCACCCACTCAAGCAGTCAGAACTACAGGGGCTTGTCACTTTGCAATTTAGAATACATGTTGGCCAGAGAACTACCCACATGGTGTGTCAACACCCACCTCCTTGACTCCTTTGTAACCGTATAGCATTGATCCATCTAGTTTCTTTTTCTTTCCTTTTCCAACCTAATCTGATGTGAACTCTAAACTGGCCTCGGAGTCTGCAATTACCTAGATCGGTGTGGCTTCTCCAAACATTCGATATTCCTCAGATAACAGGGCTTATAAAATCGACTGGCACTGCAGCGAATTGGCCATGATCGTAGATTCGGATGGTTGACCAACAGCATTGCTCATTGCGCTCTGTGGTTGAGTCCTGTATAAGGTGTGTGCCTTGGTTGGATTCGCAAGAAACCTGCGTGGTTCTCCCTCTTCGATCGCGATCGTAGGCATGCCGGGAGTGTCCAAAGGCCCAGACCTCCTGTATCAACCCTCCATTTTCTCCACTCGCCGACAAAATAGTAGGGAAATTTTATATTATAATGTACATGGCTTTCGTAGGGACTCGTTGGATAACGATAACGATAGACCTGTATTCAGAGTGTTCGACAGCAGGACACAGTGTATACTCGGCTCACTATTCGCTTCTTATAACCTCCAAACGAGTCTCGGGGATGTTGTAATCGCCCTCAGTGGAACCTTGTTTACGGCGCAGTCTAGTCGTCGTTGAACTGTCGATTCTGGTTATCTTCTCCCAGCTCTAGAGCTCATTCTGAGGGTTGGCTTCTCGGGAGGCTCTCGCATCGGATCGGCTACTTTTGTCGTTTGCGGTTCTAAATCCTCTTCCCTATGCTCAAAAGGTCAGCGGCCTCGTTGATGGTTCAGCGGTGGCCACATGCATTTTGTTTCGCAGTAGCTGCTAGATGGCGGCGGATCTCGCCCGACAAATTTCCTTCGCTTTTTTTGGCCTCGCTCCCTGTGTTTGGGACATGGGGTAACAAAAGAAAACGAGACGGTGATTTTATCTTGTTTGTGACAGATTGCAAAGGGTAGAAAAAGTAAACAAAAAAGGATGTCAAAGGAACGAGTGCTGATTTTGGTGGCGAGTCTTTGTTCGAGCTAGACGCAAGGTGAGCAATCGTTTTCCGCCTATTAGAGCCTCGCAAGGACACCAGCCCAGTCAAAGCCCGCTTACCAGCGCATTCTGCAAGGATGAATACGAACGCAATGGATGGAACAAACTATGCAAAACCCAAAATATTCCACTGCCACCAAAATATCACGCTTCTTTGAGGACATGTTTCTTACATTCATTTTCGAGCCATTACGTTTGAATCTTTTGAACAAACTACGCGGTACCTGGAACCCTCATGGCGAAAATCCTTAGCACTGAACCATCATCTATCACACTGTGACTCTGAATTTTACCATTGAGACTCCCATGCAGCCATTTAATGGCTGCAAAGTGTACTAAGATATACTACACCCCATTGACACTTGAAACTGGTACTTGAACAATTGGTTTTCCTCCCAAACGATCTGTTTGTGTCCAGAATAAGACATGCTGCAAGAATGGTTCCTTATATACCAAATGTTCCGGTCCATATCGCAAGAAAACAGCACTGGGAGAACGTCTTTTGACGTAATGGCTCAAGCCATCCTCCGGAAAGCCAGAGACTGGGGCTCGATTCCTACCTCAAGTAACTTTCTCCAAATGGACCGCGGAGGGCCGGCAGTGTTTGTATGATTGCTCGTGCTCACAAGTCGCAGCAGATGGTTGACAAACCGGAAGCTACAGACGTTTCGGGCGTGGAACTTTGTACATAGTCCGTGCATGCCCGCCCTATCTTAGAACGCTCTAGACTCGTACTGGCAGGTGCATGGTGGGGGCGAAAGCGAAGGGACGCTGGACCTTTGCCCCCTGGCTGAGGAGGATGGGACGCTGTCCTCTCTCGGCCTTGTTTTTTTCTCAACTCGGCAGATGGTCAACGTCGAATATTACACGCCCTTTTATTCTCGTGTCAAGCATCACATCAGAAGACTGGCTTTCACCGCAGTGCTCGAACGCTTCACAATCAGGTCCCGTTGCTACATCGTCAACCCAACCGACGCAGGGACAGACAGCCTCAACTCGCATGCGAGATCTGGTTAGTTTACAGGGACGCAGTTTCAACTCCATGGGCCTCTTCTAATCTAATCCTTCACACTCAGAAGATGCCAAAATCGATGCTCTGAAGAAACTGTTGCAGAACCAAGTGAAGGAAGATGCGAGAGTCAAATATTTTCTTCCATCCTTCAACTACACACGACAGCGATTACCCCGACCTTAGTCCAGGGAGATATTTGTCCGCTGATACTGCCCCGGAAGTATTTTCACATCTCGCTACTCCAGTCATTCTGTTGTCCTCAACTGATTTTGAACCGGCAGGTGCCCACGAAAATCACGCTTTCTCCCTACTCCGGGCGTTCTAGAGACCTTTTCTTCGATTTCCTGGCTTCAATGCCGGCCCAGTAACAAAGGTGCTGTCTTGAGCCCCGGCTTTGTCTCATCTCGCCAAAGTTGGCTTTCTCGAGCGAGGCGTTGGAGGCGTCGGGACGATAAAGAACCAGGCGTGGCTTATTTCCATGCCAGGTTAAGATAAATCCATGGCTTTATTTGCCTCTATGGCTTATTGATGACTGTACCGGAAATTAACTGGTCTCAGCATATTTGATACAGATCTGTGCCATATAGACCCTAATATCCTGTGTTACTCCCAACCGAGGCACAGGTAGACCTTTTGGTGTAGCGGCTAGGGCCTACTTCCACGTTTCACGTATCAATATTTCGAGCTTCATGTGATTCAAAAGTTGATATTGTCCAATATTCCCTCCGCCAATAACGCCGACTTTTAGTAGATAAATAGAAAAAGAACTATGAAATATGATTTAAAAGACGCCTGGGATTTTACGATCGGTGTGCCTCAATTGTTTCCGAAACTTCCAACCAGCTCGAGCCAGTGATGTGTTACGAGCTTGTGTGATCATCGCTCCAGAGGACAGCTCGGCCATTCATGATTTCCAGGGCACCCATCATGTTTTGGTGGCCCAAGGGTTCCTAAACTTAATCGTTCTTGATAAATGGATGCCCAAGTTGCTGAGTCAACAGGTCAAATAGTCCTTCCAGAACAAACAAGAGTCAATCCGATAATCCAGGCACCTTGGAGTACGAGAAGACTCACCAGCCCCTTTTATTCCGGTATACCTACGTTTAAGATCATCTAATTACAAGAACGAAGCGGCCCTACTGCTGTTACGTTGGCAAGGAGGGTAATTTTATGGTCAACAAACGATAGTTTCAGCGAACAAGCTCGTCACAATGGCACTGACAATAATTTGTTCCCAAAGAAGCCAGTTTGAACTCTTTGTCACTATTTACTAGTGTTTCTGAAAATCTGTCCATGCAACCGATATCTATCGGTAAATTCAAGCCTCCAAACTCCCTTTGCAGTAGGTCTGTTACCCATAGAAATCATGAGGCTATCTGTAGACCCTGGCCGATTGCCTCTCAGTGGCCAGCGTCCAAATCACGCCGTTGAAATGGTTCATAATAGCGAGCTGGTTGGTTGGTCAAGGAAAATGCCAACTTCACGGGGCCATTTCTTTTAACTTCTCCACCTCGCTCCTCGCTAGTCAAGACCTCCGGCTGACGCGCTCGCAAAACCTGCTTCTCAAATCATGTCGTTCAGACTCCTAGTCATAGTGAAATCTTCGGTAGCCTTAGAGGAGCATTCGAATCCGATCGGGCTTCTCTTGCCTGGTCGGCTTGCTTCCTCTTCCGCCACATCGTGCTTACGTTTCCATCCGTTTGAACTGGGAGATGATTTCTCTTTTGATTCATAGTGCTCGATATGAGAAGCATCGTTCTCGGGGGCAGTGATCAAGTTGGGAGCAGTCGCCACGTCAGAGGCCTTGTGAGAGTGTTTGTACTTCCAGGTGCCGGTTTCTTCAAGTGCATCAGCCAAGCGAGTCCCAAAATTTCGGCCTGGCATGAATGGAATCTCTGTCCGATAAATTAAAACCGGAGCCGGCTGGGGGGGGCGGACATTGGACTGGTCCAGCATGTGAAGATAGATAAAGGGCACCTCGGCTTTGTACACCTGGAGGCTGGCACCGAACTCGCGGGAGACGAGAAGACGAGGCTTTAGTGGTCAGCAGTCTTTCTTCAGTCTTGAAACGAGAGACAAACCGTCAAGACGAGCGAGTCCAGGGACATGGGCGGATGAATGCGGCGTCTCTGCTTCTGCGCTATAGCGATAAGGATGCAAAACAGATAAGGATCCTGAGACCAGTGGTTATCAGTGTCCTCTTCATACGGAGGCAGTGTGTTTCGACACTGCCGGACATCGTCATGGTCGATAGTGGCGAATCTGATGGGGCCATCGTCTTCAAAGCCTTCGTGGTAGAGATGGCATAGGAAAATGTGCATTGTCCGGCGGCGCACCTTCAACCGCATTTGGACGCTACTCGGGTCAGAAAATGACAATAAAGGTTGCTCCTAGACTTACTAGGAGCTGTCAAAGCTGTGTGGAATCAGGTTCTGGAGGGCCTCGCGTCTCTTAATCGAAGAATCGCCCGTCGCCAGCCGCACAAGCTGTGTCGACATGTTGTTAAATTTTCGATTGCCCGGTTTCTCATCCAGCGCAGGGCCATCTACAAATAGGCAGTCGAGCCATCGGAGGTGGTGAGAAGTCCACAGTAGCGGTTGGACCCAGGTTTCTCGGTCAGAGTAGAGGCGAACGAGCTGATTAAGGGACACGGAACTGATGGTCTCTTCGGCCTCCACGGCACCAGCATCCGTTCCACAAGCCTCCGCTCCACTAGCACCCTTCATGCTGGCCTCCGTTTCACCGCACATTTTGTTAATGGGTGAAGCTCGCAGTGGTGGTTGACAGGAGAAGCGTGGCTGTCAGCGGGTGCCATTCGCAGCTTGGCAGCCGGTGTTCACCTTACATAATTAATGCAGTTACGGGGGGGGCATTAACTGTGCGCGCGCCGTGTGCCTTCCCCGCTCAGCTTGCACAGACCGCATCTATTGCCCTGCTGCTACTGTAGGTAAATGACTAGGCAGCGCATCTATGGAAAAGGCATTCATCTTCAGGTCCAGATGCGTATCTTTTTTTTTTCTTCATCTATTTATCTATCATTTTTCCTCAGTGGAGCGTCCCATACAGACCGCCCTTCCTCAGCAGCAGCGACCACAACCGCAGGCTGGAACAAGGCAATTCCGGACCATCTCCTCCCTATTCGTTGGGGCTTTTCTTTTTCCAAGCATGCGTTATTATCGAAACCCGACGCTTTATGCCTAATTCGCTCCACGAACACAGCTGCAAGCCCAAGATTTTGCCCCACGCCTGTCTGTCCCTTGAAGCACATTGAGCATAGCGGCCGCCCACGCCCCAGTGCGCTGCAGCGCGTGCGAAAAAGGGATGGGGGTGTTTTGGGTGCTCAGAAACACGGAGGCGCCGCAGAGGATGGCTGGATTCATTTGCGACTTGTTTTGCTTTTTCTGCATCGAGCATTCCAGACCCGGTCTTGTCTTGAGCCCCCCATTCCCGTATCACATACTTCTCCGCGGCCCGCACCTGGAGCCGTAGTTCGGGGAGGGAGCTAGCCTAGGAGCTAACAATTAACGTTCGTGTAGTTTGTTCCAAGAAAATATAGCTCGTCACCTTTCAACCTCGCCGTCCACAGATGGCAGCAGGATGGCAGCAGGCCGGCACAAGATGTTGAAATTATGTTATGTTGAAATACAAAACACTACACACAGTTCATACACTTTGTAAGGTCTAATACCCCTTCGTGATGTGCGCAACCTGATTCCAAACATGTCTTCCTGCCCATTGCACCGCTTTCGTAAACGTAAGTGTCGTTCCATAAGAGAAGGATCGTAGTACGGAAGAAGATTCGAAAAGACCCCAAGGAAAATAGGATAAAGGTGTTGAAGAAGGGAACGTGGTAAAAGAAAAATGCAGGAAAGCAGAGTCAAACATGTCGATGGAGGGAGCGTAGTCAGGCAAGGTTATTTACCCATACCTATGCTTCGAGGACCCCCGCCAGCTGTTTAGTTTGGCTGCAAGAGGCTCATTTGATATTGGCCAAGGTATTGGAATTCATCCTGTTGATTCTGGTATCGTGGATGAGTTTCATATTGTTGGTAATCTTGATATGGTTGTTGATATGGCTGGGGAGTGGAGCCAGGAAGAGGCAAAACAAAACTTTGCTGCTGACTGCACTGCTGTTGTCCATATTGCTGTTGGCTAAACAGTCCATACTGTCCATGAAGTTGGTACTGATCATATTGCTGCTGCTGCTGCTGCCCAGGTGATACTGGGGGTGGCAGGAAGAAATCTTGTCGATGTTGGTGTTGTTGATTATCATGCGGCTGGTTAAAATTTTGCTGGTGCTGGTTCTGATGAAGAGAGCTCAAGGAAGGGAGAGCAGGTCCTTGTTGGTGATGCTGACGCCTTTGTCGGCTGGGTGAGCCCGGGGGGGGCATAATCAAGTCCCGTTCATGATTTGGAACATGAGCCTCAGGGTTGCGGTACTGAGAGAAATCAAAACTCGGGTTGCGGTCACTTGGAGTCCAATGAGGCTCGCCATTGTTGGTTGACAAGGGGCGCTGCGATGGCTGAAGGGCAGACAGAGCGATCGACGACGGGGCCTGGGCCCAGCCTGAACCCGCTGAAAGGATTTGTGACGGTTGCTGCGGCTGTGGCGGCGGAGTTTGGCGTCCTCTCGGCTGCATGAGACGATGGAGCTCCCGGACGTGGGCGCTGCTTGAGTGCGGCGAGACTGAGTCCGCAGTTAGCTGGGTCGCAGACCTTGTGATGTGAGAGCTGTTGATTCCGAGATGAGAGAGCAGGTGATGAAGTTCGTTATTCTCACTGGCAACTCTCCTAGCCTGCCGCTGGACCTCCGCTGACATATTGACAGAACCGAGCTCATAGCGGCGGATTCGTCCTTCAAGGTCGGCCAGGTAGTCTCGTCGCCTCTGTCGAGACCTTCGCTGGTTGTCTCTCACTCGCTCATTCCTCTGGGAGTGCGCGTCATCGTTAGCGGGGGCACTAGCTGACGGGAATAGGGCTGATGGGTCGGTGACATACTTCTGCATCTTCTCTAGAAGGCTGCTTAGTATTGGCAGGAGCGCCCCTGGTGGAACCTGAAGAACTCCCCCCGGTATCAGACATCTATCTTGACGGTTCCTGCACGCACAGGAGTTGAGTGTGGTTCTTTTGATGCGGGCGGCGACCTGGCCAGGAGGAAATGGAGAGGAAGATGCTGAGCTACAGCTGGGCCTGGGGGCGAGAGAGCTGGAGCAGCAAGGGTTAATAAACCGACCAGTTGAGTTGGGACGGACATCTTACATGTTGGCCGGGGGCCATGGTAACCCCCGCTAGCCAGAATATACAACGAGGCTCTGTGAGCAGCCACTCTCCTTGTCTCTCCTTGTCTCACTGGCGCATGCAAGCTGCACAGGGCACATATGCACCGTCCATGGGCCACGAAATGCGCCCCCAGCCCACACACACCAGGCTCCGCACCAGCTTGCCACTCTACCAAGTGGCGGATGGACGCGCGACTTCTCTAGAGCCCTCGCCGACCGACATCTTGGCCCGGCATCTTGTGGCCCTTCCCTTGCACCGCGTCGCCCGCCCGTCCACCACTCGCTTGCCTCAGCCCAATAAGCTCCAAGGACTTTGTCTTAGAAGCCAGGCTTCCCCCCTCTTCTGTTGCCAGCAACTGCGTCAAGCATATGCCTGTCCAGGGGGGGGGACGATACATCGGTAGCCTCTTGCTCTCCCAGCGGATCGTCATCTCCGGGGTGTTAACTTATATCTCCTCGTCGCGGACCAGCCATACAAGTCGCTGCAATGAAGCAGCACTAATAAGTGTGGGCAGAGCAGCCCACCCGCGATTTATTCTGCCCAGAACAAAAGAAGGCCAAGGGGAAGGAGAGAAATATGAGACGAGAAGCAATAGAAAAGAAATGGAAAAGCACTAAAGAAGGCATGGGAGGAAAGCGAAAAGAACGCACCATCAATCACACTTGCGTCAACTGACTCAGGATCGCAAAAGCTAGCGCACGACATTGCCAAAAGCCCCCAACCGATCCGATTTTCGCCAAAAGCGACAACGGACGAGTCCAGCCCCGCGATAAGACAAATTACATCAAGACATCTCGCTAACCGCCCGGTAATGGTGCTGTCGCGGCTCAGTCAACCCAAGCTTAACCAATGTCCAAGGACCAACCCGGGAGGAAGCGGGGTGGCCACAGCTTCACCGAGTGAGAAAAAGAAAATATCAGGAAGATGACCAGGTTGGGGCGCTAGGCCGAGACTCGCGACCACTCCAGTGGTATTCCCCCCCATGTTCAAAGAAGCAGACAATGGGGCGATACGGGTTTCAAGGTACATGGCAAATCCCGATGTCTCATGGTAAAAAAATAAAACAATCGAAGTAACAGTTCGTGGCGGCGACGATATGCCCGAGGCGTTTGTTTTCCCAACTTGCTCCCTCCCGAGGAGTGTGATTGAGCCGTACCAAGCAGAATGACGGTGATGAATGGCTCCTGCCATGCGAGGATTCTAGAATTAGAATAGACAAGTATTATTCGCAGAGTGCCGACTGACGACAATCAACATGTCGCTGACGGCGCTATTGCGACCGATTAACTTGACACTCCCGACCGCCAGCCGCGATAGCGCCCCAGTCAGCCACTGTAACTCTCAACTTATGCTGGCTTAGCGGCCGTAAAGCCAAGGGCGCCCTGTGTGAGAAAGAGACTATCGGGCTGGCTCAAAATTCTAGAATTAATAATCCGATTTCATTTCTCTAGTTAGTCTCATCGCTTGGATTATGTCATACGTCGCGTGTTTGTTTCTCTCGTGGGTGACATGTCCCAAAAGTTGTGGCCTCCAGCCCTTGAAGCCCTAGACCGAAATCAGAATCACCCTCAAGTCAAGGACAATGGGTACCGTAACATTGCTTTTTTAGAGGCTGTGTCCATGATCCCACGTCTGTGATAGCCTCGTTTGATTCGTGGACACCAAAGGGCCGAACAAACAGGAAAGCAGTCATAAAGCCACGCACCGCGGAATTACCCAGCCCAACACGCCCCGAGGCTGCCCGAGCCCCGAAACCAGGAGACTCCCCTCTAACCTGGCATCATCTGATTTGCAAACCATTTGCCGTCTACAGTAGTGGCGTGTGCATTCCAAGTGCAGCTTCACGTTTCCCTACACCGTCAGTTAGCTAAAACCAACCAGCAAGACATTACGCGTTCAATTAGATTCCATGCAAACCTAAACGCGTTAGACAAAATGACTTGTTCTCTTACCCATGGCTGTAAGAGTTACTTTTTACTTGGCAATCCAATTTCTTGCGATATGAATTGTTGGGAAACCCTCCAAAGGAA
The DNA here is from genome assembly GCA_013406985.1 of Calonectria crousiana. Lineage (NCBI taxonomy): Eukaryota > Fungi > Ascomycota > Sordariomycetes > Hypocreales > Nectriaceae > Calonectria > Calonectria crousiana. The sequence goes on along the minus strand of VTGD01000161.1, from coordinate 73,356 downwards.
AAACCCGCAGAGATCGGCCACAAAAAAGACTGAACAAGCACTTTCGCAAATGAAATCGAGAGCAAGGATCATTCACGCAAAGCCACATGCTTTCTGAGAGAGATGTGCATAGTCATTAATTCTTTCGTTATCGTGCCGTCGATCTTTGAGCAGCAGTGGAGAGACGTTGGACCGCTGCTGAGATGAAGGAAAGGCAGGGCTAGGGTTGGGTGATGTTGCTGTTGGTTGAAGAAGCCGTTCAGTGATAGTGTAATCGATATAAGGGCTTCAGGGGTCTGGTTGCGTAATGCAAATTTTTTCTCGCCGTAATTCGAATCGACAGGAAGAGATTCGGTTCCATTTCGAGTTCTCTGCAATGCACCAAACCCCGACAGTCTATTGAGCATGAGCAGATACACACACTGCCCTACTGCAAGGCTATAGTGGTGCTTTTCCCGTAAAAGATACCCTGGGAATCATTTTATAGCACTTGCCCCTACCCGAGTAGCCGTCAGATGCGCCAAACTGCACCATTTCCTGCATCGATGATGGCGGGCACATGCTCACAGCCTCATCAGACTGCAGCAACATCTTCCCGCCTTCTGGTGTCGAGGACATCGAAACGGCGCAATTGACCAAAATATCGCTTAGGAGGAAACGGGAATGCTTGATCTTCTTGGTCATTCTATTGTTAATGTCAAGAAAGCGGTTCTGTTGGCGATTGCAGTTTCAGATCAGTGGTGGAGCGAACCTGGACCCAGCGAGATCAACTGGGTCCCTGTTCTGTTTGCTGCGGGGCGTGCAGCCTGCTCCAAGTCAGGTAGAGGCCAGGCGGCCACAAAGGGCCAGTTTCTTTGTCATCCCTCAGACACCTCAGGCTCAAATCCCCAAGAGGAATCATTGCCAGAAATTCAGCGTCATCCTTGCTTTTCAGCTTTTTTTCATCATGGTCACACGCCCATTGAGTCGACACTCCCACGTCGAAAGCATGGTCAAGATAAAATCAAAGACGAGGCCGAAAACCGTGTCGAGATGACGAATCAACAAAAAAGAATTGAAGTCAAGACAGTGGTAAGTCCTCAGTGAAAATAAATTCGAAAATTCAAAATTCCCTTTGTTCTTTTCTTCCAGTTGCGCCGGATTACAGACACTCCTTCGTCGCGGCATCGTCTCGGACAACAGAAGACGGCGGGATATACCGCCAATTCAAACCAACCTCAGCAATTCAGGAGCTTTCAAGTGTATCGATCAAGTCTCGAATACCCCTTTCCATTTCATTGGCAGCTCAATGTCGTAGAAATGCCCTCTCCCACGTCGAAGGATTCGATCAACGGTCGGTGACGGATGAATTTGATACACCTACGAGGTGTTGGTGGCATTTGATAACCAACCGCGAAGATACGCCAAGCCTAAGCTTTGGGTAAGTTCTGAGCTTTGAAGATGACACAGGAAGGATGCCTTCGTGGCCAATCCAAACGCAGCCCTGCGCGTGTGATGGGTGGTACTTGCAATCCAACCTTGGTTAATTGTAACAGAGTCACTTCTCCACCGCACTTGTTGCACCGTATCAATCCTAGCACAAATAATGATAATATCTAAAGAAAAATAAGCCTAAGAATTCCGTATAGATTATCCTTGGGAATTGTCGTTCCAAGAATTCGCCACCGGATAACCCTCACATCCACTCAGCTGCCAAAACGAGAAGAAAGAAAAAAGAATCCCCAATTTCTGCCAATGATCGCAACCGATAGTCATTGCACTCTTTGTCTGTAAAAGGGACGCGTCAGCGTTAAACAAAAAAAAAACCGACTGTCACGCTTTGACATCACGCGGCACAACGTCTTGCCCACTTGGCCCATGTACACAATTCCTTTCTCACAGAATCTACTTGCTTTCGAACATTTGCACCAGTTTCCATTCCTTGGACTTCATCCTTTCTGCTTTTAGGGTTTCTGGAACCAGAGACGAGCCGGGCGAGCGCCGAATCGGACCTAGCACCGGACTTGTCTGTCAAGATGAAGCATCACGCCGCGGCTTCGACTTGCGAGGAGTCTGTCTGCCTTACTGGTATCCTGACCTTTAGCAGCCAACTTCCCACTGACTTCCAAGAAGAAACCATCGGCGCATCGGCGCTAGAAGATTCTCTAGTTGGCTGAACGCAGAGGTAGGCATTTGACCGTCACCCTTATCTCTGCTCCTTGACAAACATTCTACACCTCTCTTCCTCTCAAAAGAGAAAAACGGTTTGGTTTCCCTTCTCTTCTTGTTCATAATGTCCCATAGTACATCTATTGATCAATAATAACCTCTTATAGCTGAGCTGAAGGTGAGACTAATCAAGGTAACTGAAAAGCTACGATCCCCTTCACCTATCCCGAGCCGCTCCGAAAGGCGCTGTAAGAGGGTATTCAGATCGAGTTGTTGCCAACAACAGCTTCCCATATCGACCAACCTAGGTGGTTGTGGGTGTGCTTGTCCCTTCCCGCCTCTCTTTTTGGCTCACAAAACATTCCCGAGCACGAACCTGTATCCTTCACCGCGATCACCCACGAGCGAAACACATTCCAAAATCAATGGGCCCCATCTCTCAGCGGCGAAGGCTGACTCGAGCAGGATGCAGGGCATTACAATCAACGCTAGGACAATAATCAAGCGAGTTCCAAAGGTCAGGTTTCAACCGTCAGTGTAGAAACCTACTCCCAGCATCTGGATAGGACGATTTTAGTGACAAACGTACATCTTCCAGCAATGACGTCTCTAAGCATACTTGTGCGCCGCTTTGGTTATGCTTTAGTTATGCGGGGCATAACAAGGCCTGGCTAGTCGAGTGCAAGGGAGGGTTAGATATTTGGTCTTTGCCGTTATTGCTCTTCTTTCGAAGAAAATCAAGAACACTTTTCCCTCCTATGAAACAGGGCCTTGTTCAACCTTGCTTTCTCTAACGAACTCTAATCAAATTCGGCACACAGAGACAACGACCAAACAATCAGAATACGGTATCATTTGACTTTAATGGGTTCGATTGATCTGATTAAGAGAAGAAAAAACATGTAGCTAGGTTTCTTTTAGCTCATTATACAGTGATTTTCCAACATTCCAACCAAGCGGGGAAGGGTGTCATCACTCAACCATCTTACTGCCTCCTCTACCTACCCTAAACCCCTTCTCATGAGAATATCAAAGTATCGGTTGCCAAAGGATAGCTCTGGACCACCCATCAGTGTCCTTTCTGACATTGACTCTTCGGAATGGGTCTCCGCCGAGCCGGCCGCAGGGATGAGGACTCCTATGACCAACGGTTAGGGAGATGACTTTTACAATCCAAGAGCCTCTTGGGAGCCACGACCTCGGACCTTGAAGAGGAAGATTGATGTAGCTCGCACCGGTGCCTGTAGCCAGGATACCAAGTTTTTCCGCGTCCTGAGCTTCGACATAAGCAAGCACAAGGCTGTTTTTCCTTTTCCAAGAAATTGATAGGCCTGGAAGAGTTGTTCGCGGGGAATGTATTCAGATGTGGCGTGTTCGATATCAAAGATAGCAATCAAGCCAAGATGGGAACCAGTTGCGCAAATCCTACCAACGCCTTGTTCGGCATGAAGCTCATTGCAAAGTTTTGTCGGAATGCTCTATCATGAATGCAGTCGACTACACTCGGTGACGTCCAGACACGCCCTTCAGCACATGTCTGGTGATAGCTAGCTTGGCTACCCAAGAGATGGAGCAGCAAGTTGCCTGGCCTTCGCCCCTCCGAAGCCCCGCTGCATAATGCGAAGCAAAGAATAGCCCAATGATTCCTTGAGTCACGGACCGGAACTTGTTATCGGCAATCTCATCCGTACTGAGTCTGACGGATTTTTGAACAGCGTGAAACGGCTGACTGTTGCGACTACTCGAATTCATGTCGCTGTTGTTGTGTTTGGTAAAGAGAGTTGGCCAAAATCTCACACCAACCTTGGTCAGTTGTTCCAGAATACACGAGTTTGTCGTTCATACATCAACATCGGGGGTCAAGGCACTGCGTTGTGGAAGTCACGTTGCAATCGTTGCAATTCACCAAGAAATCACGTCGAAAATTGCACAGCCGCCTAGCGATTCCGATATTGCACCATTAACAGACTACCCCACTGACGAGGTGGGGGTACACTGTCTATAGGGTGGGCGAGGGAGTGAGGGCAGGGTATGAAAAACCTGATGAAGTTCAAGTATTTGGTGCCCAAGCCGTAGGGGCTCTGAAGTAGCCTGCGTTATTATGATCGTATAGAACAGACATTTCAGCTAAAGCTGTTTGTATTCAGCGGCGGTTGCGATGACGATGCTGCTATTGTTGTTAGAGGAAGAAAGAAAAGACTGGCTTGGGAAGGCATCAAGGTTAGCTATCTCCGTTGTGTTGACAAGGCTATTGGGCATCGTAGCCCAAGGGCTGACCAGGGAAAAGCCTAGAAAAGAATAATAAATTACAGAGTTTTCTTCTTGCATTACCTTTGGGCTCCAGCGACTATTGTGGTCGCTGTGCCATCGGATTTGAAAGTATATATCCAGGCAGCCTGCTCCTTGGTTTCTGACCTTGATGGGCTCCTGCTCCCACCAGCGGAACGGCCTTTACAAATTACTTCAGCCAATGTATATATATCAAGGCGTTTGGTCGTTTGAAGGGGCCCAATGCAGCAAAGTGTCGAATGTACACATAGTAATTAATTATTGCATTTCCCAAGACGCATTCAACTCTCACAATATCATGCGTTAATATTCCACCAAAGAAAAAAAAGGAAAGGATGTGAGAACATAAAGCCCAACGCCGGCTAGTCCAGATGTAGAAGCTGACAGGAGCTGAGGGTGCTAGTCATGATTGTATGTTGGGGGACCCTTGCAATAGCGCTCGGGAAGGTGCCCGGGATGAGGGGAGTTGGCAGCACAAAGTTCGGTTCGAAAGAGCGGTAACACCATGAACGGGGAAGCTCGCGGGCGTGATCAACAACAGAGTACAGCCGCGCATTTCGTGACGGGGTTGGCGTTGCAGGAAAGGTCACAAGGGAAAAACAAAACTTGGCCGTCTGACAAAAGGCGGTTGGGCTGGTTTTGGGCAACGTTGAGCTTGAGTTTCCTTGCCCGTTCGGTGGCACTGGGGCCATCAGAAACGTGAATGGCCGCCCGGGAATGACACCGACGGCTATGCTTGTGTTCGCAACTGGTGCTTACACGACAACCACCATGCACATCACACTGTCAGCCCGTCTTCCGTTCCCGCGTACAACGGCGGCCTGCTCTATGCACCCGCCAAGGCTGACCAGGCGAGAATATGAGAAGGATATTGTAATACGGATCTTACGTTGGTCGTGATACGAGATGTGGCGGTATCGGCCTTGGTGCTGCTGTGTAATTCCGATTCCCGTTGAATCTGAAATGCCCAAGCGAAGTCCCATCTTCGCCTCAGCTCAACCATCCATCAAGCTGGCCTTGAATTGCATCCCGACGCAGGATTGCCGTGCTGCTAAGCTTGCCGTAGCACAATGTCTGGGGATTCCAATTTAGCCGCCAGAAGCCAGCTCCAAAGCTGAGATGACCATGAGCCGAGAATGACGCTCAAAGCTTGCCAGCAAGTAGCAGTTGACATGTCCGCGTATGCCTGCCTTGTCAAAGCAAGATCAACAAACCCCCTCCCCGCGGGGTTCCAGGGGTTGACAGAATCCGGGGCACATCCCACACCACAATGGACCGTTTCAACGGGCTTCCAGCCCAGTTCTTTTTTCTTTTCATCCTTCCTTCCATTCCTTCTCCATCTAATATCCTCGGCTCTTAGGCACGGACGAATGGCTGACTGGCTAATTCATTTGCCGTCGACAAACTAGCAATGAAGGAGGGCTGCCAAGAGAGACAAGTCGCAATCAGTCTCCGCTCGAGTCATCACGATACCGGGGTGAGATGCACAACGGACTACGTAAGTTGCTGCAATGACAACCGCCCCTGCAACCAGGCAAACGCATCCCAGCACGGCCAAGACCTGCCAGGGAACCCAACATTTCAATGCCCAGCCAACAGGATGTGACTGTTGACAGACACATCAGTCATTTATCTTGTGTGCGCACAAATACAATGCCGCATCACCTCTCTTCCACTTTCGTCCTTCGTTGTCGCCAAGGTACAGGGTAGTTTTGTTTTTTGGTGCAAGCGGGGTCAGGTTGCAGAAAGCCAAGCCAAAAGCCATTCAAAACGTCTCTTGGCCAAGCACACAAAAGAGCGCAGAAGAAAAGAATAACGGATTGGCCCCTCTTTTTTAGCACCAAGGAAGACGTAGCTAAGCCCATGCCCAGACACTACGTGATGCTTGAGCTTGCTATGCCCTGTGTACAGTCCTCGCTTGTTTCCTGCACGCCGCTGCGTCTGGAGCTTGTTTTGCAACCATGGCGCAGGAAGAAAAAAAAAAGCTTGGCCGCCAAGCACGATCCAAATTAAGCTTGTCCAACAAGCTTGCGCATCTTCGTGTCTCTGAGGTTACGGCCAAGCCTCGGCAGGCGAGTGCAGAGCCCAGAACGAGAGGATTGAAGAGGGGGCGTGGTGGGCACGAAGTCCAGAATCAGATGATTGGGGTGCCATTTCGACGCCCCTACCAAACTTCGACTTCAGGGGAGCAGGAAGCCCACCCTCTTCTAAGCTCGTGGGCTACTCAAGGTTGTAGTTGTGGCGAACAAGTCAATCGATCGCGTGCAGCATAAAATTTTACTTGTGTAGGCGGTTTGTTTTGGCGTCGCATTGCCACCAAGACCTAACTCGCGCCCGATAGGCACACAAAAAAAGGTCTCTGTCGATGCTCCAGCCAGTCTCGCCCCTGCATTAAACATGACCAGCGACGACATTGACTTTGCGGCTTGCCCGCTCAAGGAAACTCCATCGCCCCAAGCACCATCGATGGCGCCCGTCGTCGGTGATGGCGTCGCCGCTGCCCAGCTTAGGGAAATTGGATTGGAGCCCCCTCCCCATCTCACCGAATAGCTGGGAGTGATAACAGACGCTGCTCACGGTGATTGGAGGAGATGAGAGGGGTGTTTCCCCCAGTGTTTCACTCGTTGTCTGCCCGCGTCCACAGACAGACAACAGGCCACAGATGCAGTTCCAGGCCCAATCTTGAAGAGCTGCGTGCTGCTTGATGCAAACTGGGACCGCAACTGCGGCCCCTCTCTTCCCACTCTCACTGCACACACATCTTGCAGTCTCTATCTCTCGGCCACCCTCCATCCCGCCCTGCAAAAGCCTCGTTCGTCATGATGGACGGTCGAGGGGCACAGTATGGGGTTGCAATTTGGGGACTAGCCGGTACATGTTCAATAACAGGACCGTCCAACGTGGAGACGGCATCGGGCATCGTGAGTCGTAAAGGGCGGGAAACTTGCCGAGACACGACACATGACACTGTGAGAATGGGTGGTCCATGTCTCCATCCATCCCAGTGCCAGGGTTTGGGTTCTCAAACGGCTGGCGCCTGCTTTCTTGTTGGGAGGGGGACCATAAATTCAATTGGATGAGACGACGAAGGAGAAAAAAAAAGCGACAACAAGCGGTCCTTGCGGCGCCTCTGCTTGCCTTGACAGGAAACTATCCGCGGAAGGCTGAGCGCAGGATGCCGCCTCAAATTGCACTCAAGGTGAGGCATTTTTTGCTGCTGGCTCCGGTCTGGGAGGCCAAGCAAGCGCCCTTCCGCTGTCCCATGAGTAACCCGTGTTCGCCAAACCCACGCTATCAATAAAAGGACGATGGGTGAGGGGAGCCCCTAAGCAGGCTAAGCGGGTCTGGGCCTTTGGCATGCCCCGGCTTCCTGGATGGGGGATGGGGACCAGGGTTCGCCAAGGTCTGGGGGAGTCCTGTGCGGGAGCTGTACATCATCACGGCTCTTGCATCGTGGCTGGATGGGATGGATGAGAAGGAGGGGGGCAAGTTTCTTCAAGTATCTTGATTGTTGACATTTTGTGTTGGCGACGCTTCAATAGATATTTTGCGAGCTTTGATGATGCTCTCCACCCCCAGTCTGTAAACAGGTAGCACCAGTGCAACTGTTACGGGCCGACGGAAGTGAGCTCCAATGGCTTGATGATGCTGGCAGCCTTCATCCACCCCAATTGAAGTGACATGGAACAGCAGCGGTCCTGTGTGAAGCTGACCGGTCCGACATACACCCCATGGGACCCGGACGAGGCGGGATTTCTTTGATGCGTGACTTGCCAACGCCAATCAAGACGGTCCTGATGATGGTAAACTCCCCGCCGTCCCAACCAGCACAAGGACGAATTATCGTGAAACCCGATCCAGCGCTAGCAAGCACACCGGTCTGACGGCCAGTGCCGGTGATGGTGTCCGCCTTTATGGGCGCGATGGAATGGCTTGTTAGTCGTGTTGGCTTGCTCGACGCATCCACTCCCTCTTGTCCTCGAGGCACAGCCAGGCCAAGGAGACGAAGGCCAGCCACCCGGCTGGGCGAGGCAGAATGGTGCCATGGCCTCCCCGCCCGCTCTTAGTTCCCGATCCGAAAAAAGAAAACAAAGTCCAAACTACAGAAAAAAAGACCTGTAGGTATCATATATCGAGTTCAAAACTGTATACGTAGTTAGTAGCTGAGGTAAAACCAAACCCACCCTCTGGCTCTAGTGGCACAAAAGCGGTCGGGGTCTGGACTTGAGCCATCCTTGCTTGGGCTGCGCGAGCAAGAAGCTTGTACGGTATGCCTGAATTGTAACAAAGTATGACCCGGTAGTTGGTCTGCCTGGTCTTGCCACTGAAAGATAGTCTTTCTCATGCGGGAACTAACAATACTCCGGATATCGGCTGAAACCCTACTTATTACTCTGTTTTTTTTTTGTTGCCCTTGTCACGTACTGCCACAAGAGCAACGTGGCTGTCATGGTTGGACATGAGCAAGTACATGCCCAATCCCCCACTCCCAGAAAGAAACAAGTCATGATGGATTCGTGGCCCTCTTGTTTCATGGCCGGTTCGCTGGCGGGCTTGGATGCATCGTAGCAGACGCCTCAGCCACGACTGCATACGCATATAAGCCGGCCCAAAGAGGATGTGTCCAAGGGTGACGCCGCAGCTGAAACGCCGTCAAAATGGTTGGGGGGGGTTGGACGCCACCAGAGGGCTTTTTCGGGATCCTAGCAACGCCATAAGCTCTGGGTTGCCCAGAGAGGCCTTCCACTCGGATATGGCTGCCGAGAAGGACTGCCTTGCTTTTTAAGAACTGGCGGCAACTCAAGCCAAAATGATGAATGGAAACAGTTTCCGCCCACCCGGTCTCCATCCCTCCAAGGGACTATACACGCTATCACGACACATGATGCATGATAAAGTGGTTCAATTGCATTGAGGACTACCACGAGTTGTCTTCAAGCAGCAGCAAAACCAGCGTTCAGGACCCAAGAACGGGTCACGAGACGGAGCTGGAGGGGTACCAGGGGAAAAGTTGCATCTGCAAACTGCACCTTGCAGGATCCCAGAGATGCCTGTCTCCTGACTGTTTCCTGTTCTGTCTTTTCTCACACATGTCTGCGCCGGAGAGACATGCAATTTGTTGCCTGTGCATGCAGCAATGCGGCTAGGATGCCCTCCCCGGTGGCGGCAGCATACAGCAGTGACGATGTGCGCGGATTATTTTCCGCAAGCGAACCAGTGGGAGGCCCATGAAAGAGAATAAATCCGGGGCGTCCGTGGGGGCCAACTGGCCAAACCCAGAGCCTTCAAGGAACCCAAAGTTTCCCAGCTCATGGTTAAACTCTGAGACAACCCGTACTTTGACAGTGTTGCTCGCGCCGCGTTTTGGCGAACTGGATTTGCTGACGCGAACCACCAAAAAAAAAAAAAAAACCGTTTGATAGCCCGCCAACTTAATGGCGGATAGCCCTCTGCTGTTAACCCCAAGGGAGAAAAGCTCGGAGAGGGTCTGGGCGCGCCCCAAGGCTGACCAGATGCAGCACGCTGGCAGACGCCACGCAACCATTTCAGGCTGGCCGCAACTCATATCTATTGTTGGGCATGTGCGATTGATGTTTGTTTGAGACTGCTGTCTCTCGTCAACTTCCGTGTCGCACGTTCCTCGTGCCATTTACAAGCTGGGAACCTTGCATGGGCGCGGCGTGAAGCCGGGGCGGCCGCTGGACTGCGTTGTAGGGGTTAGCAACATTCGGTCGTGTCCTAACGAGAGCGCCTCGCGGAATGTGAATTAGCTTTAGGTTGCTATTTTCTCCCCCGCAGAGTTAATGACTTCAGCGCTCCCGCGTTCTGTGTCTATATGTGTGTGTGTATGTGCGCGCGTGTAACTCATCTGCGCGACGGCGACGTGGCGTTTAGCATTTTGAACCATAGGGGGCATACGCATTATTGCGGCCTGTGGTCTACCCTAATGTAAACTCTGCCTTCCGTCGTGTCTTGGCTCCCGTATATGCTCTCACCTTGCGAGAGACACGCCCGTAGATCGCCGTCAAGGCTTGACGAAAGACCTTGACCGGGCGCTACACCGTAATGACGATCAAGAAGCTGCCAAGAACAATGGTCGCATGCTTGTCGCAGGTCAATGCCGCAAGCCAAGAACCTCGAAACAAATGACCATACCGGACCTTAATGCGCGAGAGAAGGTGCCGGGCACCAGTTCGCCCTCGCCTTGGAAGGAAGAGAGGGTCACGATGGCTCGATTGGTGCGTGTGGGCGAAAGCGGGCTTACACGACGTAATAATCCACCAGACAGCCAAACAAGGGAGTTGGACCCGTTCTCCACCGCAACTTCGGGAAACGAAGATTATTATTGCTGACACATGGCGGTATTTGGATCTCGACAGCCTCATTCAATTGATTAACTGGCCCGCTGGAAGCGAGGCGAGGCGAGGCGAGTATGGCTCAGTCATTTACACGACTAATGCATCAACTACCGATATCGACCTCCTGCCAAGACGACGAAATTGCCATGGTGGCCGTCAGTCGTCGGGGACAAGACTTTAAATCGCCGTGTGTCAGAGCACTGCCAAGTTTAATCAGAAGAAACGTGTGTCGATCGCCTCTTGTGGCTTTATTGGGTGTGTGCATGTCTCTCATCTCAGGGCAGCTCTCCTGGCGTGAGGCCGGCGGTCTTGCTGGACACTAGCCAGCGGCCTGGCGAGTGAGCGTGGGTGAGGTGAGACAAGTGGCTCCTCCAAGGGACCTGGGGGCGTGCCATGGGACAGCCAGGGATCGACTCCACCTCCGGGGCGCATATGACGCACTCGCACCCGTGCAAAGCATCCCTGCCTCGAGAGGCGAGTAGGAGCGCAGCGGAGGGCGATTGGGTGTGGAGGGACGGATGCGTGGAATGCTGCAGACTCCCGGACCGGCTCTGGGAGCGGGTGTGGGATTTCGGGGTTTCGCACGCGATAGAAGAAGTCGTCGGCGCGACGAAACGGGCACATGTCTTATTGTTTGTGTGTGTGTGTGTGTCCCTACAGTGAACAACGGAGAAGGCACGCTTGGACGGAGACGTGGAGATGGCCTAGCGGGAGCGACGGTCGGCGGTGGACACGGGACTTACTCGGCATCCAAGCCTCCATCCACGTCCGAAATGGCACCCGCCAAACCTTGGCCACAACCGGCTCTGGCTAGAGGGACAGTTTAATCCAGACAGCGATTGCGCACAGCAAGTCCCTGAGATTGAATGAATGGAAATGGCTGAGATCTCGCTCAGGGCCCTGCTCATCTGGGTAGGGGTGGAAACCGACAGGCTTGGCGACCAAGGAGGCCCCCCCTGGCACTCTTGCGCAGAAGAAGCATGTGGGACCGGCCACTGTTCAAGCTTCTTCATGTCGTGGGACACGATGCCTCTTTTCAGCCCCATAACCGGTCACGTTGGAGCCCGTCTGGCGATTGTTGCTTGATGCAGCTGCTGATCTGTCCGACTTTCTTTTCATTGCTCTCATGACAAAGCTTAAACGACATCGATAAGAGGGAATGCTTTTGTGTTTTTGAGTGGGGGGAGGGGCGATAGAGTTTTTTGCCTCATCTTTTGAACTAATGCTAATAATGGCTTCGGAGAAGGGAAAGAGAGAAGGATACGCCCCCCCAAAGTGCCCCAACCAGGCCTAAGATGGCATCGCCAGGTTGGCGTTATTGTGCGAGGTACGTAAATACCTCTCATCTCCTTATCTCGCACCGACACGCGCACGGGTGGCGGGCCAGAAGGCAAATGGACATTAGATTTCAAGCTTACTTGAAATAATCTCAAACGGCCGCGCAACATGTCTTTGGTGTCGCTGGATCAACAGTGTCAATTGCCGGATTGCGAATGGTTTGCGAAGGAGAAGAGATGGATGACCGCCATAGATGCGCTGGCCTGTGTGTGATGGACCAATGTCTGCGACACGGGGTGGAGATGCAAGAAAAGTAGGTTATTTTAGAGCCCAGGCACGGTACAGCGCGCAGCAGTGCTTGTCGCAGACAGCGAACCAAGGGACGCCTTCCGTGGGCATGGGCCAAGCAAGATGGACGCTGGGGAATGACGATTATCATCAAGGTTGATCGTCGCGAAACGCCAAGAACCGACGCCGTCGCAGTCGTCGCAATGGGCGAGGCTTGGCGATGCCAAAGCTGCGACAGGAGTCGGTGATACTTTGCACAGTAAGAATGGCTGCGACGGGGACGGTGGACGGCCAGCGGACGGCGGACGTGTCTTGTGTGAGAGCGGACAGCACTCGGATGCTTGGCAGTTATCCCTCGTCTCGGCCACTCAGCCTGAGCGAGTGAGGCACTGCTGTAAGGGCTATCGTCGGTCATTTGGCGTCCTCAGGTCCCAGGGTAAGGGTACGAGGGATCCGCTCTGGCGCCAATGTCACATTCGCAGACATGGTTCTGACAAGTGCGGCCGATGCAGTGCTATGTTGCGGCTGTCGGAGGACGCGCCGCAACGGATGAAGGGGACAACGACAAGGAAGGCGCGTGGGTGAAGGAGAGAGAACCCGGCCAGCCAATCAGGTTGCTCAAGTGCTGAAAAAAAAACATGTGTGTGCGTGCATGTATGTGTATCTTTGGGGCCTTTGGGGGCTACGGAAGCTGTGACGGAGAGCCGTGGCAGCGCGCAGAAAAGGAGAGGCAGGCGAAATTTCCGAATAGTGCCGCTCCAGTGCAGCGGCTACCATCGCTACCGCAGCCAGTGGCTGTTTCTTGGACTGGGCCAGGCTTGTTTTGTGGTCCTCTTCCCACCGCACCGTTGCCGTCTGTACCGACCATCCCAATCATACTTGAGCCTCCCCAAGGGGCCCCAATGGCCCTAATGGGCGGCTGTCGCGGTGGTAGTGGACGATGGATGAACGGTGGATTTGGGGCGGGTGGACATCGGAGCTCGCCCTGGACCTGGTCAGCAGCGTCACTGACAGGCTGATTCCGCCCAAGGAGCGACCGAAATACACATGGCACTGGGCCCAGGGCCCTCCAGACCCTCTAGACACTAGCAGGAAGGTGCCTATATTTAATTTGCCCAGGCTCCATTTGCCTTCGGGTGCAGCTTCCAGCGCGTTGAGGCCAGGGGCCTGTCTGGCGTGAGGTGGCAACCTTGCTGCAAAGAGAGTATCCGCAAAAGCCTCGCTCGGCGCTCTCGTGGGGCTCGTCCTGCAGCCATCAGCAAACAAGCAACGACAAGCAACGACAAGCAACGCGGTGGCTGTTCCGCCGGCTGGGGGCTGATATTCATTTCTGGGGCTCCAGGGTTCCTATTGCCAGGATCGGCCAGATGGTGGGTCGGGGTCGCTTTCTCGACTGGGCTTGAAGGCACACGAGCGTAAAAGCAGCAGGTTGACTGACGTCCCGGTGGAGGTGGGGGGCAGAGAGAGTGAGTGCGGCTTGAAGAGGGCTGCATGGACCATTCTGGTCCAACGACGGTGTTACTGCTCGTGTACGCATTGTTACTTTACGATCCGAGATTTGGCGATTTCTAATTGATAAATTGCGCCAATGTAGCTGATGCAAATAATGGCGGATGGCTGAAGGCTGTCAACCCGGGTGCTCGGCCGGACATTGAGGGTAGTAGAGCGGGATCTACCCGGGGAGGCGTCTACATGGGGGGGCGTATGAGGCATACCCTCAGTGCGCCGTGCTGCATCATACCATATATTGGTCATGGACAGGAGGGTTACGGCAGGTCAAAGTCTGCTTTTGGTCTGTTACAGAAAGCCATTGATATAGGGGGGAATCCATGCCCGACCGTCCATCACGTTTCAAACGGATCAGCATCTGGGCGGGCGGTGAGGCCAGTCGACACGGACGTGCTGGTTGGGGACATACTCAACAACCTAGCCCACATCAGTGAGGAAGACCCATAC
>VTGD01000161.1:0-59029 GCA_013406985.1 Calonectria crousiana | reverse complement strand
ATGATGACGGCCGACATCGCCACGGTGGTGAGTGGGCTCCCTTGACCGCCAGCAGGCATGACCAAGACCTGATTGATCTGGACAGAGAAGGTGAATCAATGACAGTTTTCGTGACAATGTGGTCCGTCCCAAATGTCTGACAAAGTCTCGGTGAGATTTGTCGACTTGGAATTTGGGTAGTGCCCTAAAGTGAAATAAAGTAAGAGACAACATAATAGTGCAGTCGAGATCAGCAGGAAAGGGATAACAACAATGTCTCCCCCCCCTTCAGCAAGTACCGAGGCGGCGTGGCATCAAAGTCCAAACAAAAATCTTGAGGCTCTGCATTAAGAAAAAGAAGAAAAAAGGAGAGAGAAACTAGACTTTAGCGTTATCTGCAGGTAGAACAAAAAAAAAAGCCGACCATGGTATCAGGTGGAAGTGAAAAGACAAAAAAAAGAGGCTCTGCAAAGGTCGGTCAAAAGGTAAGTTTGGAGCGGATGATGGGTTTGGAGGCGCTTATACGGCAGAGCGGCACGAATGTGCAAACCGAGGTGGTGGGTGCCATCGTCACTTGTCAGTCACATTGGCTCGCCAATGTGCAAGATCGAAAATGCCCCGGACGGAGCCATCCACATCCACATGCAACCATGTTATCCAGGGGCAGACCGGGCGAATCGCAATGGCGTCAAGACGACTGGCTGATTGGATCCAGGCTCTTCCATGCTGCCAGTTCCACCCGGCGGGTCTGGTACTCAGTACTTGGAGATGATATAGAGATTTGCTTTCGGGCGCGGGTATCAAGCTACAACAAAATGGGCTGGTTTATGCCCGCGTCGTGCATTCAGATCCAAAAAAAATATTTATCCAGAACATTGCAAAAAAAAAAAAAAAGAACAAGAGGAGGAAAATAGAGACAATGACAGCGGCGAGGATGCGAGCCAGATGGTTGAATGAGAGAGCCAGAATGCTCGTTGAGAATGCCGAGCCTCCGCCACGAATGAGGTGGTGTATGTGTTTGCAAGCCGCTCGAGACACTGCCATTGCAAAGACGACGTCGTCGGCCGTGTGCGCGTGCGCGTGTGCCCATCACGACGGCGAACCCAACAAACCAGATTAGAGATTGGAGGTGGGAAGGAACGTGGTCTCGGTCACCCTGAGCAGGACTTGAGGGGGGAAAATGGCGCACTGTGTACCCGACGACAATCCCAAAGGCAGAGAAAAAAGAAGACGGCGAAGAACAGCAACAGAAGAAGGCAAATCCACTCTTTTGCTGCCCACACGCCCCAGCGCAACCTCCACACTCGCACCTCATCCAAACATCGAGCCTTGGCAGTTTGGTCGGGTCATCTGTAGGAGCTCTGCACAATGTGCACTCCCCCCACTCCCCATCTTCGTTGTGGTCTCCCTCGCACACTCCACCCCCTTCCTCCCCCCCAGTCGCTCATCGTTCCCCACGCCCCATCGCAGGCAGCGGAGCGCGGCTTCATTCATAACTCGCAGTGGTTCCCCCAGCTGGACGGAGAAGACACAAATACAGCTGCGCGCTTTTTCTAATCCACGATCTGCCATCTGCTTCGGCTTCCTTTTTCTCCCTTCCTTCCTCCTACAATCCTTTCCCCCTTGTTCCCATCCGGGTCCCTTATTTATAATTATTACAGAGAACAAAGCACACGCTCCATTGCCGGCTTTCACAGACGCATTGTTCAATTTCATGCGGCCAATTCCTCTGCCCCCTCCCCCTCCTCGCCCTCGAGCCCGTCCCCGGCAGCCTCTGTTCATGTCCAATTTTCGAACCTAGTCCCTTCGTACTTAATCCCTAGGTTGGAAGCGTGAGAACATCGAGCAAGAGCATCCAGACGAGAACGAGGCTCCCTTGGAGAATTGACGAGGAGCAACCAGAAGTTGCCTGGGCGAACAGAACAAAATTTCACTTTAATCCTTTCCTCACCAACACCAACAAATAACACCAGACAACAACGAACCAAACGACAAGACGAGTCAAACCGCCGGCACAAACGGGTCAATCCTGCAATCCTGAGCCCTCACGACATCAGTCAAGACTGTACGCACTCACGCCGCGTGGCTTGACATTGTGACTAGCAGCTTCATCGCTTCATCAACCGCGCCATTCAGAGATTCGCATTTTCAAAGTGCCGTCCGAAACCCACCGGACCGGACTCAATCTCGTGCTTTACCAGCGACGTCTTGATCACAACCCCTCCTTTGAGCTGGATGGAGATTCGACCAACCACTGGGCCAAAGTAACGAATCTGATTCAAGTCAAGTGCCTATTTCCTCTTGCCATTGAGTTATTGGTGTGTGTCCTTGGCGCCGTGGTTTCTCGCCGCTCCCAGTGACCAGCCCCCGCCCCCAACCACCACCCTAGGATCGCTGTACCACCAGAGGCTCCAGTACCTGGAACCGCTGTACCCCCTCCACACCCCACTGGGACCATTCCCTACCCCGGGGCGACCCCCGTCAGTTCGTACCGTTCAGCGCGTCTCGTTGAGCATCCTCCTGTCTCCTTCAGTGTTCAGCCAGCGTTTGCACTCGGCCATACCCACTATAGCACAACGCTTGGCGACCGAAAGCGAGAACGCGCGCACCCCCCCCAAAAAAAAGTCACGAACCTCCGAAGCAGCTCGATCCGTCATGGCGGCTCTCTCGGCCCCAGGGATGCTTGTAGCTCCGCACCAACAGACGCTCCAGCCGATGCAGCACCAACCACAGCATCTGTCGCTGCTCGACTCAGCAGGTATGGGATGAAGCTTTTCCTTTTTTTACCACTTGATCTTGTCTCTTCCTGATTGCTCGTTTCGGATTTGCCTCTTGTTTTTTCGTTCGGTTTGTTTGGTAATCATCCTTTTGGCCCCCCACGCCTTGCCCGCAAGTCATGGCCAAGCTGGTCTCCTTCAACATCGTCATCATCATCACCACCATCATTGTCACGTTCTGTTTGTCATCGGGCCCGCACTCCCTTCGGCGTGACGGAAAGAGGCATTTGGTTCGCCCCCCAACCCACCCCCTGTGCGCCCTCACTGCTATTCCCGGAGTCCAGTGACGTTGTTGAGACGGGAAAAACGGCACCCTGCCTGACCTTCTGGACGTCGCTGGAGTCTAGTCCTGTCCTGGGTACGTGACTTGGTTCAGCTGCAAGCCTCCTTTCGCGCTGTGCCACCTGGGCTTGGGCTGGGCCTCGGGAACTGCAGGACAAGGGCCTTCCCGGCCTGCCTGGGCGTCGCCGACAAATTTGATTCACCCTTCACTCTCCCCTAAAACACTGTTACTCGCTGTGCCCGGCGCCCGTTACCCACTGAGCTGCTGCTGCAACTCAACTGCGCAACAACCCCTGCCTTGCCCTGGCAGCCCTGCTGCTGTCCATGGGGGCCTAGGCCGGCCTGCATCATCTTGCTGGCGCCGCTCTGCCTTGTTCACTTATTTTTTGCCTTTCCCCTTGGTCCCCTGTCCCCTGTCCGTTTTGCCTGTCCTGCCCATCCTTGCCTTGCTGACGTCTTTATTCGCTCGCCTGCCTACAGATAAAGGTTCATCCTGTCCTCCACCACGATCCAACTCTGCCAGCAGCTTCCTGTCCGCCTCATCGCCTCGAGGCTTTTCCACTGATCTGACCGACTCAATTCTTGAGGAAGGCGGCGAATCTGGCAGCGAGTCCCCCGTCGAGCCCGTCACGCCCGTCAGCCGCCATTCCCAAGACTTCACCTTCCAAGGCCAGGACCTCGAGACGTTTCAGTCCTACCAGGGCTTCTCGACATCGGCCTCGGCCGCGCCTATCCCAATTCCTGGTGCAAGCCAAGTTTCAACCGGCACCGTCTCACCGGGCAAGTTTGGAAGCTACTTCTCTTCATCGCACACATCCAACTCGTCGCGTCGACCCTCTTACACCACCGAGTCGACCACACCCAGAGCCACCGAAACCGACGTCACATCGACGGGCACCCCACTGTCTCGTCGCTCAACTCGCGGCTCAACCTCGAGCTTCAAGCGCACAATGTCATCCTTCTTCCGCCGCACAACTTCGCAGATCCAAGTAAACGGAGGCTCTGCAATCACAGACTCTGCGGCACCCTCCATCTCGGGCGCCTCAGAGCCCACAACCAACAGCCAGCGTCGCACGAGCCACTCCCGCCGCCTCTCTCACAACCGCTCCTCGACCACCACTCGATCAAATTCCCCGCCCACTCCTGATTCCCCCTTGGAGATGGCTCCCAATACCCGCGAAAAGTCTGCAAACGGCGCCGCTTCCGATCAGACCGACTTCAAGAAGAAGCGCGCCTCTACAGGCCTGTCCCTGCGCGGTCGCGCAGTCAACTTTGTTGGCGGCACCATCCACCGTGAAAAGAACCGACCTCAGTTACGCCGTCGGGCTAGCAGCTTTGACGGCAGCAGACCCAACACGCCTGTTGCTGCGCCCCCGCCTGCGAACGAGGCGACCTATCCTCCCGAGCGATTGCCCTGGCCCCTCCCCCCTGACTCGGGCACTGGTGCCAAGTCCCGCCGCCTGAGTTTGAGCCTCCCCGACGACTTCTCTGTCGACGTTGCTGAACTCCAGAGCGAATTCGAGTACCAGAGCAAGTTTCTGGGCCGTCATGGAAAGCACCTGGGCAAGGGCGCTGCCTCCAAGGTGACGCTCATGATGCGTAAGGGATTCCCCGAGGAGCTGTACGCCGTCAAGGAGTTCCGTGGCAAGTCGCACCGCGAGAGCCAGCAGGAGTACGAGAAGAAGATCAAGTCAGAGTTTAGCATCGCAAAGAGTCTGCACCACCCCAACATCGTAGAAACGATCCGCCTGTGCACCGATCACGGTCGCTGGAACCATGTCATGGAATATTGCTCAGAAGGCGATCTTTTCGGCTTGGTTCAGAAGGGCCACCTCAAGGGCGAGGACCACAAGAAGGACCGCCTGTGCTTGTTTAAGCAACTAATTCAAGGAATCAGCTACCTGCATGCCAACGGCATTGCTCACCGTGACATTAAGCTTGAGAACCTGCTCATCACCAAGGACAGCAAACTCAAGATCACCGACTTTGGAGTCTCGGAGGTCTTCTCCGGCACTCACCCCGGACTCCGCGAATCGGGTGGACAGTGCGGTCGCAACATGGGTGAGGTGCGCCTCTGCTCCCCTGGCATCTGCGGCAGCGAACCCTACATCGCCCCCGAGGTCCTTGCTAAGAAGCACTCGTACGACCCCCGGCCACTGGACGTTTGGAGCTCGGCCATTATTATGATTTACCTCACTTTTGGCGGTGCTATCTGGTCGCGAGCTGAGGCTGGAAACACGCACTACGACAAGCTGGTCAAGGGATGGGACAACTGGTACGCCAAGCACCCCGATCCCGAGGCTGCCATCTCCGACACGGATTATCCCAAGTGCTACGCCCTGGATGTTGGTGTCAGCCCACCAGCCCTTCGTCGTCTTCTCCTTCAGATGCTCAACCCCGAGCCGAGCAAGCGTATCAGCATTCACGACGTCATCAACAACCGCTGGATGAAGAACGTTGAATGCTGCCAGCTGGAGTCTTACGATGACCCCACCCAGATTATTGACGCTACCAAGAAGGACGCCACCAAGAACGGTAGCAAGAAGATCTTCTGCCACAACCATTTGCCTCTCAAGAGCCTCGGAACTCACTCGCTGGGCAAAATGCCTGGCCAGGCAGGTTACTAGACGAATTTACGATGATGAACGAAGCAGGTCTGTTGGCCAAGCCATTTGGGTTAGACGTGCGCAACAACAAGCGCCCATTAATGCAATTGCCTGGATGGCACGAGATCTGCTCATTACTATCATGTTTTTTTCTCGGCTTTTTTTTTTCTTTGTCAAATCATGCACCTACATCGGCGTTTAGGAGGATGGTGACCATGGGATAAGGGGGGTCGGAGAGCCCGCATGGTCTGGAGTTGACGAGTTTGTATGCATTCTTTTCATCAAGAATATTTTCAGACAAGATGAGGTATTCTACCGATCCCGGGCCGTGTCTGGGATCGGTATTTACATCGTATATAGCCGAGACATGGACCGGATCCATCCACTTGGGTCTAATTGTCAAACTCCTATTGTCTTTTTCATTTTCCCCCAATTTCTCGCGTCGAGGTTCGGACCGATGGAGGAACACATACTTGCTTAATATCCGAAGGCATACATGGTGGATCTCAATTCCTTGAGGGAGGAGAAAAAGTATCGATGCAGTTTGGGGGCTTCTTCAAACTCGTTGTAATTTTGATGATTGTTTCCTTTTTTCATGTTTGGATGTATTGCTATGATCCTCTCAAGTATGAAATTTAGGATGGGGGAGCCTTCAGAAAGATGGAGGATGGATGATGAGTTTTGGAGTGCACGGTATGGTTGAAGAATTACGAGCTATCCGGCACTGGCAGGATCAGGTTTGCGAAAACACAACAAACTTGACTTGCATTGATGATCCGCAAAATACTTTATTTGATATGACACGTGAATAAATGGTAACAAGTAGTGATTGCAGTGCTCCATGAGGATGTGTTTTGCATGTGTCAATTGCAACCGGACAAGACATGGCTGTTGTGCCGCAGTCGCGCCGAAAGCGTCACGATGCCGGCCACCGAGGAATTTGGAACCCGAGCCGGCGGTCGGCGTGCGGCCGGCATCTAAACCACCTGTTTACCCACGATTGTTACGAATACGCCCGGAGACGGGCCTACAAATGGGCAAATTTCGCATGGTGGAACCAGGTGCAGCATTTTACGGCAACGTGGGACAAAATGAACCTGGGCGAGCTGATAACGGAGGCGAGCTTATTTGGACGGTAGCCAGACCTGGCGGACCGGAGCAAAGGATCATTGTCTCGCGATAAAGGACTGAGGATCCACGGTGCCGTCTTTGCAACAGCGATAACGGCGACCGAGTTTGACACATTTATCGGCGCCATCTCGAGCAAACGTCGGTCAGTTGATGGTAGTTCATTCGCGTGATGCCAAACCCGCCCCAACATCACGTTGTGGCATTTCGTATCATGGACATGTTCATCCGGCATCACAGTTCGAGGCCGTCCAAATGTGCTAGAATAGGTTAGATCTTTCGGAGGCATGTGATGGGTGGAAAGCAAGCGACGTCATCCGAAGCGGTGTAAGTTGACATGCTGTCGAGGGGGGGTGCACGGGATAAGAGACGAGGGAATTTTCAAATGTGTTTTTGACATGTAATGTGTGGCGGATGTTGAATGACAGGCGAGGAAGAGTGCTGATTGTAGAACCAAACACGGCATGGGGTTGTCCTCCAGGAAATCGGGGTTTTGGGTGGAGCTTGAGTCATCAGAACCAGGGCAGAAGCTTTCTTGGTCTTCCATTGAGCATGGTTTTTTTGGTCTCGATTCATGGAACGCCTCGAGAGTTTGCTGTCTTGGATCATGTGTGGCGGCGGTGTGCTCTTACCCCGCTGTTCTATTGGTCGCCATGGGATTGCAAAGGGATCTGACAAAATCGGTCATGAACATATGACTAGACACATGGTTTGAGGCAAGACGACGAAGAAAAAACAGCCTTCGTCATGCCGAAGCACTGAGTCGTATCGATTGGAGCGATTTATGGATCGCGTTGATTTGGGTAAATGCCCCGCTTGACTTGACTCCTGCGTCATCAGAGGTGATGCTTTTGCCTGCCGCCGCGTGACACGTGGAAAGATAGATTCGGATAAGAGAGCCGAGAAAAATGGAACTGGCTCTGCCATCTGGCTATCCGGCCTTCAAGTATATCGCTCTTACAAGGCATGCCCAAGAAACTGACCTTGTTAGATGGGGATCGCCGAAACATCAAGAGATGATTGGCATTTCATGGCACTTGTTACGTAACCGCCGCTGGCTTAGTTAGCTAGAGCACGATTTGGCACAGATTTGCGCTAAACTTGCCGCTAGTAAAATACAGCTGAGGAATTTTTATTCGAAGAGGGCCCAGCAGAGCGCCGCCGGCAATCAGTGCATAGAGCGTGCTTCAAGTCGGCCCAGAGCAAGTTGCGAACCAAATCGAAAATGTGTAGTTTTTGAGAGAAAGGCGAAAGGTTACATTTGGTAAGAGGGAATTAAAATTGATCGTGAACTTGGGAGCTGGGCAAAAGTCTGCAGCCGCGACTGATGACTTGAAGATGCCGAGATTTGAGTAAGCGTGACTCTCATGCATTGTGCGCCCACCAGTAGACGATCATGGGATAAGAAGACGTGAAATGGAGCCGAAAATATAGGAAGTGACAACTCGTTGCCATCAGCCATGATGACTGGGTTTGCGCTATCAGCCGGGAAGGGAGAAAATTCAACTGGAGAAACTCACCTACCATCTATAGACGAGACCCCCAAGGAATTTCATAATGGTCGAATATATTTTGATGCTCTTGATTCGGGAGTGTTATTTGGATTCAGACACAATTATCAAACGAGTATGTCTCTATTCACTAATACCTGGCTCCTCTTAGTTAGCTCAACTCTCAATTTGGATATCCCTGTTGTTGGTTCGGAGGCCGAACCTTGATTCGAAGGCCTATCACTAACTGAGAGGCCTACCACTGGGTCGGAGGCCGGTCATTGATTCGGAGATTTACCATTGAGAGAGAGGTCTGCCTTCGATTGGGAGGCCGACCTTTGACTCGAAGCCCCACAATCGAGTCAACAGCACATCATTGACTGAGATCTGCAATTGTACAAGAGGCCGAGCCTCGACTAAGATGCCTACCTCTGTATGGGAGGCTTACCATTGAGCTGGAGGCTGACCGTCGGTTTGGAAGCCCAAGCGTTCTGAGATCTACTCGGAGGCCTACCAGTATGTTTCGGGAGACTAACAGCGGAATTGTCCCGAGGCTCTATGCTGTGCTTTGTCTGTAGGAGGCTTACATCATTAGCACTCGGGGACTTACTGCTAGATCGCCCAGAGGCCCACCAGATCATTCCAAACTCCGCCAATGATGGCTCAAGGTATGCGGACCCACCGCTTCATCTGTCGGAGGCCGACCACCACACGGGTCATCATATGCTTGGTGGCTGCACGATTCGGACGCCTACTGCTTTGTTCTATCGGCAAGTCTCTCCGATCTCGGTTGTTTTCTTCCGTGCATGGAGGGCTCGGGTTTGAATATTCGATGCGGCGCGGGCGCGTGATTCCTTTGAGGCGTGATAAAAGCGTGCATGTTCAGCTTGAGCTGATGGCCAAATCCAAGACTTCTAACGAAAGCTGTCATGATTGTCGCAAGGCATAGCATGGCTGTATGTGCGCAAGAATGTTCGGTTGTGGATGATTGATTTTTTGCCGTTGCATATTGCGAGCAAAATACAAAGCATGTCCCTAGCATTTTTTGAAATGACTGGTTATGGTAGAAAGCCAACTCTCTTGACACGTGACACACTCTGTCACACCTTCATTGTGCTGGAACATGATTGTTGATCACCGAATATTTCATCTGGTGGCTTCTTTGTCCGCTTTACCATCCAATTATACACAATGGTCAGTCACTGGGCTTGTATTCCTGCCACAACACCACTTATGGCAAGGGCGATCACACGGCTCAACCGCGAGATTCCTTTGGCACTCTGGAGTCTGGTCTACCCGCTGGTTTGTTCATCTTTGCATGGCCGCATATTTCTATTTGGGGATTGACCACATACTTGCCAGTGTTAGACGTTTTGATTTGATTATGGCCGATCCCAGATCAAGCCCCGGAAAACAAACCTAAATACGTAGCTTTGCGATACCTAGGTTGTTGGCCAAAGACAGGAAAACCTCCAAACATATTGCCATAAAGAGAACCACGTCCTTGATACTTGCAAAAGACCCCCGAGTTCACCGATCCCGCTGAATCATACTTCGAAAGTACCCCTGACCTAAATCATTGACAACAATCCCCGATGCCTTCCTCCATCTGCGGAGTTCAGCGTCAACAAAGAAGAGAACGACCTCAACCACCCCGACATTATATTTCACAAAGTCTAATCCAGCGCTGACGTGTCAGAAATCCTGACTGAGATGTCACTCTTCCAAACCTTTCCCGAATATAGGGGGCCCGAAGCGAAGCGGAGGAAAGCGACTTTTGACTCTGAAATGACTCAAAGCGCCTGTGCCTCTGTCAGCCCGTCCCCGGGGATCCACGCCAGACATGGATCAAACTTTAGCCACGATTCCTTGTTGCACTCACAAACGTTTGACTGCCTTGATTCCATCGTTTTACCAGACAGCCATGGCCTGGAACGCCCCAAAGCCAATGGGCGAAGATCACCGGGCACCAAGTCGACGGTTGGTTCAATTATTCCGGCTTGCAAGCTCAACGGTAAGACACTCGATTCCCACCTTGCAGCTAACAGACTGAACTAGTTTAAGCTTTTGATTACTAGATGAAAGGACCAGTTTGACGAGGTTGTCCGAGGTGCAGTTGTCGCAAAGCGCTAGCCCAGGGAAGGGAAATCGGCCGCGCGCTTTCGCGCAATCTGATTCGCGTTCCATCACTCTGGCGCTGTTGTCAGCCCACGAATTCTCGGCAAACCGGTAAGGCAGACGTCGTGGGGGCAGACAACTTCGTATGATGAAGAAGGCTTGTACGAGGATCTAGCATGAAATTATGCCCGTGCCTCTATTGTAGAATGGGAATGTTTCTCATAGATGAGCTTCGGGAATTTCACCATGGTGAAGGCTATAGAAACCAACCACCTTGTAAGCATGGCCTTGGGCAGTCATCCTGTATCATCAATACCTGAGCATATCCTGGAAGACTGAATGTCTTGACCCCGACTTAATTCCACTGATCTTGAAAGAAGCATCCGTGGATCCGAAGTTCCCAAATGCTCTGGGACCTTGGCATACGATCGCTGCCCAATTAAATGATCAAGTAAAGAAGGCATTTGTAAGAGCATTTAGGATGAGGATAAATCTGAAGCAACAGCGGTGCTATTCCTGTGCCATTGATAATCCTCCGAAGCCAAACTAGAAAAGAAGGCATTGGTGCGCTCAATTTGTTCACCTACTCCTTTCTATCACACCCACTATTGAGGCTCCGGTTGATGCTAAAGTTAATATCAAGACTGGCACCCCAGCCTAGCAATCCATGTTGAAACCAATTGAAAGAATATTGCAACTTATGGATAAACATCACTCCGACGGTATAGAGTAATGCGTGTAAAAAAGGGAGAAGCAGCAGGGGCCGCATGCTAGCCTAGGCGCACCATATAGGCCTGTCAAGATATCGCCCTTGCCGAAGAGCATTCATACACAGCATCGATCATCACTAGAGCCCGCGCAATCGGAACAAAAAGTAGTATTTATTTTTAGGCATGAGCAAAAAAGCAAAAGGTTGAACAGTAATAATATATGCTTTGTCTCGTTATGACGAAACCACAGGTGCTGACACTCCGAAACAGTCCACAAATGCTGCGGCGTTTGACCAAAACCAGCAAGTAGCTCTCAGTATTTTCCCTCATGACAAAACCACACGTGCTGATCGGCAATCCGCAGCAGTTTGCCAATGCCTCAGCATTTGGCTAAAACAAACTGATCAAATCCAGCGCATCAAGTAGCACTCGAGCTTCTCTTCGACGTACGGGCGGTGATGATCGATATCCTTAATTCCCATGTTACCTAGCCAATGAGCTACAGCGTAAGGCTGAGCGCAGATATCCTCGGAGAACCACTTCAAGCCGGCCAACTCTCCACTGCCAGGGATGTCAACTGGTCTGCGGACCTCTGCATCAACCAGCTCATCGTTCATCATCTGGGCAACTTCCCAGTCCACACAGGTAAAACTACTAGACACTGGGGTGGTGAATCCTTCAAACCCCCTCAGGATCCAGTCGTGGAGTTGTCGCACGTCACCTGCTTCAAAAGGTCCGACGAGAATTGAACTCAGACTGCTGAACGAGTGGAAGTACTCATCAGCCGGGCTGGCGATGTGAGCAAAGTCAAAATCAAGGAGAGCAGTGATTTTGTTCGTAGCAGGATCAAACAAGATGTTGGACGTGTCTGCAACCTGGTTAGAGATGATCCTGTGAGACATGTGAGGTGTGGAACCTACTGATGTCGCCGTGGACCAGAGTTTGTCGATCTTCTGCGAAGTCTCTGACCAAATCTCTCATGTGATGGTAAGCAAAATATTCCAGCCTCCCACGAAGGCCGGTACGGAACCAGCCTAGGCCTTCAGGAGAAAGACTGGCACCGTCAAGTTGCTCGAGAAACAACTCGACGTACATCTCTGGGAGAGTGTTGAATGGACCCCCAGATGGGACAGCCGACTCTCCAGTGACAATTTGACCGGCCTCGTTGAAAGCTAGACCACCGTAACCCAGAATGGACTCGGGCAGTCGGTACTCCTGGAATCTTTTGAAGATGGAGACAATCTGGTGGATGATGCCCCGCTTCAAGTCTGTTCGAAATCGATCGAAGTGGTTCTCCAGAGGCTCACCAAGCTTGTACTCTTGGATCATCCAACCAAAATCAGATCCGGATGGGCCCCATCCGTAGACTTTTGGGACAATACCCTCCCACTCGCCGGCCAGGGCATCTCGTGCCAGCGCCATGGCAGCCACTTCGTTCTCAACGCGGCAGTTTTCATTGAGGTTGGCTGAGGGGTTAGAGATGCGAATAACAACCTGATTCACTTCAATAGGAAGTTTGACCGTGCCAGGGCGGCGTTCTCTGGCAGCATGGTTCATGTCTGGATGAACCACTCCGCTCAGTTCTACAAGGTAGACATAGTTGTTGGAGTCCTGGCCAAGAGTCTGGTGACCCAGGGCCTGTGTAGGGAGGTTAGAGGAGAGCTGAGAGGAAGTATGCTTGGAAGGAGCAGGTCATACCTCACGGCCGAATTCCAGAATGACAATGTCGTCGATGAAAGATTCTCTGAATTCGGGCTCTTGAACAGCCTCGATTACATCCATGCTGGGCGGTAGGTTCTTTGACGATACAACGGGGTGAGGTGGCTTGTCTGGCTCTAGGAGATTGTGTTTTTTCCAAGTTACCACCTCCCTACGAGGGAACCAGGAGACTACCAAGACTACTCGCGGCAGGTACAGCCGCAGCCTTATTTTGGATCTGGCCTGAAACTTCAGGCTCTAAGGCGAACGAGGCTTGGCAAAATCAGGCCCAGTGCTGACCACACAAGATGAAAAAGGAATTGGAAAATGGATGTAGGTTTGCAATCGGTGCTCGTTTCATCTTGCCATCGGTCTCAGAAGCTTGGTATATAGCCTTCACCTTTGTGATGATCCCCCCTGGAGCCGGAACCAACACGCCCCAATCACAAGTGAGCTTGAATAACACCCCTTGCCTTTGTGTTTAGCGATAGAATTTAAATGTGATTACAGGGCCCAAACTCCTCGGGGAAAGCTTCATTCTCTACCAACAAGTGCTCACAAAAGGCCAACCGTGGGCAGAAAGCCCTAGACTTCGGGTGCGGCGTGCGTGGGCCATCGGCAGCCCCCAATCGGGTGTCAATCGCCGCGGCAGAGGAAAAAAAAACCAGCCTCGCACCAATGCAAGAGGCGCGGGGTTTCCGGAGCGAGCGGCCCTACGCGAGCCAGTGCTTGCGCGACCGGTGAAGATGGATTACCAGTTAGCGCACCAGCGGTTGGCTCAATGGGAAAAAAAAAGAAACGACAGAGTTGTATTATTGAGTAGGATTATGGCTCAGTTTGCACACTAGGGCGGCACCCGATTGGGGGAATTTATTCTAGTCATTAGGTACTGGCCGCCAGCTTACCACCTATTTGGTGGATGTGCGGGTGATGAATCACCCAGCAGACCAAATGTATATCGACGACAAAGAAAAATGAATAGAATCTGGGGGTTGATTTCATTGATATGGCAGAATGTTTAATTGGCATGTGGCATCGGTCTGGGTTACAGCCATGTATTCACTGGCACGCGAGCTACTGGACATGACAGGATTCATACCGCGCATCTTTACCAGGCGTCATCCTCAGGGGTGTCCTGAGAAGGGGTGTCCTAAAATGGGATATTGGTGGCATTTTTGAGTACGTGTCCAGCATGCAGTGAAGCGGAAAATTCATTTTTCCAACGAAGCGGGTGTCGCCAGGCTGCATACTCGGCTGAGTAGACCGTGTCCTCTGCCTAGTGTGTAACCCCAGAGGTTTTCAGCTTGGGCTTCGAGCGCTGAGAAGCTGAGGTCATCCCAGAATATGTGCCTCATTTGGCGTCGAATGGGCAGTTGGCTGCGCACAACTCGGTGAAGCCGATGACACTGATTGTAGTTGCACGCACCCAAGGATGTTGGGGGCTCGTAATGTACGACAGTCTCGGGACGGGCACGCTGGCTAAGTAGCATGTGGCCAATCACCAGGCCATCACATAATCATGTGTCGACAAAGTGGTTGAGGTGTGTGTGTGCTCGGGCCCGCACAGCGAGTGGCCTTGCGAAACTTGAAATCAATTCTCGTCCCAACAATGATTGACAGCATGATTTAAAGGCTTGAGCTCCAACAGCCATAGGCTTCCAAGTGTTAGGTAAAGTAGGTGACATTGCGATGGGCAGTACTTCAATGTTGTACCGAGTGACTGGTGTCCTGATACTGTGCGGTGAGCGTCCGTGGTATAAAGAGTGATAAGTGGAAACCAAAGTTTTGAAATTTTAGACGAACAAAGGAAAATGTTGTGTGTTCTTTGCCCTTTGACTGCACTTCGGAACAGCTGTAGTGCCAGAAGCACCGGACAGGCTGGGATGCGCTTGTCTGCGACGCAAACAATGAAGCGATTCGTAGGAAATTATTTGGTTGTTCCATTCGGTAGCTAAAAGGAAGGAAAATAAAGAGCAACATGCTCACTTTTCCTCGTAGATTTATTTGCGATGATTCGCTGGGCCGGCGCGAACTGGTCAACCTCATCAAATCCCAAATCCAAAGCCGAATACCAACACACTTACGATCCAAACGCAAGCCAATCCAATTCCGACCTCGAGGCCTGCGGCGGTAAGAGTAATCTTGGAGGAATAAAGAAAGGATTGTGGGCGAGAATAGAAAACTTCGGGATAGGGGAAATGAAGGGAGGGTCCTTCATCCCCATTTTAAGAAAAACAAAAAAAAGCACCAGCGAATCTTTCAAACAAGGAGGTAGAAGACTGAATTGCTCAATTCGAGGTCTCCCCAAGGAGAGAAGTTTGTGGATGAAAGGCCGACACCGTCTCGTAGTCTGTCGACGATGGCAGTGTGAGGGCTAAGCTGACGCAGCCAAAAGTGGCATGAAGGGGCGGGAGGATATTGGTATCGCTGGAAGGGCTTGGCGGCTGCGGGGCGTACGGTTGCAGAAACATTCAAGCCGGGTCTGGACCGACTCTTCGTATCATTCCTGGTGATGGATTAGAGAATGACGCGTGAGGCACGAGAAAAAACGTACTGACGAACATAGGTCCTCGGTTCTGTTTGAGGAAGGCCCTTCGTATTGAAAGGACCAAGTCGTGTGTATCTTGAAGAGGCAAGATGTTTACCAAGCGGTGGGAATTGCCATTATTGAGTACGTCTGGCAATGATCCGGGATCTGGACTTGGCCTGCAGGCAATAACGAAGGCGCCGTGGACAGTAACAGAAATACTGGGAAGTCGGAATCGTTACAGCCCAAGGCGAGGCATATGCCGTTGCGTAGAGGGTTAAGCGCGTACGGCACAGTACTGTCCTCGACGAGCGAGCAGAGAGGTGTCCCACCTGTTCGGGCGAGGCCATGGCCATGTTTATCAACAGCGGGGTGCTGCTGCCGGGACGCCATTATGCTGCCAGGGATGCACAGCGATATGTGCACAACGATGACTGTGAGTGCCCGGTTCTTTTCTCGGCGGGGGATTGTGGTTTTGAAGGAGTGTACCAAGTGCCAATGGCTCTGGGGCAGGGCCAGGGATGTGGAATGGGCCAATCTGATTAATTCTATCAGAAAAGCAAAATTGCTTGACAACCCATCCAACCCTGTCGGGGCCAACGCTGATAATCTGTTCGCCTGCAGCCCAGAAATATTGGCGCGCCCAACGATTCGAAATCCACAATTTGGACATAATTGTTGCGTCTAATTTCCCTCAAAATATATTGGAACTGACATGGCGCAAGCTCAACGCACATTGAACCCACGATTGACACACCTGTCTCTACGTCAGAGCAAACAGCCACAAGATTCACACCGAGTCCGAGACATTGAAGCCCCAAGTTCCAGCGGCCATGCCTAGCCTCCGAGTCGAAACGAAGCCGCCTGGGAAATTTGCCTAAGTCCATGCTATGCTGTTAATTGATTGCCCGACACACGCCGATTTATCAAGTTGTCAGAAACCGCGTTATCGTGGGCAGAATGATGGTAGAATCATGAGCCAAGCAACGGCATGTCTATGGAAGATTTGCTCGTGATAGTTTCAGGCAGATGAATTTAACCAGAGCCTCTGAGTAGCTTGGAGACAACTCCCAGTGCCTCCGTCTGAATAGTTCAGGATTGGAAATGCCAGTAGTGTCTCGTTTCGAATGTCGCTTGCCTTCGAAGCTCCTCTATGACTTGACCACTCCGAATCCTGCTTGTGACCAAGCCCTAATTAATTGGGCTTTCGCAGATTTCAAATACAAAAGTCTATCCGGCGATCCGACAAAGAAACATCTTGGATTCTGCGGGCAGCTAACTCACAGACGAAGTCTACCCGCAGGAATACAGCGGGAGACTTGGGAGAACCTGGGATGGGACGGAAAGTGCTAGTTAGCTATAGCATGCTGGATCCCTATAAGGAGCCACCATAGGGAAAGATTTCGAGCATTCAAGGCTCCATTTCGCCGCATTAGAACCCCCAATTTCATCTCTACAACGGCTGTATCACACAACTCCGGCGCTCTTCACTTCTGATGAGTTGACTCGCTACGAAAATCCCAACATCGCGATGCAGGAATGATTGAAAACAAAGTCGACGGTTATGTAAATTGATAGACGGTCACAGAGTTCCCGCCATACTAAAAATAAGCACGTGTCATGAAGCCCCCATCCCCAAACACATTTTACACGAATAAAATCCACCAATTTTGGAACTCTTTGAAAAATGACCCGATGCAAACATTTCGTTATTTCATGAGCAGCATCTCTCCAACCCCGAGAGTTGAGAAAGTCTCCCATCTAGTTCAGCCCTCAAACCACGGTTTCCATGTTCTGAAGCATGTCCCAAGTGGCCGCCTTGGTGGGGTCGTGGGCCACCATACCGTGATAGCGACGAGCGTTTCTCTTGTACTCGACATACCAAAGGGCCATGTCTTTGATCGTGTTCCAGTTGACGACGGAGGTGCCCAGAGCCTTGCCATCGCTGACGGCCGACAGCAGAGCCTCCTTAACCCACCCCATGGAGTTCCACTCTGGAATTTCTGGGCGGATGGGCGTGTTGTCAAAAATGTGGCGAAGGCGTTTCATGTTCTTGACTTTTCCAACCAAGATGCGAACAAGGAGGACTGTGTTGGCCATCATGGGAACCTCGAGGCTCTCATACTGCCAAATGGGTCTGGCTACAGGCGGGTTACTAACCCAGACGAGTGTCTCTCTGGCACGGAAGCGGTGGCCGCGACTTTCGTCCGTCTCAATCTTGGGTCCAGTCACCAAGGCCCATTGGTAGCTAAGTTTTGTTAAAAAGTTGAATTCAACAAGGACACGAGGAGTGGGTGGACAAACGTGTCTTCCAAGTCTGGCATCGTGACCACCGGGCTTCGCGCGTACAAAACTAAGTAGAGTCGATCCTTTCCAGAAGGCATGATGGGTTTTGGTTTAGCAGAATGAAAAGATAGGGTATGGTGACGAAGCTTGGGTATAATCAGGGTTGACACCTTCGTGGAGGAGAGACGAAGCTCAGCTGAAGTGGTGAGGGGCTTCGTTGAAAGAAGGCAAGTGTGACCAATCCCCGTCGTTGCCAGAAATGTTTGCCTAGCATTTATAGCCACTGATGGGCGGCCCGGCAATCAATTTGGAATCAGGCAGGATCCTAACAGAAAGGGAAGGAAGCTCGCCAAAATTGGAAAGGTGCCACGCTTGCAGGTATTGAGCCCCAGATTACGAGAGTTGACTAACGTCTAACGATTTGTTTCTTCATTATTTAGAGCTTTATTCTATGATTGGAGACAAAGGTTTGGTTCACGCCCCATTGACCATCCATGCAAACGCTCAGCTAAACACCGAATTGTACGGCTCGCATCGCCTTGTCCATTATCGCCACATCACTAACTGATGTTCCCAGGGGAAGCTGATAATACTTGACGGTAACTGATTCGTTTGTAGTACGTTGAGAAGGATCATCAAATTGACAGAGGAATTCGTACGATATGGCTGCACTGTAAATAAAAAGACCGGCTCCGTTTATCGAGGAGAGAACAAGATAAGTCTTGGGAAATTAGCTGGATGATTCATTGGTTCGGTGTCTAGGGATACCTGGAAGAAAAGTCCGCTTTGGCTCACTTCTGCTGGTATATTCCTGCTGTTCAGTTGGGCGAGACCAATCATGAGGGCGACAAAATATGGATCTTCCAACTCGTCCGGGGATTGGATACGGTCCCTATGATTTTTCCAAACGGCGGTTACGACTCTCGCAGTTGAATCAAGTGGGATGGGGCGGTTATTGAAGGAATCGTCACGGCGCAGGCTGAGTCGAGAAACATCAATATAAGCGATGGCAGGAACGCAAGAACGAGCTTTCGAGTGCAGGAAAACACCATCGTTTGGCAGTTCAACCTCGCCATTTTGCTTGGAATGAAATTCCAATTTTTCGCTTGAGAATGAAGGCATGCAGTCAGTAGGTGTTCCTCGCGGTATATTCAATCTCACTTACACGTTTGCCATTTTGACGCCGTATCCTAGAAGAAGGGAATGCACCGCCCGGTCCTTTTGGTATAAGAGTCTAGCTCTTCATTGTTATTGACTGCTTCGATGAGCAGCTGTTTGGCCGTTGGGCTGATTTCTTGTGGAGATCTCTCGTGGCCAATTGTCGACTTGTCGTCGTCTTTCTCAGCCTTGACGTAGTCTCCTACCTTGAAGACTTGTAGTGGATACTCTGGCCCGTTTCGAACCGGTGTCAATCGAATAAACTCACATCGAAGAAGCTGAGGCTGTAGAGATGTCCAGTGAAGAGGGTTGATATACAACCGCGTGCGATTTCTTTCTTGGATGATGGCATTGAGAGCCGGTGATTCCGGCTAGAGCAAATAAAGAAATGGGTTGGGCTCCTTGAGATCCATGGCTTCTGTATTTTGGCATTGGCAAGAGACGCTGTGGAAAATGAAGATAGAGGATAGATCCTTTGGCAATCTCCCCTGACACGGGTTTATTTATTCCTTCAGTATAGCAGGCAGGAGCGTTCACAACTTGGGCCTCACGTGGCAGGTCCTCTCGTCTGTTTTCCAAGTTCAAGACCCGTCGGGTCCGTCACAAATTAGCTTCACAGTACCATGAACCATGCCTGAAATTCTCTGGCTGCCATTGTGGGTCCCGTGGCAGTTGACCCGGCCGTTGTTTGTCAACAGCGAGAAACTTGCTTTTTTTTATAGAATCCAATCGCGGGTGCACCCAACCACAACACAGCACTTCTTTCAGGATTCTACACATCGAAAACCGCCTAAATCACTGCTCAATCTTCTTGCTTCTTGCTTCTTGCTTCTTTTGGAACCATGCCCTTCAAACTTCAACCCATGTCTCTTGACGACCTCGAGAAGTGGACGATCCGTGATCTAGAGATGATCGGGAAACCGCCCAGCCCCGAGACTGTGATAAAGATACGAGAGGACCTGCTGCTCTGCACCGTACCCGCACCCGAGATTCGCTATTTTAAAGTTGTCGACGAGGCCTCGGGCGAGGCCATTGCCTGTGCGAAATGGCAGATCTATCCTTACGAGTGCTCCGAGGCCGGGCTCAACGAGCGGGTCATAGAAGCCAAAATGATGACTCCGCCGATCGACGACGAGCTAGTTGCCCTCATCATTGAGCACAGAGCGATCTACATGAGAACCCGTCCTCATCTGCTGCTCACGAATCTTAAGACCCATCGCGAACGCCGAGATGGGGACGCGGCCGAGATGCTGATCCAGCAAGGCGTTGATCGAGCCGACCGCGATGGGATTGAGATGTACTTGGAAACTATGGAGGCGATGGTTCCATTCTACATCAAGTTTGGGTTCAAGGAAGTTGCCGAGATCATCTTGAAACGCGATGTCGATGATGTTATTTGCGTAGTCAAATGCATGGCGCGGGATGCAAGGCCAAAGACCGCCTTTGATGTCAACACTGGAATTGATTCCAGCACTGCCGTTAATTATGACAACCAGAAAAGACAACCCGAAAAGGCCATTTGAAGACATTTAACCCAGGCCCGAACAACCGATGCAGAGGATAGAGGTGACCGGGTCACGAGTGAACGGCAAGTGTGTTTTGTTTTGATGTAGCATATTCAGTCTTTTGCTGACAAAATCTCCTCAGTTTTTATCGCTAGCCACAGCTAATGAGATATAACGGTGCAGCTTCTAGTTCGTTGTATATCGACAAAGCTGAGAGTATATTTTGATTCGACTTCTCCCATCCGCACCTTGGAAGTGATCAAAATGGAACCACTTAGCGGGGACTCTTGGTGGCTCAGAGCGGAGGTATTGGCTTTTTGCAGAAACAGGGGCATGGTTCGATACAATGGTTTCTTGTCAACTATTTTGCGAGAGAAAGAAAATGAATGCCTATTCTCAAGGACAGGGTCCGACAAGTCGGAATCCCAAGTTCCTCCAATAACCCTTTGTGTGCTCGGTCTTCCTGGTATTTCTCTCAAGCTGTCGAGCCTGAGACTTCGTTCGGGTCACCAGACAAAAAGTTTTTTTGCATAAAGCACCGCGATCTTCATCTATCATCCTCTTGTCATTTGAACGGCGCAACTCTTCGGCGCGAAGGCTAGTTGCTGACTATCCACAGAAAGGAGGTAGCAGAAACACACCATCTAGCCAAAGCAAAGTTTGTTAAGAATATCAGCGGTAGGTACTGGAATTATGATTTGTCTATTATCTGGTCAAAACCAAAACAAACCTCGTTCTCGAAATGCAGGACTTGCTGGTCTAGTTAGAGCACAAACGGCCACCGAACACGGGAGGAGACCAGTGCACCCTTCAGGTTAGTTACTCTCCTGTATTTAATCACTTCACAAGCTACAGCAGCCCTTATTATATCAATAGCTGCGAAATGTATGCAAACGAGCCCGACTTTACAATTCAGTGGGCCATCGCGGATTCTTGGACATCTAAGCAGCGAAAGCGCACGCCAGCGAGCTCAACATTCCGGTCGGCGACATTTTAACCCCCAGCCGATTTATTCATCTAGGATAAGAGACACAGCTCTTTCCGTCGCCTTAAATTCAACGAAGACCCATCAGTCCAATCCAGAAGTGCCCGAATACCCCGAGCATTCCGTTCGGCTTGCGTCACGTGGTTTTTTTTTTTTTACCTCTACCATATCTACTGTTTCTGATCAGACATTAAATTAATGCAAGAAGCATAAAACCAGTCGATTTACGAACTACTTTCTACGCTTTCTTTCCAAGGCCATGCCAAAAAAAAAAAAAGAACTGGCCTCGTGGAGTGGATAGCAGTGCCCCATGGGCTCAAACTGGCCATTGGTATCTGGTCTTGGCCTTGGCCGTCAAGGTTGTACCAGCTTTCGAAGGCGCGTGGGTAGTTACACCGCCAGTGAGTTTAGGCCATAGCCTGATACTTGGCTATCGTATCTCCGACTCTCCGACTTTATTGCCGTTAGTCAGATATCAGCTCGTTGTTTTCTTTGCATTCTTCTCCAGGGCGGCAAGGTCGAGCTCGCAACCATGTTTTGATGCAGGGGGCGACGCTGCCCCTCTCATTAGTCATCAGCACAGCAGCCCTGCAATAACAACATGCCGTCGTCGCATGTCTCAGTTATCCTGATGATCAATCAGGCCAAGCTCAACGTCATCACCGGCCCACATCCTGGGCAACCTGTGCCGACGGGGTGTGGTGTGTTCCGAGCTGAGATTGGCGGCGGCTTCCCTGGAATTGGGCGCCATTTACTCATGCCCTACAGGCTGCCACACTGCGCTGGTTTCTTGGAGACATTGCTAACCTTGTGCCCGTGATTCAGCTCAGGAGGCTGCGAGAGCTAGGTCAGTCAAGCGGGGAAGCTAAACCCGCTAGTGGCTGGAACCAAAGTGCAGCCAATCTTTTTACATGCTTTGTCATTTTAGCGCCGATCATTGGGGGCCAAAACCCTCATCACGATCGTCGGCCCGTCACACCTGTGCCTCCTTAGTCACGCACTAAATAGCAAATACCGGTACCCCATGCTGACGGAAAATGTTGGGATTCAGATGCGACCGAAGCATGACTGATGAGTGATAGACATGGGCAGTGTTGACCAAGATTAGAGGATGATACTAATGGATGGCCGGACTCACTCATTTCCGAAACAAAAAGCATGTGACTATCACAAGTCTTTCTGCTCAGTCAAAAAAGTCCTACTGTCTGGAGTGCGACCAGGCGGATATGAGAGCCGGTGCCAAGGATAAAGTGCAACCGGAAAATTTTCGGGCACTGCGACATCATGCGCAGCGGCATTTCTTTGTTGGAGTTGGCCATCCTAATGCGCACGCATGCATGGATTTGTGAGACCTTGCCCTGGTGTCCAGACTCGAGAAGACGCCTCGGGTTCAGTGCGCAGCCTCAACAACCCTTCAACAGCCTAGTGTCGTATATATTGGCTGTCATCAATACCCAGACACGAGCGTGGCCCCAGTCAACTTTGTTAACCAAAGAATCTGGTAGCGTCGAATAACCCGGTGCCAAGCAAAGTTTAGGGCGAGAAGAACATCTGGGGCCCTAGTTCAATCTGAATTCTAGCTACAAGATTGAGTGTCTGCTAGCTCCGATCGGTCCTCGATGCAAGTAAGAGCTTACGGTATTCCAAATTTGGAAACATCATATAACCCCGAGGCCCGGATGTTCTAGTGAAACATGAGTAGCCGATAGTTGATACCCAAGCGGAAAGACTTCGGATACCTCCGTTTTAATATGCAGTCTCGCAAAGCGCTTCAATGAGACGGAGACTGAACCTAGTCCGGGAGGGATATGCGCTGACGTGTCTCACAGCAGCGCTGCAGGCAGATAGCCATGGTAAAAAAAAAAAAATGCGCACGCCGGGAAATATCGGCCCATTTCAGCGTCTGGATTTTATTTTGATTGGAGGATCAACTACTATCGGGTTCTTGAGGTGTTTGTGTGGGTTTGGACAATTGGCCGACCAGGGTTGAGTATCGTCACATCTTTGCCTACTGGTAACTGAATGGGCTGCTGGTGAGTGCCAAGATTAAAGTGCAACACAACATATGATGGTTTCCGACGAATTCTGAGGCGGTTGAAACCTATCAGGTTCTGAATAAGCACATATGTCTTAGAAAGTGGCTTGATATTCCCTCAGCTCATGCAACATTTCGGGGGGGAGCCCAGTTCAAGGCAAATAATAGTCAAGTCCCTTGCTTGAGGGTAACCGCTTGTGTTGTTGGCTGCACCGGGGCGCTTGGCTGCCGCCGGCTTGCAGGGCTGCTTACGAATCCCATGTCCCAACTGAGTCATCGGGAGTGCGATGCAACCGTGATGGCGTTGCGTTTCTGCCGGTAATTCTCATCCGGGACGGGGCCGGTGCAGTGTGCGCAGAATGCGAGCCGGCGATTGGACGGTAAACTGTTATCACAGTGACAGCTGCATGTCCATTTCACGGCCCAACAGGCGGCTCCACCCGGGTTGAAACCGGTTGCTTCCGATCAGGAATAGCCTGCTACTAACGGGTAAAGGTCCTCTTCCAGCCTAGTTTTACTTTTGCCGCCGATCGTCGAATGGATGGGGACGGACCCCGCCGGCGCCAGCCATCGAGACGAGGGACCAAAAAACCCTAAGACTCGCATCATTGCGGCGCTTGAAATGCCGCCCGTTGGTTGGCCCGTGGTAAGCGAGTGGCTAGCTGCAACCGCCGTGTCCAGCAATGGCGGCCTGGGAATCCCTCGCGAACCACTGGGCGTTTTGCCGGAAAAAGAAAAAGGAAAGAGAAGAGAGAACAAGCAAGTGTGGACAAAAGAAAGCACAAAGATTAAAACAGGGCTAGCTTCTAAACCGGCTAGTGCAGCCTAGCTTGGATGGGCGCAGGCAAACAGACAAACAATGCACATGGGCACGAGACCCCGAGTGCACATGCCAAGTCGCGACCGGGCAACCTTCAGATCGTCAGAAGGAAGGCGTGTGGGAAATCATCAATGGTTTCCAATGTAGTGACTGTTTGACAGCAGCAAAGCAAAGCGCAGCCGAGCCTTGGTCAGTAATTAACTAGAAATTCGAGGACGAGTTCCACCAATGTCCCAACTGATGACCCAAAGCAAGGTCTGGAATTTGCTTTGGCTGCAGCGCGGGCGTCACTCACCAACGCGCCACACGGATTGATATTTAGATCTCCCTGAACCTGACGGCTCAGCCAACTTCCGCATGTGGAATGTGGCAAAAGCATTGTGCAAGAGACTTTGAGGCGCGGATCGTTCAGGCGTCACAGCAGCGTTCCAGAGATTTCTCTGGTTCTTTTGAATACTTTTTGGTCCTGATATTTCAGCCTTTGGTTTCAGCTCAAATCCTTTGTAAAGGACATTACTGGGAATCCCGGATTGTAGCACCCGGGAGCTTGCTTGTTTGTTCGCATGCCAGGAATACGATCCGTCACCCAGCTTCACAAGTATCGTTGAGAATTCTGACCTCGACCACAGACACGCACCTCTTCGCTCTTCCCAGGCTGTGATTGACTAAAAAGAATGGGGCTGTGGCGTCTGAGTTGCCTCGAGCGCCCCTGGGCAAGGGAACGATTGCAAGCAAGTATGCCCAAATGTGGTCCAAATTCAATATGAAAAAAATGAAGAAAAAGAATTAATGGATAAAATCAATTCTTTCGTGAATTAACTATGAACAACGCTGGCAGTGGCTCAGAACTGCCTCAACATTCATCCTCTGTCAACGCGCAGCGTGGTAGGTC
The DNA here is from genome assembly GCA_013406985.1 of Calonectria crousiana. Lineage (NCBI taxonomy): Eukaryota > Fungi > Ascomycota > Sordariomycetes > Hypocreales > Nectriaceae > Calonectria > Calonectria crousiana. The sequence goes on along the minus strand of VTGD01000161.1, from coordinate 34,033 downwards.
ACCAGAGTGACCTATCTGATAAGCAAATGAATAAATCAATCAAAAAAGAAGAAGAAGAAGAAGAAGAAGAAGAAGAAATACCAATTGCATATAATTATGAACTAGAGAGTGATTAGTGCATGCCAATTTGCATCGTTTCAAAGAAGCGAGTGAAAAAGAAACGTCTGGCATTATTCAAAATAGTGGTGCAGTGTTTTTTTCCCACCCATACCTGACAGTGAGATTAAACAGGTGACCCTGGGCCATGAGGTTCCCAGCACGGTTAAAGACGTGTCGCGGCCAAATTGGTCACCACATTTTGCCGTGTTAGGTTCGTCCCTCGTTTGCCGCCACGGGCCCAGGCAAGCACGCATTTGCCCCCCCCCCTTAGTCCGTTTTCTGCCTGGTCTAACCGCCTTCCATTTGGCACAACCCCTCAGGCCATTTTTTGGCTCGCGTCCCCCAAAACACCCGCCCGCGACTCCCTCCCATCGCCCCTCGCGCGACAACCAGACGTCCCACGCCATGGCCGACACGATGCCAGGCGGAACCTTCTGCGAAAACTGCCGCCATGTCCAGCTCGACGACACCATTTTTAACGGCGTCGTCAGCTCATTGCAGGATGAATCCATCTTTCTTAAACGGGACAGCACGGACCCCAGCCAAATGCATCGTGAATTGGCCTGCAGGGATGATGTTCTGCCCGCATTGCCCATCCTGCAGCACTCATACCGTATTACCGGGTGCCGCATGTGCCAGTACCTCCACCAAGTAATCACGCTCTTGAATATACCATTCTCGACGCCAGAGATTACCATCACCCTTGTTTACCAGTGGTTCACTTGGCCCGAGTCCGTTCACCAAAAGCATGAGCAGTTGATGGAGCTTGTCGTGTGCATTGAAGGGGCTGGCATCTTGGATCGCACTCTCTTTTTCAAGGTCGAGACAGACAACAGTAAGGACCATCTTCTCTTTCTTTTCTTGTCTTTTCTTGTCTTTTCTTATCTTTTCTTTTCTTTTCTTTTCTTTTCTCTCCTATTTTCTTTCTTCTCTTTCCCAATTCTCTCGACTTTCCAATTCATACTAAAGCAATTCCGCAGAGGTTGTCGGTACCTGGCTCGGACTTCCCAGATGTCCTAAACCATTGCCTTGGTGCCAGGAAAATACCGCCTGGGTTCAGAAAATACTTGAGTCCTCCGATCGGTTACAACTATTATCGTACGGAATTCCGTTTGATTTACCAACCAGACTTATCGATCTTGGAGATGACCCAAGAAGCTATCCTCGACTGGTCACTGGCCTTCAGGCAGAACGAACCCACGTAAGATGCCACGATGCATGGGCAAGAAAATACTGCGCCCTGAGCTACTGCTGGGGATCTGAAACCGACTCCGATTCCAATGAGATGATTCGAACGACCCGAGACACATTCGATGCCATCTCCCAGGGTCTTCCGCTTCCACGCTTCCCTCAGGCCGTGAGAGATGCAATCGCCGTGTGCCGCTCTCTAAGAGTTAGATTTCTATGGGTCGACTCACTATGCATTTTGCAGGACGATAAGGAGGACTGGGAAAACGAGGTCAGGCAACTGACCAAAACATACAGCAATGCCTATTTAACCATCTGCGCTGCGTCTTCCGATTCTGCCCAACACACCTTCTTGGAGCATCCTCAGCAACTCACTCTGGATGTCGATTTCCACTCCGCAATTGACCCATACATCAAAGGCGATTTTCGACTCACCTATCGCGGGACCGACTGCCCCCAATCCATTCCACTGAGAGACCTTCATTGCGATTTGGATTGTGCTTGGTCGCGGAGAGACTGGACCTTTCAGGAGAGTGAGGTGACGCCGAGGAAATTGGTTTTTGGGAACAACATGCTCTATTTCCAGGACCGCAGGCGGCTCCATCATGAAAATGGGCGAATCCTATGTTCACTTTCGGCAGACCTTGCCCTCCCGATGAAAGGGAAAAACAGGCTATTACACCAATTGCTCAACGGCTGGAGCCACCGGCTCAAGTCTTTTACGTCGACATCGCTGAAGTTCGACGAAGAAAGGTTAACAGCCATCATCGATTTGGCTAGCGAGTTTTCGAAACGAGATCCGGGTCCGTATCTTGACAAAACCTGGCAAAAGGATCTTCTTTTCAGTCTTTTATGGGGATCGCTGATGCCGTCGATGGAGCTGCAGCACGAGAATTTATTCAAACACCTGACCGAGCCTGACCGCTTTACTTCACCGTCATGGAGTTTTCTCTCGAGGATAGGTGCCGTGGACGATGGCACCAACCCTCTACAGAGCCCCAAAATCGAACAACATTTCCGAAGCGAGGCCGTCTTCTCTCGGGACAAGATGCGCCCCACCGGCCCGGACGTATTCGGACAGATCCAAGGGGGTAGAGTAATTGTCTACGCCAAGGCTCGACCCGTCCCGGAACTTTACCTGACCCAGTGGGAAAGTTTATCCACGCAGATATGGACCACATGCATTGACGACCAATACAACGCTACCTGCCAGCTGGATTGGTCCGCTTGCGATGGAGCCGAAGATAGGGACGGCCTACAGCTGCTGTTCTTGGGCAGCAGTTGCGAGCTGGACCCATATGTGGATGATGACGCTTTTGGCTTTGAAGAAGGGGGTATGTCAAAAGCTCATTTGATTTATGCGGAGCCTGGAGCTGACTATCCAACTAAATCTAGATGACGACGCAACGGCGCAGGGACTTGCATCGGCTTATGATCCCCGGGAAAGGCATCCCGATTTCTGTGAGTCAGCCCCTACATGTGTACCTCGAGCATCCGAATAAATAGCTGACCGGAGTAGGCGCTTGCTACAATACTGGTTCCGGGCTGTGTGCCTCCCACAAGTGGTGTCGTATTTGTAACCACTGTGAACGTTGCTGCCCTGAGGAGCCGCAGCACAACCGTGCAGCCTGGGGAATCATCATTCACCCTGCCCTTGATGGACCAGGTTACCGCCGAGTGGGCGTCTTCACTTCCCGGGTCAGGGAACAAGGACAAGTCGGCGGAACGAAGATGTTTGACAATGTGATGCCCGATCTATTTGAGCTTATTTAATACGGTAAAAACCCGGAACGCGGTCGGTCTAGGCAACCCAACAGGGTCATGAATGATGATGATGATAATGTGATGATGACAAGGGCCATTGGGTCATTGCTCTTTTGAAGCTGGCAATGTGGCAGATAGCCTTTTGCCATCATAGGCGATTGAAACTGTTTTTATGATAACAAAAATGATTGTATTTGGTTTTTTAAAAGCAAATTCTAGCTATTCAGTCATTGGAAAGAATGTAGTTTCTCAATAGGCCCTGCCGCTTTCAAGCAAATCCCAGATGCTCCAGCTTCTTTGTGACTCGCCTTTCACTGTTCTTGATCAACCACGCTCTCGAATCTTCATTTTCGGGTATTTCCAAGTCACTCACGACCGTATAAATCTCTGCAACCTTGTCAGCTCCTTGAATCGTGCGCGGTTGCTTCGCTTGCAGTTTTGCTAGTTCCTTCTCCCATGCTTTCATGGCTCGCTCGCTTTCAGGAACACCGCCATAACCATTAATCGGCGAGTAATATCTGTAGATCTTTCTGTTGGTCGTATACTTGTCCTCGTCAGCCATCATTTTTGGATCAAGGTACGAAAACGAGGCAAATGACTCGAAAAATTCTACAAGAGGATGCGAGATGTGGGCAGCACCGTTACCGATCAGTCCAGTGATGCGGCCTGTGGCGGGATCGCAAAGGAAATGGTAATCACCTTCATCTGGGGTTAGCTGAAAACAACCAAGGAGCGCCGGCAATGTTTTGGATATACTCACGCATATTTCCGTGCACGATTGACCTGTCCTGCTTCGAGGTGAAGGAAACAAGCCGCGCTGTCAGACCTTCATTGAGAAAATTTCGGATCCAGGTTCTGACGCCACGCTCCCGCCAACCATCGAAACCAGTGTCGGAAAACGACTTTCGCAAGAACTCAGTAAAACGATGTACCAAGAGGCTTTCAAAATTGGCCCAAGGCCCGACGCCGTTATAGGGGCCGGGTGCACTCGTAATTAGACCACGGTCATCAAATGTAACAGAACCCAAGCCAGTGATACCCGCAGGAAGTTCATATTCCTGCAAGCCTTTGATAATCATAGCGAGTTGCTCTCTGACCTTGGCTGTGTTTTCTCGGGAGAAGTCTTCATTACGAAGGCAGCTTCCCAATTCCTCGCCTTGCATATATTCCCGAAGGAACCAGCCCGGACCGTCTGCCGCACTGCACCATGCAAAGACACGAGGTATCAAAGCTGGTTGAAAATGAGAAAGGGCATCTGAAAGAAGGGTGAGCATGGCGACTTCATGCTCAACCACGGTCCTGAAGTCCTTTTTCGTGCCTCGCTGGTCGATGAATCGCAGTATAAACTCGGTAGTGCCAGGTGGGATGGGCTTGCAGCCTGGCTGAGCGGGCGCAATATCAGTCACGTCCGAAGACACGGGCCATGGCAGGACGATGAAGTAGTGCATGCTATCGGTTGATGTATGAATTTGTGGACGACGGATTGCCGTGGCCTCGGTCTTGGCTTGGTCCTGTTGAAAGAACGACTAGTTAGCTTTTAGGTTTGCTTGCTGATGGTGCGAGACCATCACCTCATTGGAAAGACCCAGGAGCCCTGCCACGGTTCCCCAAGTATTATGGAAGCGTCTTTCATCCTGAGGGTTCTCGAGATTTATGATAGCCATTATGAACTGTAATGACTGGTATTGGTGTGGATGGTAGTGGTGGTGATGTGAATGATGGTGGTGATGTGGATGATGGTATGGCAGAGTTGGTTGAAAGATGTTGCAAGTGTTAGGATTGTCTGCTGGGAATTAAATACACATTGGCTTTCAGCTTATACAGTGCCAATAGTCTCTAGCAAAACAACTCCTTCTCTCTTGGTGCTGCTCCTGCGCGTCAATTACGGTATACAGGCATAATCCAGGAGCTGACTGGGATTGGCAGACACGAAATCACCAGATCGGAAAAAAATAACCATGACACGACGGATGGTCCATTTTCCGAGGCTAACTGCCCGTCATTGTTCACAGTACCCCGCTTTGCAAAGTGCTGCTCGCACTCTTTCCTCTCTCTGCAGCCTCGCCAGCCTCGCCAGTCTGTCGCCCAGTGGCACAGCCATGACAGACATGTTGATTGAATCGACCCTCAGCACGCAGTACGCCCTAGTGGTTATGGAGCGCAGCAATTTGGAGTGCTTTATCTGCAAGACTTATTGTTAGGAATAGGATGACGCGCAGCTAAATGCAGGGGCTGCAGTGTTCGACAAAGGCACAATGCAACGCGACTGCAAACATGGGACGAGAAGGTAATCGAATGGTCCACCCACCTCCTAGAACCTAAATTTCTTTCTCATCGCAATGGTAAATCCATCCCCAAGACGAATCAATAATTCAGTACGAGTACCACAAGATCAATTCATCTTTCTATTTAGGTTAGTAGAAATCCTATCTCTTGGAAGGTTGTCTCTAAGTCGAGTATTCGACTCTTTCGATTGATTGTCTAGTGTTCGCTCGTACTCGCGACCCAAACCGCTTGAATAAACAAGAAGCGATGCGTCATCATGCAACAGGACATACGCTGCTATTTAATAACTTACAAAATCTCTCTGGAATTTCTACCATGAATATGCGTGTTGCCATCGTTACAATTACTTACGAGGCACGCTGCCATATCCTATCTAATTGCACGGCGGACAAACCAAGTTGACTACTGTCAATAGAAATTATACGTGCTCGAATTCAAAGACACTGGACCAACAGAAGTTGATTCATTGGCACTCCTTGCTGCGTCTTTTAAGATCAGCGAAAAAACCTGCCATGATTCAGCCCTGAGCATGTGCACATTTCCCATCAAGCCCTGCGCAAGTTGCATATGGTCCGATTCTACCAGAAGTAGCAGCAACTCCTATCCGGGGTCAGTTCCAGTTCATCCCTTCAGAGTTTCATGCCGGACCTTTCTAACATTCTCCACTAGGTTGAGGTTTAGTATCGCGCTGTTTCGGTCGTTGGCGGAATTTTGTGTTATCGCTTGAGCAACATGCTCTAATTGGTGGCAGACAATGAGGAATCGTTCTATATCGCAACGTTGCTGTTGCAACTTGAAGAGAAATCGGACGAACAAAGCCAAGTGTGTGATATCTTGTGTCGAGTTTGGGCTAGCAGGACATTCCAATATATGTGTGAAAATTGTGAGCATAGCAAACATGGCGTATTGTAGGAAGCACCTGAGTCCCTATCAGCGATCAGGATTTAAACTATGAACTTCTCTTGACGTACCAAAGGTCAGTGTAGGAGACTCTCGCCATGTGTGTAACAAGCCGAAGTGTTGCTCGTGAGAACTCAACGGATGGACTTTAGGATGGCCGGCACTGGAAATCTAGTAACCTGGTCACGATGCCTGCAGATTTGTAAAGCCCGCAATGGAGTATGACAACAGTAATTTGAGCCTTGTCGGAACCTGGTTCTTGGCCTTGCCCATCTATCGATCGAATATCCATTGGTACACTTTGCCTCCAAGCCTCCAATTCACCTTGCAGCTTGGTCATTTCTATTTTGGTCTCTTGATCAAAAGGGTTTGAATATAATCGTTGCGCCCGGATCTTGGAATCAATGATTGTCAAAATGGCTTTCAGCTTGAAAATGCTCCAACGGTGTCCTCTTGACGCTGTAATCATTGCATCCTTGACTAAAGGTTCTTGGATCGACTCAACTTGCATGGCCATACCACCTAACATAGTCGGAAGTCCCAGGTTCATCGAGGCCGTTTTCTCAAGCATAAATGCTACCCAGAAAGTGCGGCGCTGATCCTCAGCAATCGCTTCGTCAATCGCGTCGTTTTTGGGAAGCCAGTGAAAACCTGGCATCTGCACCATCTGGACAACAGACGACCACAGAAGCATCATCATTTCCGAGTAGGTGGTGCCGCTCAGAAACATTGCCACTAGCAGAATCCATTTCACCGATGAAATGGTTGGTTCCTTTCGAAGGGTATTCTGATAAGTAGCGTAGGCGTTCTTGAAGAAGGCCCAAGAAAACCCCGAAACGGGTTTGAAATTGCTGTTGAGAGTTTTTCTTTGAATTGAGATGACAATCATGGCGTTGACATATGCCCACCAAGCCTGGTCGCTTGTCTTTGGATCGGAAGGTAGTCGATCTTGACATTGGGCGAGAAGAGAGCTTCCATCGAACTATGTGACCAGGGGGTTGACCTCATCAAGAAAGCATTCGACAAGGAGCATGGCCTCGCTTTGCAGACATTGGGACAAACGATTCTTCCAAGGGCGGCTCTCCGTCAGAGATTCCTTTGCGTAGTTCTGATACGCATTCCTCGGTAAGCCGCAAGACTGGGTAATCCGCCAGACGCTAGTCTAGAGTGCCCAGTGTAGGTTGACCTTGGGGGATTATCGATTCGAGTGGATCAAGCTTGTCGGGATCTGGAGCTCTGATTGGGTTGATTTCTTTGCCGAGAATCATGAGAATACGCAACGCTGTCTCCATTTCAACCAGCTGTCGCTCGAGAATATGCATCCGTGGAGCTCTGCAATCTTGGATTAACTCGGAAGCAGAGTGGCATGGGCTATGCGGTTGTTTGAGTCCCCCTGCCTTGCTGTGGTTGGACGCGTTCTTTTCTGTGGGCGAATACACTATAGGCCCTTGGTCTCGCAACGCGAGCACGCGGGCTCCCCATTGTCATAGCGGATCTTAGCTGGAAAACTTTCGTGTATACCCAGGAGTTGAGCTGGTGTCTGCATCAATGATTACGGAGCAGCGTGATGACAAAGTTTTCAACTCAAAGCGAGATGATTAAGTGTTAGACAAAGCGCGAACCAGTATGGCCTACGTGATTGGTCAACCAGCGCGGGCTTCTCAGCACGGGCTTCCCTTTGACTCTGAACTAGCTAGAACCACAACAAAGCCAACGACTCATATCCTACAGCACCAAATGCTACCCGATCGCTGAGCAATGCTCTTGGCACCGATTCTCATGGACTTACAAATCAGCACCGGCTCGGCACGCATTCGTCCTGTATAAAGGATGGTTCATTCCCACGGCATCAGTTTTGCTCAACAACTTCGAATGCTCAGTGCTTCGTGCAAATTCTATCAAGTTCCCATTGTGCGGATCAACCCGAAACTCAAATCTCTTTCTCTTCCCTCAAGCAATTATCAAGATGGGTATTGTCGCTGTGCCAGGCGAAATGGGTGGTATCGGTCGCGTTGTGGTTGAGGCCATCGTTACCCTCGGAAAGGATCAAGTAAAGATCCTTGGCCGAAAGGTATAAGACCAAGTTCCCTTTCAGACTAGGGCGTTATGGCTAAAACTAACGCTATGTAGTCGAAGGAACAGGTTGCCAAAGATCTCGGCGTGCCCATTGTCGTTGTTGACTTCTCCAAAATCGGCAGCTTGGAGCAGGTCATGGAGGAGAATGGTATCGAGACTATCGTTTCTGCACTTAGTAGTATGCCTGAAGAAAGCACTTCCCCCGATGTCAACATGGTCGGGGCGGCTCACGAATCTAGAATCACGAGCATATTTGTTGCGAGCAACTGGGACCTTCCCCTGACCTCGGAGTGCGTGCCCGCTGAGCGAAACAAAACGTCACCAGAACCTGACATAAAATACTAACTATTCTAGGTTTTTCAAACGACTTCCCTCCACTCCAATCAAGTTTCAAACTCTTGTCAGCCTAGAAACGACGGATCTGGAGCATACGACATTTTACGCTGGCTTCTTGACAGACTTTTTCACCGGCCCCATCTACAAAACCTACATGAATCCCATGGTGGCTGGCTGTCCTCGACATCGCGCATAATACAGCCGCAATTCTTGGCAATAGAGATACTCTTGTCGTCTTCACCCACACCTTTGACATGGCCAAATACGTCACACTCAGCTTGGACTTTGAGAACTGGGACCGAGAGTATTATATTGTCGGTGACAATGACGTCGTTCGTGCCGCAGAGGAAGTCAAAGGTTGGTTCAACTTTGCAACCCGATTCGTCTTAACTCTTTCGTGGACATGGAATACTGATATTGGCTAACAGGTATTGAGTTCAACATTGTCCACGATAGCGTCGAAGCGATGAAGAAAGGAGTCGCCACGGAGCTTCTTGTTTTGACCAAAGCATTGCCATACATTCCTTTCACACGCGAGGCAGGTTTGACCTTTGCCTCAGCCTTTGGTTTAATGTTGGACGGAGGCGAAGTGAATTTCAAGGTGGAGGGGTCGTTGACCGAGAGATTTCCGAACATCAAGACACTTGAGATTTCTGACGCGGTTCGGGCAGCTACCAAAGCTCCCTGAGGGTTGCATGACGAAATTTTGGCCCTGTCTTGTGGGATAGGCCATAAAGGCAACTGCTCAGTTAACTTGATGGCCAATTCGTCTTGGAATAATGCACTATCCTTTCTCAGATGGATCTACCACCATGGTTCATTTCCCTTCGTTTCTCCTTCAAACGTGGAATGGTAGATGCATGGAATCTTGCCCATAGATAAATTCCATTTATCATATTATTTTTCCGAGTTTTAATCTAATTATCTACCAGCCACGGTATGCACTGTTGAGAAGATTTAGATGAAAAGCCGGTCGTCATGGCTGGGAACCGATAATATCAAAACACACGGACCCTCCGGACTTCCGATAACTAGGGTAAAATTGAAATAGGACAGCAAAGCCTGTGTGCACGCCTAGGATCTAGCCATGAGACACTAGGCTGGCCCATTGCATGGCATCTTTCAATTCAATCAGCTTCTACTGATTTATTCGGTGCCTTCGTCGATGCCACGGGCTCGAGATCAATGCCATGTTTGCTTAGGTAATCCACACTACCGTATCTAGCCGGCCGGGGAAGCCATTCAAAGCATCTTTGTTTTTCTACCAACAACCAACGCGCTCGACGTTCCTCCCTCAGCGACAACCGATTTCAATCCTCCCCGTGGTTCGAAATGCGATGCGCCCTCGCGAGAAAACCGCCCGTGCAAAAAACGAAAGAAAATATATATGACCTTCCGTCCGAGCCACAGCGATAAGGGATGCAGCCGGCACGGGATTGCCTAATAAATTCATAGGGTGGGCATCCGAACCATCTCTGTTTTCCAGAAGCCCTTGGTGTAAACAATCCTTCCATTCACTCTTCTTTGGCTATGATAGAATCACTGGGTTGTTGGCAAGGAGACGCAAGGTCCATAGTCGTTAAGAAAGTTTGACTGATGGAGCTGACTTATTATTACGCTTAACAGCACCCGCGATTTGGCTTCGAACGCACGTCGGGCCATAACAATGTTATCCGATAACCTTATTTGGCGTGAAGGTGGCATCTTAATTCTCGCTAAATAAGTGCTCCTGTCGCGACGGACGGAAACCATTCCCATAGCATGAGTATTCCGGCGCCGCACCCTCCAGACAAACCTAGACGCCGCTACCGATGGCTCAAAATCGATCGAACCGATGAAATTATATCCTTGCCGAAATCCATCAGGCCGATAAGTATAAAAGGTTTGGGTAGGTACCCGTTATCTCTGTGCAAAGCTGCTGGGATGGCAAGATCCTTCGCAATGCCTGAAGGGGCTTCGCTGCATTCGCTTCGGTTTGTCTCTCACTTCAGACTAGTCTAGTTCTGATGTGAGCCAAATCCGAATCCTCAAGTGCGACGTTCAATTCGGCCCATCCTCTTTGGATGCTGCCGTCCTTGTCTCTCGCAGTATTGCCACCCTGCACGATTGAAGGCCAAGGATCTTGTGGCGTTCTCTTTTCTTTAGCAGCCACATTTGCAAAAGCCTGGAATCGCAAAGATCGAGGTACCGGTTCCTAAAATATCCCAGCGTGCAAGAGATGAAGGACAGCTCCCAGGGTCTGCGTTTGAAATTGGCGACCGCTATCGGCCCGGTGAGCTCTCGGCGCCGACCCTCAGACCAAAATGCATCAGAAGGCTACTCGATCGTATATTTTTAAGCCCAATATCGCTACAGGCATCTCTGACATTTTGCTGCAGGGAGCTTGTGCTTGCCTGGACACACCCAAAAATTCGCAAGTGCCTTTGAAAACAAAATTATGGCCTGTTACCGTCCGATATGATCCCAACTGTCCCTGTGGCCTTCTTGTTCTGATCCTTCGTTCGTTTTGCGCAAGATAGTCCATCCATCTTAAGTCTGATCTACCACACACATCACCATAGCAGCGCCCAAACGACCGACCCACCGCCCGCCACCGAAACGAAAATCGGCCCACTGGTCGTAAATAGTGTCATGTTTGGCAATAACCAAGCACCTGGCTTGTGGTGGTGCTCGGTCAAGCAAGTATGGGGCGCTTGGATCTGACAACCAAGGCGCATCTGACATACGCTTTGATCCAGCACCAGCTTGTGGTCAGGAAGGACTATGACAGAAGCCGAGAAAGAAGCTACAACTTAAAGCCGTAGCAATACTATTACCGCTGATGTGGCCTCAATACGGTCTTCGATCACCCAGAAGATCTCAGTACGCGTGTTAAAACCACCATCTTCCTGGCATTCCAAACGCAAGTTTCCCCTTGTTCTTCGCGCTCAGGTCCGCTTTGGGATTTACCTCAGTTGATGGAGGGGCATGTTGATGTAGTTTATTCCGGCTAGATTATTGCCTACTTAATGCAAAAGATATTATCATTTACCGCCATTATTCAGAACGCAAGATGATGAAGCCAGGCACCTCGAGGTTCCAAAGGAGATATAGGCCAACATTGCACTACGCATCAGCAGAATCTTCAGTTCGCTTTGCCGTAGCTGGTTTGAGATAAGATTTTGACTCCCAGTACATCAATTGATAGCATAGCTCATACTGTTGAGCTTGGAACAACTGCAAGAAGACCAAGAAAAGTTGGTTCGGTGGTATCTGACAAATCGAGAGACATCCACGCAGAATCATTAGCAACTCTCCATAGTCTTATCTCAATCAAACTATATTACTATGAACGGTATTGGTTTGAAGTAATGGGGTTGATATCACTCCCATGATGGATCGATACGAGAAGCTATATCTACAATACTCTAAAAATCGGATATTCGTCGCCATTGTCTACAGGTATTTGGTTGTACGTGACAAACGACGCAATGTTCTCCGGCTCAAGAGCTACGAAGGCATACGCTCCGTTTTGTTGCCGCGTGCTAACCCGGAATCCGCCTTTGGGGATGCGAACCTTTCTTGTGCTGCTTTCTGTCCTGACTGTCGTGTGAACAATGCCTTCGTGCCGACTGGATGCAAGAGTCAGGTTCGAAACAACGAGAGTCTCGACAGTATCAAAAAAATCCGTCTCTAAAACATCAACTTCCACTCCCAAAACGCGGAGGCGCTCGGCCACATCTGCCCAAGCTGATGAGAATATGTATGCCTCGGGACGGTTTCGACTGATGACTGTGCTTGGTGGGGTGTTGTTGTTGAACTTGACCGGCACATCAACGAGCGTGCCGTTGGCCGCGGAGATGAACTGGAAAGTTGCATCGACAGCACGAGATTGATCGACCACGATAATCTCGTCGTTAGCCGTGATGAAACTTTTTCGGGCATCCTCCACGGTGCTGTAGACTAGATCTTTATTGTCAACGGCAACCTGGACGAGAGTTTCAGCCGCAAGAAGGCCTGCAGCGACTCGGCGCTTGAAGTGCTGGCTCCCGAGACGAATGCCTCGCGTTTCAAAGAGGAATGTGAGACGCTGTCCAAGGCCCCACGAGTTGTGCCCAGCTTGGCTGATAGAGCCTGGCTCTTGGAGGATGATTGGGTTACTGCCACTGGCTGTAAAGTATGGCCCTGTTCGAAAGCCCGCCTGTCTGATTGCAGCAAACACACTGTTAGTGAACAAGCCCTCACCAAGGCTTCGAATTTCCAATCTGATGTTGGGGTTCTTCACGGCCGAGAATTGGACATCCTGAGCCTTAATGTACTGCCCACCAACACGTGCTCCCGCAGTATATTCATGAGCATCCAAGGCAACGTGGGGATCATATTTCACCAGGAGGTTCTTGATATCACGTGTTTGTTTCCTCTGGAGGACCGCGTGGTCTCGGTTTCCATCGAAATTGGAGGCGAACGGTCTCTGGAAGTAATCCACTCCGTCGGGGTTGTACATTGGTAAAACCAAAATATCGACTTGATCGAGCACGGCGGACGCCCAGGTACCATTTGCGTTCAATTTGCCTAGCAGAGCAAGCAGGGCCTGGGATCCAGCAGGCTCGTCGCCATGAACGCCTCCTTGCAGCCAGAGTCGCAATTTCTGGTCCCCGTTCGAGTCTGAGGTGCTGCTTTCAAAGTTTTCTCGATCCTTGGATAGATAGACGTATGGGATTTGGCGTCCTTCTTCTGAAGTGAATTCCGGTTCGTGATAGGTGATCCAGGAGTTGTTTACCTCCAACCCGCGCAAAAAGGTCACTATGACGGATTAGCCCGAACGCAGTTGGAGGCTTTGAGCCCTGTTACCCACCTAAGTCTGCATTGCTCGTTGGCGGGGCTGAGTTGTTTGCAAACCCAGCAGGGACGGTTTCTGGGTTTGTGAAAGCCGGGGAGAGAAGTTCAACATCTGGGTCCGGGAAGAGAGCAGCAACGAGGTCGCTATCCTTTAGAGCCGCGTTCTGGTTGTTCGCGTACCCTGATGCCAGCGATCTTGCTGCGTAGAGCAAAATTGCTACCAAGCAATCCTGGGTGCGCATTATCATGTGCTTGGTCGGAATTATGTTACTTTCCCTTTTGTTGAGCCGATGCAAAGATATGCGCCCTTCTGGTCTAGTGGGTGAGCCATTGCATTTATTTCAGTATCCTAAGGCCCAGGGGCCAAATAAACCAAGGGCAATACCAAACTAGTATGATACAATTGTAAAGTAGATTGCGTCAAGCCGTTCGGTGCCGCGGGAAGTTTCCCAAGAGTAGGTGCCAGGGTCCTTTCGTCGAAGCGCTTACCTAACGTCGTTCGGTTGTTCTCCCCTTCTGGAAGGTCATTGCAGGCCGTGCCTTAACGAAGTAAATGACTCTAGGGTCTAGTATTTTGGGCTTAATTTCTTGTCCAAGTTCTTCCGAAATCTTGGGCAGCAAAGCTGATCGGGCTTCTGGTTTAAAGCGTCAGACGAGATATCAATATGACGCTGAAAGGCATCATCTTTCTTCGAAGCGCAGCCGGTATTTGAACGAAAGTCGAGCAGATACGCGTTTGATGGATTCGTCCGGAAATTGGGTTTGCTCCAGACAACGGGAATCCTTGACAGCCTACGCTATAGCAGGGATAGTTGGTGCTGGTGTACCTGCCAAGCATTACACAATCCACCCACAATATCACATCACTTACTTTCGTCGGTTATCGTCGAAATATACTTCCGAAACATGTCTCTTGTACACCATTTGCGATGTAATCATACCGCGCGAGGCCGTCTTCGGTCGCTCGGGTCGTGGGGAGAAATAGTCGAATGATTGGGTGAGGTCGCAGGGGTAGCTGAACAAGGGCCGTCATTGTTAGAGGCAAGAAAAGAATTCTGCCATGTACGGACTCAGTCCAGGAACTTAAGAATTCGCCTTGGCTTTTCTATGCTAAAAAGCGAGCCGCCATCTTGCCAAGAGAGTTTGAGCCTTGGGTGGTGAACATAGATTCATGCGGCCCCACAAATGAATGTGGCAATGCCTTGGTCGTGGATAGAATGTAGATTCCCAGGGTCAGACACGTCATCTGGGATAGTATTTTCTGTTGATGGGCCTATGAAAACAGTGCCTTGGATATGCGAGCCGTGGTCGACTTTGGACTAGGAGTGTCTGACAGGAATAACTGCAGTCATCCACGAGTCTCGTCAGTGTTGTGAGGGTCTTTTCAAAGCTTTAAGGACACATATACTTACGATTCAACTGTGGAAGCTGTCGGTTGCTGCGCATACCAGTGCCGTGTCCTGCAAGACACCCATTCCCAAGCAAGTTGGATCGTGGTCTCGACAGCCTCGAAAAGCTTGGGTGGCAATATTCTTTGTTGATGTCACTAGCGGGGACAAAGGCGGCCAGTGGTTGCACGCGACTGGCTCTTGCTAATTGCCGGTGACTGACTTCAATAACGACGTGTGGAGCATTGATTTTCATAGCGGGAGGGATCTTCGTCATGATTGCAAGGGCGTTTGTACCTGGCTGATTTTCCCCGGGGCCCTGGCGGGTATCAAAGAATGAAATCCAACAAAGACGAGGCGGCTTACCATTCATATCACTGATGCCCAGTTGGTCCGGCAAATTAGCTGTTGTGCTGAAAGAAATCTGGGAATCGGAATATGCAAAACGGGGGCCGCGTCAAGCAACTCGAGCGGATGTGCGTTTGGCTTTCGTGATGATACATGTGCTCAACGCGAACTGTGGGATTGGAAAACAAAAGCGACTCCGAGCCCTTGAGCATGCGCGTCGAGACATCAATCAATCGGCCGAGCAATAATTGTCGCGCTCCAAATTGCCTTCCAAGATGGTTTGGTTGGCGGGCTTGCATGCAGGACAACAATGAGCGGGGTCGGCTCCAATCCGGACAGAAGCTCAACAGTGTTGGCGGCGCACGTCAAAGCTCGCTCGCTGGAAGTGAATCGTCGTGTTTCCAACAATGGAGCAGTTGACTCGCTTTTCCAACATGGCAAATTAATCTACGCTCGTCCCATTTTACAAACAAACCGATGCCTCCCCTTTCCCCCGCGACCGATCATTTCTGGATGAGGTCATGGCCTAAGGCCACATGCGTTCTGAGTTTCTGTCCCCGCAAACTTCTGCAACTCAAGCTCATACTTTGTCGACCAAAACATCGGATGCGTACTCGACGTCCCGGATTCTGCGGAGGCGGCCCCCAGCAACCATGGTCTCGAGTCCCATCTCTGCCCCACGCGTCCGGGGTAAAGCCCGATGTCATGGCTTCTTCTCCTGTGGTATAATAAGTTGCATTCCGGGATCCCGCATATCTGGTCTGCCCAGCACCCCTCAGCCCTCGGCGCACCGCGTTTGACCATGAATTCAAAAGCCGAGCCATCATACTACCAGACCATGCCCGAGAAACCCAGCAGCAGTAATCACGACGATGGCGTCTACCTCAAACCCTCGACCGGCATCATGGACGACGTCGACCGTGCAAAGGCCGGCCCTGACATCGAGACGCAAAAGACGCTGCAGGGAGCTGCGCATTTCCACCGTCTCGGCTGGAAGCGCCTCACCATCGTCCTCATCGTCGAGGCCGTTGCCCTGGGAAGTCTCGGCTTGCCCATGGCATTTGCGTCTCTGGGCATGGTGGCGGGCGTCATCGTTTGCGTCGGCATCGGCCTCGTTGCCCTCTACGCCAGCTACGTCCTCGGCCAGGTCAAGCTCAAGTACCCCGAGACGGCCCACTACGCCGACATTGGCAAGCTGATGATGGGAAATTTCGGCTACCAGTTCTTTGGCGCAATATTTGTCTCGCAGCTCATCTTGGTTGTCGGCTCTCATTGCTTGACTGGCAGCATTGCCCTGAGAGCCATCACGGAGAGCAACGTCTGCGCTATTATTTTTGGAGTCGTGTCCATGGTTATTTTAGGGCTGCTCGCTATTCCACCTTCCTTCACCGAAATTGCTATTCTTGGCTACGTCGACTTTGCATCCATCGTCTTGGCCATTGGCGTAACCATGGTCGCGACCGGCATCCGGAGTGCAGACCAGCCCGGCGGATTGGCCGCCGCCACGTGGTCCGCCTGGCCAAAGGACGATCTCAGCTTTTCCGAGGCCTTCATCTCGGTCAACACCATTGTTTTCGCATACGCCTTTGCCGCTGCCCAGCCATCCTTCATGGACGAAATGCACACCCCAGAAGACTACACCAAGGCCATCTGGGCGTTGGGCATTTTCGAAATTGTCGTCTACACCCTGACGGGCGCCATCATCTACGCCTTTGTGGGCCAGGAAGTTCAGTCTCCGGCTCTACTATCGGCCGGCCCCGTCGTCTCTCGGGTTGTTTTCGGCATCGCCCTTCCAGTCATTTTCATATCAGGATCCATCAACACAACCGTCGTTTGCCGCTACATGCACGGCAAGATATATGAAAACTCGGTCGTGCGGTTTGTCAACACCAAAAAGGGCTGGATAACGTGGCTCGGCTTTGTCACCGCCGTAACCATTGCCTCCTGGCTGGTTGCAGAAGCTATTCCATTCTTCTCTGAGCTGCTGTCCATCAACGCGTCGCTGTTCGTATCCGGCTTTTCATTCTACTGGCCACCCGTCATGTGGTACTTGCTCCTGAGGGAAGGGAAGTGGTATGAGAAGCACAACATCAAGACAGCCCTGTCCAACGCGTTTGTGTTCCTGATTGGCGTAGCCATTCTGGTATGCGGAACATACGCGAGTGTCGCCGAGCTGGTATGCAGGCCCGAATTCTCGTTGATAGCCAGCGTGCTGACACCCACTCTCAGATTCACAAATTCCAACAGGGGTCCATGAATAAGCCCTTTTCATGCGCCTCGACGTAGCGGTTGTGATTTATCCACGTGTAGGTGTGACGGACTTTTGTCAAGTTTCAGTGCGAGTAAAAATCAGGGCTTCACTATGAGACATGCGTCGTTAATATTTACCTCGAGTGATGGGTTGTTCAAGGCTTCTTGTTTTGACCGAATACAATCCAATTGACAACAACCTCTTGCATTGTCTATCTCTGTGCTTCATCGAAACCCTCGCAACATAGTAAGCCTCTTGATAAAGAACGATATTGTCAAAGCCGAACCAAACCGCACAGAATCAGTAGGAAATGAATTTTGTTTGATATTCATCGAGGTACTAGAAGCTCCGTAATACAAGTAAAGGTCACTTAGATTCGAAAAATGCGTATATCGGGAGTTAGTTGTTCCAACTTCACTCTGCAGGACACCTCAAAGCCTGGGAATCCGTGCTCATCGAACCAACATGTCACATGCTGCCCTATCATAGCGTCTCTCAGCCCTCGCGGATCACTCCGTCCCTAAAGCAGACCCTCAATTTCACTATAGAATAAAAGAAAAATCTAATGAAATGCGGAATTCATGGTACGCAGGTACGAAATCATGTGGAGTGGTGTTTGTCCCAGTACATGGTTTGTTCTCCTACCTAGTTAGAAATACTAGTACGTACAAAAGAATCCCTACAGCTACTGACCATTTCACCAATAAATCCATCAATAGTCAACAAGGATGCTAACTTGTTGGTTTTGAAAGAAGAAGTGAATTGTGCCACTCATCGAGTAGCAGTTTTGCCAATTACCCTTGCCGTTCTTGATAAATTCGTCTTGTGTGAGAAACTTGGCACGAACAACTTGCTTCTCGCCCAAATTGTAAAACCGCCGGTCTGTGGAAAAGCACAAGTTTGACGGCACAAGACATTCTTCGAAGGGATCCACTAGGATTCGGCATTGCCCAACACTCGCCTGTGTTCCATTTTTATAATAAAGCAGGATCCCCCAGCAGCTTCCAGTGCCGGGGTTATAGTAGACGCGAGTTTGGACAACATTTTTCAGTGGCGCCGAAGAGGCGCAGCTTTTGTAAGGGTCGAATTTAGGTAAATCGGATGGGGAAGGCGTCTCAATCTTTATTTGGCCATCAACCTTAGGGTAAGCGCCGAAGTTCCAAATGGTGTCCTTGGAATCAAATCCATCATGGAAAATGGTGGGCCAGTCCTCAGTAGCCGTCACAAAATCCCGAGGGTTTTCGTTGTACGACCCGACGACCACATCGCCAGAAAGCTTCATGCGAAACTGTACTCATCAGATACCGTCAAAATTCAGGACTAGCCAGCCAAACTTACCAAGAAAGCAGGCCGTTGCGGGAGAACGGGGCGATGAAGGTCCATATCTGAAACTCTAACTCCAAAGCCCACAATCGGGTTGTTATGAGTCAAAGGCACATAGACCCATATTCTTATGCCATAGCGCCTCATAGCTTGAGGGCAAGAGGCAAGTTCCTTGAATGTCTTCTGGGCTGATGGCGCCGCCGGGGTATGAGCATGAACAGCCTTGATCAGCCCTCCTGGGTCGACGAAAAAGGTCAAGCCCGTGCATTTTTGTGTCTGGATTCCCTTCATACATAGAACCCCGCGACCCAGGAGTGGTTGCAAAGTCCACTCTTCAATGCTGGGTGGAGTTGGCGTTTGCCAAATCTTGAGCCCTGTGCCAGCAGGCACCTGAAGGCGTGCACGGTTGTACTGCTCGAGTCAGATGATTGATAACGGTACGGAATATGCTTGAATATCAAACCTTAAACTGTATTTCCACCTGCCAAAGATCTACCGGGTGTTCGACCACGTATAAGCGCGAGCCGTCCTGGGAACTGCCCTGAGGGGATTTCCCAAAACCATCCTGCAGTTGCTCAATGCGCAACAACCCGTTCAAGTCAAATGTGAGTCTAGTGACTGCACCGGGGACATCCTTGCCACTTTTCAGAACAGGCTCTTGGCCACGAACCCACGAATGAATAGCCAGTAGTGGGCCGTCGAATTGGTCAGTCACATTAGACTCAAAATTGAGACTAAGAAGGGTAAAAACACGGCTGTATCTCCACAAATGTGCCGACGGATTATGTTTCCAAATCATCCGGGCTATCTCAACTGGTAGATTTTTGAATCCTTGGAGGAAGTTTAGCTTGCTAGTAACATGGGCAAGAGCGAGTGGGTTGATAGCCTCCAAGGTGGGGGGAAAAAGGTGGATGGCATCGTGATCAGCGGGATTCATCGACTTGGCGAGGAACCATGCGAGGTAAAGAGGGTCTTCATTGCCAGTATATGACTTGGTAAATAGATTCAGGCAGTCATTGTGGAAGGTTGCACTGTTGGCCTCTCCCCTGTTTGAATGGAATGGGGTCAAGGACGTGCTGCATGTTGGAAAGCCGCCTGAGTAACCAAAGCTTGGCCCTTCGACCTTGGTCACGATACCGCTGGAAACCTCCAATACTGTCAAGATCAGCATATCACGCAAGCACGTTTGGGTTCGCGAGCCCACGGCATACCTGCTGTGGTGCTATCACCATCTCGAAATCTTGTGCCGCAAGCACCGCAGCGAGGGTGCAAGCGAAGCGATGTTTTCAGAAAAAGCCTCTTCGATTCCATTTTCTCAACAATGACACTCGCGCAGGGATTGCTGAGACGAGGGGTAAAGGATGGAAGGCTGCAGAGCCTTGAGGCAGGCGTTTTGACTGGCCGCCGGAAAAATGGAGGGTCCGAGGTCCTGGGCAATCTCTGTGACCGTGACACTGCATGCAGCCTCGTATTGACTCGGACTTGTTTCTCCAATTCTTCTGACACGCTTGAATCCCACTGCAAATTTCCATGTGGCCCAGCTTCTCCGATCGCTGTGTGTCGTCTGCTGCAATTATGGTGATATCTATTCTTGCGTGTATCCTCAACCAAACGTCAAGGCCGTCTCTACCGATTGATAAGAGCATTTCAGGCTATACTCCTCGAACGACACGAATCTTCTATACCAGACGGCGCCGCGGTATCAAATGCTGATTTGTGTGCATAAGGAGTACAAAACCAGCGTGGCCAACTACCGAAAGCGCACGCGATATCCCAAATAAATATATCCTATCCTAGTCTGGCCTGTATAAGTGTCTGTGTATGGAAAGAGATGGCCAAATCTACCTGTATAATTTGAGGGTTAATGATTCAAGCACTGCAAATTTCATTATCCAGGATCCTCTATTATTCGATCGGAGCACTCTGGGAAACATAGCAGTAGAATTGGAAAGGTCAGAAAACGCGATCCCTTCGTCTCATAGAATGTTGATTTTGTGTTGTGAATAGCCCACTATTATTTAGCATCATCCAGCTTGGATGGGCACGGAGCACATCTAACTAGAGATTCTTGGTATTTTCCTGATCATCTATATACAAATCTACTCTCGCAGACAATCATCTACACCAGCTTCCCTTTTAACCCATGACGCTATCCTATTCACTAACATTCGTCACAAAAACTATAAAATTAGGTAAAATCCAATCTCCCATCTACATAATGGAAACTTACATCAGGAAAGGTGATCGTTCCGCGAGCTACCTCCTAGGGGTCGTCCGACTTTCAGAGGCAGACCAAAGCCCTACGAACCCATGCACTCTCCTCACTCGCGGCTTCCCTTAGTCACGCCTAGAGAGCAGGAAGACGCTCCTGGGTACAGGGTGGAAAACTGCAACCCCCAAGCTGAGGCCGACCTTCATGCTCTAAAGCCAAAGAATATTAGTTCATCCAACCGAATCACCCAACCAGTCATAAACATTGCCAACACGCGAACATCCATACAAATATCAAAAGGCTTCTGGGTCACCCACGCGCGGGTAAAACATGGCCTTTCGCCGTACCCTGTGGACGTACCCTGTGGAAAAGCGCTTCATGGGAAATCCAACAAAATTGCTGACGGACCAAATATGCATGTTTATGAACGGGGTTACTGTTGAGTAGTACCTACGAAGGAAGAAAGAGGGAATATAGATTTGTGGATTGAGTGTTCTGCAAGAGAGATTCAAAACCTTTGCCCTCGGGTCTCGCTAGAGCTGATCGTATGGGAGAACTCGATAATTGAAAGTGCCAACAGAGATATATCAGCCTGTATCAATTTCGTGGACTGCCAAGCGAAGCTAGAATTGATGTTTACGCTCGCTACCAGCAGTAGACCACAAGTTCACAACTCACTCCGGAGAGCTGACGTGTAATCAACAAATTTTGTCACTCGCCAACATGTCCCTATCCTTGGGTGATCTCTGGCTAACGCAGTTATCCATTCGTCCGAAGTGCCGGGTTTCTACCTAAAAGAGACCATTATGTAGCTCACTGAAGTCTCAGTGGAAAGCCCAACATCAATAAGGGCTTTTAGCAGCACTCCTCCAATCCTGCATTAGTCGTGGGAGTCATAGTCCAGCTTATATTCATGTCCAAGCGGATTTCGTCAACAGAGGAAAAGCATGCTTTTACGCGACGAAACCCACGACGCATATCCGGGAAGAAACACTCGTGAGAACTTCAATATATTCTCGAAACCTGCAAGACGATCCGTCGGTTTTCTCATGTACATCCGTGGGCGTAGGCGTACACTTGTCAACAGGCTGGACTTGTTTGTTAGGGTCAAAATTTAATAGAGTGGACTTCTTCGCGCCTGCTTACTTGCAGCTGCCATCAAACTGCCAACAACCAACTTCTCCCTTGAAAGAAAACACCGCCAAATGTATGCTTTACGAAATGACAGCCATTTTTTCGATTCCACTCCCATGCTATCCGATTCATTCGTCATCATGTTCCAGCTTCCTTTCTCTCTTTCAACTTCAGCTTTACCTTCAGCTTGCACCGTAGGGCAGAGCAAACAAAGAACGGACCCAGCGCATGACACGACCGAGGAACATAGGCTCTGCCAATGCAAAGGCGGAAAATTCAATACAAAAATGTCCCCTAGACCTTGGCCCCATCATGTCATGAAGTTGCTACTTGAACGTTGTCTGACTTGAAACAGAATTCGACCGCCTGCCGACCCCAAACACGGAGAGATATTTTTCAAGTCTACTGTGTGATCCTGTACTACTTTTCGAAAAAAGGGCCTTGGACAATTCCCTAAGCTCAATCACGCACGAATCAAGATTCACAATTTCACAATGAAATACCGAGCGTATTCGAACCCCACGATAACAGCGCAATTTATGTTCGTGAGAGGCGGGGAGATGGACACATCAGGAACAAACCCACGCAAGGAAATTTAGGGGAGGGACCCAAGAGGATTAACTGGAATAAAAGTGACTTGAGCTCTTAATGAGAAACAGAGACCCAAGAAAGCATCAGGGACAAAGAATGACAGGCGAGTGTTCAGGAACAGAGGCCTCGTAGAAGATTTACTGGACAAGATGTTTTGGGGAAACGTCACAGTAGACGTGTGTCATAGACACGTCCCCAAGCCATATCGTTTGATACAGGTCGGATTGAATAGCTCGTGGAAAATTAGGCTAGTCTTCGGTCCTGAAGCATCCCTCACAGGAACGAAAAAAAAAAAATACTGCAGTCAAGTGCAAAAAGAAAGAAGTTGTTTATAGGAATAGCCCGATGCGGGGGTCGAACCCGCAACCTTGAGATCGCGTACTCGTAAGAGTCTCACGCTCTACCGATTGAGCTAACCGGGCTCAATCTTATTTGTTGTGCAGGATAGCAAAATTTTCCTCCATGAATTGCTGGTTCTCCTGACGTGCGGCCCATGACTCAAATTTGGAGCACTTCCCAGCGACCCACATACCCCACATCTCTTGTTATCTACGAGTACCCTAGAGCAGCTACGGAGCAAAACGCAGTCAATTTGACACCTCGGCAATAGACAGATGAAGCTGCCAGTGAAGTGGGTTTTTTTCAGAGGGAGAAAATTAAGCTCACTAGCGTGATGAAATGACTTTTCACATGTAAAATGGCATCATCACTGTGGTGCGTATTTCGGGGTGTATGTAAACTCCATCAATGTTGTGAAAACCATTGACCAGCGAAATCAAGACTGCCGTTGGATTCCTTGAACACCTTTCTAATCTATTAATTCAATTATCCTGAATTTCCCTTTAATCTGACCTCGCTCTAATTGATACCATTTCCCGATTTCTTATACAGATATTTGAACACAAAAGAGATAACGGCACTGGATTACCCGCCTTATCCATTACAGTTTTGCTCCCTTCTCGTCGCCATCCTGCTTCAGACGAACAACTCCCTATCACCTTTGTTAGCATGGCTCTCCTCTTTCTCTTTTATTTTTTTTTGGAAGCACTAGAAAGACTCACTTCTTGATAGCATGTCGCCAGCAAAACACCGTCTTTGCTGAATATCCTCTGTGTGACCACTCCGCGTCCCTCGCCCGACCAGGGGCTCTCCATTTCGGCGAACATCCACTCATCAGCTCGCACAGCCCGCGCGTTGTGAAAGTAGATGCTGTGGTCCAGGCTCACCATCATGCCCAGCTTTGGCCGGCCTTTCCAGTCCTCGATGGAGGGGCCCATGCCCTCAAACTCGCTCAGCTGGGCGACCTGCTCCTGAGTAGCCTTGGGCATCGACGCCACCTCCTCCGGGTCAAACGAGAAGCGCCACAGGCCGTGGATGCGCGACACGGTGCCAATGAAGTAGCTGTCCGACATGTAGGCCAGGGCGTTTAGGTGAGCCGCGTGGCCGCCTTCGGCCGAGATCTCGCCTCGGGCGCGCAACCACTGGCGGCATTTGCGATCGTAGGGCTGGGCCGTCGGGTCCCGGCTGCGCAGCACCTCGATGCGGTGGCTCTGGAAAGGACCGCTGCGCGCCCACTCGGGCTCGCCGTCCCAGTTGTCGGGCGGGGCAACCACGCCGTCCGGCAGCGGCGCGGCGTGCCGGACCTGCTTCTCGCCGCCGCCGGCCTCGCGCACGAAGCTGATGGTGGTGGTGAAGATGCACCGGCCTTTCTGTCGGGCCTGCACCGTGCGGGTGGCAAATGACCGCCCATCGCGCACGCGCTCGACGTGATAGAGAATGGGAATCTCGTCAGATCCAGCAAGCAGGAAATAGCAGTGGCACGAGTGCGGGAAGAAGTCCTCGGGCACCGTCTTTTGCGCTGACGCGAGCGTCTGGGCGATGACGTTGCCACCGTAGATGCCACGGGCTCCCGGAGGGTGCCACGGCTTGCGCGTGTTCGTGAAGACATCCTATGGAGACTGTCAGTCAGTGATTGCGCTAATCATTTGCGTATGGGCATTTGTAATGCAGCGCGAGGTCTGGTTGATGGAGTGGGCCAGGCATCTTGAGTGCCTGGCTTACAAGCACCAGGCTCTCGCTCGGAGTCAACAGCCGAGACGCAGGCGACTTACCGGACCCAGGACCTTGAGCTCTGTCACCTCGAGGGCAACCTCGACGGGCGCCCATGTCGGATCAGGCTCCGATGGCCGTAGCAGAGTAGGGCGCTTCTCCATCTGCGACATTGTTTGAATAATGTGCTGCTCCCCGAGGATGGATTTCTTTTTTGTTCCCCTTGACGTTGTTCGTCCCCCTGCACCTCGACTGACGTCGGATGCAACCCAGACCTACGCGCGCCGATGTATCCTTGCAATATGGAGCTGTCGGGCCAGTTCGGAGGAACAATAAACCGCGTAAACCCAAAGGTGACCCGCTCGCGATGGCAATGGATTGCTGTGTCGGTGTAGCACAGCGACGGGTTGATGGGGAGCAGAACAGAGCGAGCAGAGCAGGTAGCAGGGAGTATTTGACTAGAGATTAAAAAACGAAATTGGACGTGGGCAATGCGAGATGCTTGGACGCCCTTGAATGATGCGTCGCATTGCCCCTGTCAGAATTCCAGAATTTGCCGAGGTACAGACTTGGAGTCCAGTGTGGGGCACTATCGGCCGAGTTCAAATGTGCCCGAGGCATCATGTTCAAGTGGGTGCACTGCCGAATGCGAATGCCAAGCCATCCATTATTTCATCCACTAAACGCGTGGGAATCTCTTTGACTTTGCTAGTTAGTACATGGTTGCCTACATTTCTTTCAGAAACGATGCTAGTTCCCGTTCCTGTCTGCCATACCCGTGTTCCATCCTCGTGTTCCATCCCCGTGTTCATGCCTGGCCCATGCCCGTGCCTCAGCAGCAGCCACACTGTCGATGCCTCCCACAAATCTGTAGTCTGTAGAGGCACACCGAACTCGTCAACATCTCGACTTTCCCAACTTTCCACCTCGACACACCTATATCAGCCAGTTGTGCTCATCGCCAAACGATCGAAACATAATCATCGCACTCAGCTAAATCATCGACTGGGCGCCGCCCCTTGATGTGGTCATGAGCTTCCTCCTCAATGCCATCCGCCTCATGCGAATATCTATCCTCGCTGTCTCGCCGCAGTAGCCTTGAAACCCCAAACAAGTTGCGAGCATGCTCCATGGGCATGGATTTAAGGTGATAGCCTGTTATTTCGATGGATTCTGCGAAATTATCCCTGTATCGTTTGTCAGCAGAAATTCCTACGAACCTCAGCTTTTCGGTTGGCTTACATGGCCTCCATATACTTCCCCTGGTCAGTAGAGCACATGGCTATTTTGTAGAAACACCCGGCATGAAAAGGGTGCAGGTATCCCGATTCGCCCATAAGCCATGTCTTCTGGGCCTTTTTGAAGTGTTCTTTGGCCGCCTCGAGCTTGCCTCGTCGATGCTCCAACGTCCCCAGCACAAAATATGCCCTAGAGCAACACGAGTTAGTTTTTAGATAATGGCAAATTTGACACGCGTCAGCGGGATAGGGGACACCTTACTTGGCAACCATATTACAATCCTTCAGTTTTTCGTCTTCCAACAATTTGATGCATGTGTCCAGTATCTGCTTCGCTGATTCAAAATCGTCAAGGTAGATCAAGCACCGTGCTGCATTGTTCAGTAGGGAAACGGGGCAATGCCCAGGGATACCAAAGTCTTCAGCGTGGAGCGCCCACCACTTCCGCGATCTTGTGAGCCACTGCAGGGCAGTGCCGTGTTGATTGGCCGTATTGTAGCAATACCCCAGGTTGTTGGACGCATCACAAAGCAGATCTTTCTTCTGTGGCTGTTCTTGGAGACGTATGTTATAGACCTTGTGGTTTAGCTCGATTGCCTGGTCGATGCAACCGTGTATTTCAGCCAGCTTGGCTAGGTCAGTGAAAATGATGGCTTCCAGATGCTTCTTTCGGGGACAATCCTCTAGCGTGTTCAGAGCGCTCAAGTTGAACCTGCACCAGGCCTCGATACGACTGAAGTTGATTGATACGAACATGTATCTAAAAGAATGAAGACAGTCAGAATTTGCTGACGTAGTGCAGCTGGACCTGATCTGTGTAAACTTACTGCTGGTATCGAATTATCATTTCGCAGAATTCCCATGAAGCCTTGAAATTCCCAGACAATCTTCTTTCTTCAAGGTAATGGTTTCTCATCTCATTGAGATTTTTGAAATGGTGTCTGCATCCCTCCCACGATTCGTATTGGGTTACCCCAGTGTCCTCTTTCTTTGAAAAGACTCTAAGGAGAAATGCAGCTGCGTGGTTGAAAGCTTCTTGCTTGTCCTTGAGAGATAGTGAATTCTTGAAGCGTTTTTGTACCGACGCATCAATCTTGATAGAAATACCTTCACGATCGATATTGATAATATCATTCGTGCGAAGTTTCACGAGAGCCTTGAAGAAGCTGTCGTGTACTGTTAGCATAGGATTATAGAAGGTAGACTAATGTAGTGTATGGCTTGCCGTGAGATATCGGTACAGAAACCAAGATCGTATATGTCGGAGATTTCTTTGTTGTGAACTTTCTCGAAGAGCCTGTTGGAAATCTTCCCTGGTGCCAGATATACCACCAGCTTCAGGAGCTTGAGGCTGTCCTCGTCGAGGTTATCGAAGTGGGGAGACATGGTGGCGGGTTGTTGATGTTCAAGGAGAAACTTTTGTAGAGTGTAGGGGAGGTTGATATATGCGAGTTGTGAAATGTTTGCCTCGCTTCCACAAGCTGAAAACACAACCCCAGGGTCCGGCTGCTGTCAAACTAGTGCCTGCCAAAAAAAGCTGTGTTAGGGCACGCAACTTTAGTGGCATCTGGGTGTGCCCGGTTCTTTTGGCACTGACTGGAAACCCCACTACTGCCTACATGTCTGGGCAGGTGCCTCCTGGATAGGCTGCTTCCATATTGTTCTTTTAGTTACCGCTCCTAGGTCTCCACAGAATCTCGAAGTATAAACATTCTTGAAGGACCAAGTATTGTGTATAACACTGAACAGAGATTGAAAGACGATATCTGAGAGAGTTGGGCGTCCTCTTTTGTTTATGCGGGCGATATCACCCTTGTGCTGATTGAGAATAGACAAAACAAGATGCTTATCCTATCCCAGACAGTGGGCTACGGACATTCGGGACATACACAACAACAGTCGACATATTCAGCCTTGACATAGAGAGCCGGCCTGGACGCAAGACCCTCCTATAGTAACCCCAATTTTGGAACTCTTCTTCTTGATGGTTTTGGTGGTTCATGGGTTGTTTGCATTCTTTGTGACAGACACACCAGAGATTCAACCAGAAATGTACTAGCTATATACCCATTTTTCCTTTACCACAGTGAATCGTTTCACGACTACACAGAGCTTCTTGAAGCTAAAAAAAAAGCATGGGAGTATGGAGATACTTGTTGCTGACAATGATGCACATTTTGGGGAAATCCTTTCATGTTGTCGCTCCTCAAACTCGGCCGGAGACCCAGACAACTTTTGTTAAAGCAGAAACATCACATACCAAAGCTACCCATTCTCGATCATCAATTGCTGACAATGGTTTCCCGCAGTTACCGAACCATCGAAACCCACGAAAGATAACGATTTGAGCCCCGAGACGTGTCCCGATAATTGACTAAGGGCTAAGCCGGACGATATAAACTTCCGACATCCCGTTTCCCGATCCTGCAAGACATGGAAGAGATTGTATAGAAGCATGGGCAGAACGGCGGCATGAATAGAATTGCCTCCGGAAACCTGCTGCGCGAGCACTAGACCGCTGTACGCTTTATACCTGTAGAAACGATTGTTCTGTGGTGACATGACCACGGGCAAAACTGTTGGGAAGCAAAATAGCCAATCGCAAGAACGCAAGTTACTGAAGCAATACCTGACAAATCGTCTTCGCGCCCGGCTCGAACCACTTGACGTTTTTAGCGTCAGCACTCCTTGTTCTTCGATTTGGCATACGGCTGACTTGGCATCAAATAGAAAGGTCCGCTGGATACCTCATCAACCGCTAAATCACACGTCGTTCCTATTTCTATACTTCTCTTCTACACATCCTCCGTTCGAAATCCAGTACATGGCTGGCCGGAACCAGACCACGACGGTGGCATACAAACAGTGTTCGGCATTGCCGTGTAAATCCTCTCACCTTGACTGAAAAAAAAGGTAATGAGCCAGATAACTAAGCTAAGGAATCAAAAATCTACTCCATACAATCATGTGTGTGTGTGACAATTTGTGTGTCATAGTCGGGGAGGGCGATAGATGAATGGCAAATGGTGCCTTGGTCAGTATGAATAGCAGCTGGTGCTTTTATTCACTGACGAATGCATGATTGGGTTTCGGCATCCCATTGGCGATAGCCAGTGAGTCTTCTGCGAGCTTATCGAATAGTGAACGAACCGGTCGCCTCTATAAATGTTATTTTCCCCGGCCAATATGAAGACAGGCTAATTGAAATCCGTGGTGCGCGCAGTGTGAGTAGGATGAACTGGAACAATCTCACAACCTTACAATGCCGCGTTGCGTTCTAGGCAGCTTGGCCCAGGACTCTCTAAAAAAGGGCTGGGTTCGATCTCGATTTGCGATGTGAGCTGTACTGAGAGGGAAACTGTAATGTACTCAGGACAAGTGGACTTCCACTCTTGTAAGCTGGCACTTGAAATATATCACCCTGAGCAAGCGATCGTCTGGGGCTGCAACAGGATAAAGCTGGAGGATACTGGACAAGGACCGGCTGCAGGAATGCTTGAGATTTGGCTGACTCAATTCACCTGACAACCCACCGAGATTGCAACTGGGGTAATGGTGGACAGAATATGCCAAAAGCCAGCCGGACAACAAGGTGGAGGCCATTCTGCTCAACACAAACCCACGGGCAGCCTTAATCCAGATATTTATAATGGTATCCTTTTTTTTATTCAACATTATACGCAGTAGCCACGTGGTCAAGCTCAACTGAGGCCTTTCAAGCAAAAACAGTAAAGACAGCCATAGCATCGTGACCATCTAAGCGAGCGGAGTCCACCACAATCGAACTATTCAAACACGTCATGTTAAACACATATCCAACACACCTCAACACACGACAGCCAACCTCGCTACCGCACCACCCATCTAGGCGTCCTGGTAGATGGGCTCCAGGCCCGCCCACGCATTTGGATCGCCGTTGGGGCCAGCCTTGTCTCGCTGCTCCCAGTATTTTCCGTTAAACTGCCAGTATTCCTCACCCGTCACCTCGCACCGTGCCTTGTGGAACCATGCAGGAACGAAGTCCTCACCTTGCTCCTCGCGAGCCCGTCGTCGAGCACGCTGAGCCTGTTCAAGGCGGTTCTTCTCATCAGCTGCAAAGTCGTACTCGCCGTCTTCCATGGCGCGCTGATCAGGTCGCAATCGGGAGTCGGTTGGCGCAATCCAAGCTCGAAGGTTGTCGTCAATGTGGTTGAACGTCAAGACGAATGGTGTCAAGTTGAAGGGGATGCCAGCCGGTCTGTCGTGAGCCTTCCAGACGAGATAGGCACGGCTGGGGTCGACGAGGTTGCCGCCCTGGTGCACAGGACCGTCGTTCTTGGGCTCATCCACCGAGGCTTCGTAACCAGGAGTCAAGCGGACGTACAGCTTCGAGTTCCATTTGCCGCCCATGCTGAACCGCACCTTGCCCGCCGAGTCGCATACCTTACCGGAAACCAGGTATGCGCTGGATGCCTTCCATCCACGAGGCTTGAAGTTGAGAATGGCCGTCTCACCCGTGTTCCAGTTCTTGATCTCCATGGGTCCGTAGTGATCGACAGTCGGGTTTCCAGTGATGATGCCGATGACGGACGATGTGACCTTTCTCCACGTGTAGAGCTCCTCTTTGCCGCCGGCCGTCGGTCGCAGTCTCAAGAACCATGTTCCCAGATGGGCAATGTCAAACGACTTGCCGTAGAAATTGGACTTGACGGCCGACTCTCCCCAGTATGTCCATTTGGGAGCCTCAGCCCAGCAAGCACCAACGGGAGGGTGATGGCTGACTTGCTCGATGAAGAAGCGATAGTTCTTGTCCGGTCTCACGTACTCGAACGTCTCTCCGAGAAGCGGGTTGAAGGGCTTGGCTACACGGCCAATGGTGGACGCGTACTCGCTTGCCGCAAAAGCGGCAACGTAGATGAGGCGCTCAATTGAGTCATTTCGGTCTGCTGCCAAGTCAAGAAGGTCTGCATACTCCATGTCCTCGCCGCAACGATACAGCAGTGATGTCGGCTCGTTGAACGACACGGGAAGCGTCATCTTGGTCATATCCTTGCCAATCATGGATTTCAGAATACCCTGCTACATGTTAGCCTATCGTACCCGAGAAAGACGGCAGGGCTGCTTACCCAAAGAGAAATCTTGGGGCGGTCATCGGCATCCATCTTGAGCCTTGTTCTAACACCATTTTCGTAGCCCTTGAAGGAAGAACTGATGTCGAGACCGCCCGAAACAACAATGTCCTGGTGCTCCGTCTTGGCGATGTCGTCTTGAGGCAGCTCCGCAACCTCCACCTCGCCAGCGTCCACGGCATCGTAAAACTCTTCCTCATCCTCCGATTCGCTATCCGACAAGTCGATGTTGATGGCAGGCTTCTTTCGGACGCTCTTTGAAGGCGACTTGGGGCGAATGGGGGCAGCAGGTTGAGGCTCGGGCTCTGCGTCCTTGAACTCGTCCTCGGCATCGGCATCGTCTTCTGCACCTCCCTTAATCTCCGCAACCTCATTCTCCCTGGCCACCTTTGTGACGGTGATCTCGGGCTCTGTAACAGGAATACCATTCTCCATAACCTCTCTCAGAGCCCGCTTGGTCATCTTGCGTTTCAGCTCAGCTTCGCCAACGCGGGCTTCGAGAACCTCTTGCTCGCGAGCCACCTTGGCCATGCTCTCTTCCCACATGCGGCGCATGTTGGACTCGCGATCCAGGCGGTACTGCCAGAAGGCGTCTCGGTCCTTTGATATCCGTAGCAGGTCGCCGACGAGGGTTGTCAAACTTCGGATGGCGGCGTCATAGGTGGTTAGCGCTTGAGAAATGGCAGGATCAGAAATGGTGGTGGCAGGGTTGTGGGTGAATTCGTGCAGCAGGGCGGCGTGGACGTGAGCCATTGTCTCCAGCTGGAGCTTGGCAGATTGAGCAGTAATGTTGAGCGCATCCTTAGTGGCGGTGGGTTGCTCGTGCAGGCTCCCGTCGTCGCCGTACTCGTCCTCGTCATCTTCGTTGTGCGTGAATGCCCCGCCATTGTGATGCGACTTTGACGCTTCGGCATCAGTTCCAATTTCCATAAACTCGTCCTCTTCAACGCTGCCGATTGTGCTTGGGCCGGGGAAACCTGGCCTTCCTTGCTCGGGGAGCTTCGAAAAGGACCTGCTCGTCATCTGAGAGCTGTTCCTGCGGAGGTCGGTCATGCTCGTGTTTTCGCTATGGGTCTCCTGGATGGAGAGGGAGCTGTGGTCCTTGGCTTGCCTGAGAAGATCGGCGCTGCGAGCGGCCTGCTTCTCTTCCTCTCTGGCTTGATCCTTGCTCCACTGGATTGAGTTATTGAGGGCCCAAAACCATCGTTTTGCTTCCACCTCGTGGTTGGCCTTCAGGGTGTACTTGACAGAGGATTTTCCTATAATCTCAAACTTTGTCTTCTCGTCCGGGCTCATGTGGAGCTTGGCGATGCGCATGTTGATGACACCGCGGCAAGCAAAGCCGGCATCGTCTTGGTGCTTGTAGTAGCTGAGGATGCCGTCCTCCAGCACAAACCATCGCAGCTGGTAGCCCTTTCGGTAGTTGGTCCACTTCTTCAGGTAGCCCTTCATCTCGCGGGCCTCTCGGCCAGCGAGGGGATCGCTGGGGCTTGCCGCCGAGGCACCTTGGGATGCTGCATGGCCCAGGACGGCCTTCTCCTGGATTCCTCGCTGAGCAGCAACTGCTGCGGGCGACTTTTTGAGAATGGCCTTTGTGGCATCGTCGTGGGTCACAGACTGGGGGAGCTTCCCCTTTCGATCGCGGCGGAAAGGATCGGCGCCGTGCAGGAGCAGGACCTGGATCAGGTTGGTGTTTCGGTTCCTGGCAGCTTCGTGCAGCAAGGTTCCGCCCGTCTGGACGGTGAAGGGCTCGGATGCGAATTCGGGACTGTTGATGTCGAGGACGGTCTTGACGCGGTGCTCCTCGAGGACGCCGGCGAGGGCGCCGTAGTTGCCCCTCGCGATAAGCTCCTGGATCTGCTTGACCTTGGCCTCGGCAAAAAGCGAGCGCGAGAGCTGGAGGAGCTGGAAGATTTCGGCATTTCTGGCCACGTCAATGGCCAGCTTGCCCTGTGTGTTGGCAATGGCATCATTGATCTCCTTTTGCTCGAGCAGGAGCTTCACAACGGACGTGCGGCCCTGGAGGGCGGCTAGGTGCAGCGGGGTGTTGCCATCTCGATCGCGGGCGTTTACGTCAATGGTGCCCAACCCGTCGGACAGGACATATTCGATGACGGGGTACTCGGCGCACTGGATGGCCAGGTGCAGGATTGTGGTGTCATCGAGGGAGTTTGTGGAGGCATTCATGGAGGACATGCTCGTTCGGGGGCCATTCTCGGCCGTTTCTCGAATGGCCCGGGAGATGGAGGCGGTGTCGCCGCTTCGTAGGGCCTCGACGACGCGAAACTTGCGGACCGATTGCTCGAGGCTGGCCGTCTTGTCCGCGGGGGGGCCAGCGGAGGTCTTGGGCGGTAGTTGCGTCGACGACAGCGACGGCTTGGCCCCGTGGCCGCGGACGCTCGAGTGTTGCGACATGGGAGGGACGGGAGGTACGTAGGAGGAGGAGGAGGAAGTCGGGAGCCGACCGTCGTCGGAGCCGGATTCTGTCTCGCGAGTCTCTTTGCGCCGCAGGAGGGCGACGACGGATTTAGACCGCTTGCGGGTGCGGGTGCTGAGATAAACAGCGGTCAGTGGGTGTGGACTGACTTTTTAGACGAGGGGAGGCGGGGAGAGACAAGAGCAGGAGGAGGAGCAACAGAATCCATACAGAGTAAGCTGTGGTGGATACGGACGAGGATGCACATGCAAGCAGCCCGCCGCCGCCAGGGATTTGATGCAAAGAATTGAAATGGCGCGGAGAGTGCAGAATGATGCGGTGCAATGTAATGTGATGCAAATGCCAATGTCACGGTAAAAAAAAAAAGTGTGGTGTAGTGCAGCCCAGTGCCTATTCACCTGGTGCGGTGCAGTGCGAATGTGTATTTGTGCATGTGTGCCATCTGGATTTGAGGCATTGGAGTGTTGGAGTGAGAGGGGGGGGGGGG
>VTGD01000160.1:2520-90572 GCA_013406985.1 Calonectria crousiana | reverse complement strand
ACATTCAACGCTTGTCTGTGCTGGTCCATTTTTTTCTCTTTGTTTTGTTTATTAATTATTAGTATTATTGTTTATTCTGAACCGAACACGAATGACCAACGCTCATCGAATTGTGATTGCCGATTGCTTCTGCTCTCGTTAGGTTTCGCGTGAAAAGGCGGATGATGGATGTCAGTCTGGTTCAGTCAGAGCCAGTCATGCTCGCGCCCACTTTCTGATTTCCCGATCTGTCCGATTACTGGCTGCAGTGCCTGGGGGGCCTTGATTGGGCGCTGACAGACCGGGCCTCGGAGGAGGGACCCTGGGAAAGGACTCTTTTGGGCTTGCTTGGACTGCTGGGAGCGACCCTTGAGGCGTTAGTGCCTAGGGGACTTTGCCCGTTCCCCGCCCAAATCCACCGGCATGGTCCACCTTCTTGGGGCCGCTGCAACTCGAGGGCATCTACGCCTAACGTTTGGCGGGCCAGCGGATGAGTTGTTCATTCGCTGCTTTTGGCCTCCACCTGCTGCCCCCCCTCTCGGCGCCCGCAACCGGCTCCTCATGGATGGTTCGTTCCCCGTGGAGAGCCGTGACCACTCGTGGCGAGGCGCCGGCCCTGCCTGAGCCTTGGAGGTTACCTGGTCGGTAGCTGGGGAACTTTGTTCAGGAGCCCAAGCCTCGCAAAGCGGTGCTGCTTGTCATGATGACGCCGGCTCTTTGCCCAAACGGAATTGACCTCGGGCGTCTCCCTCTAGTTGGTTCACCTCAAGACTGGCCATCGTGGTAAACCCAATTCGCGCTGACACTGCTCATTGCTGCTAATGGTCCGGCCTCGCTGTAACTCCACGGACTTGCTGTGCCGTGGTGCCTCTCGGTAACCACAGTTATCCTTGCGTCCGCACGGTAGCATTTCGATGCCCTTCCCGTACGGGACGTTCGGGCCTTTGCAAAAACAAGCAACCAGCGCCCGCCCCAAATCATATAGATTACGCTGGTAGCACCGGGGGTTCCGCTGACGGTTGCGTTGATGCCGAGGTGCCCCGCATAACACTGCCTCTTGCGTAGGGTTGATGTCGATTGAACCCGTTGCAGTCAACGACAGTGAAGCAGGTGCTCTGGGCAAGCATAGGGCCAGGGTCTAAGCTGACGACTACCTGTTGTTACTGAGTCTGACGTCACCATCATGTCACGCCCACGGCGGTAAGGGGTCTTGGGGTCTTTGGGGTTCGCCGTCCCCTCACCCGAAAAAAAAAGTTGTAGGTGTGCATGTGTGATCTGTCATCCGTCACTATGACGCCGACTGATTTCTTGGGATCAAGATTCTAGTCGTGGCATCGTAAAGGGCCCAGGCGCCGGAGTCGCGTTCCACCTCG
Organism: Calonectria crousiana; assembly: GCA_013406985.1. NCBI lineage: Eukaryota > Fungi > Ascomycota > Sordariomycetes > Hypocreales > Nectriaceae > Calonectria > Calonectria crousiana. The sequence goes on along the minus strand of VTGD01000160.1, from coordinate 89,220 downwards.
TCTGTAAGCTGACGCGCGCTCAGTCGCGGCACCGCGGCCGAGCGGCGCGGCACCGTGAGGAGCTGAGGGGAAGGTCTGTGACGAGACGAGACGCAACCCGAATCATGGTGTTTTCGACACTGGATAGCTTGGCGGAGGGGGCATTTTGAAACCCGCATGGGATTCTCACGACAGTGGGCGGGCACAGGACGGCATGTCATGGATTGTTGGGTTCTGTGAGGGGAAGGGAGGAGGGGATGACATGCAACCGTGGTCGTGGCACTTGCAGCTGGGGGGTTTGCGCCTGCGAGGCTGCAAGCTCCTCAGCGATATGAGGGTTGGCGATCAACATGATGGGACCCAATTGGGACTCGGCTGGGACTTGACTAGTAGACGTGCCAAAAATGTGCATGTCAAGCCACAGAGGCCGGCGCCGTCTGGTGTGGAGCATGACAGGTGTACAGTCGAGGTACTGGCAGGGTGACTAGGGTACCAGGCCCGATGGAGAGGTCCAGGAGGGTTTGCAGCTTTTTTTTTCTTCTCTGTGGGAGGAGAGGGACGGTTGCACAGGCTAGACCCCTGTATGGCGTACCACCCTGGCGCTGTGGGTGGTGCCCTTGCTGCCACTGCGGCCCCCAAGAGAAAAAACAACAACAACAGCAAGAACCCTTGTCATCCCCTGTCAACCGCCCCTGTCCTTGGCACCGAGGCCCCACCCACACCGTCTATCCTGGGAGAGCCACCCCCGGCCACTCCCACACTCTGGGAGCGAGCGGGAGCTTGGGATTTTCGCAAGGCAGGACACGGCCAAGACCAAGCTAGCCCGGGCCTCGCGCTACACCCACTGCATTACTCCCTCCGTAGCCCTTACACCACACGCTCACTCATTCGAGTTTCCTCGATCCCATCGATCGATGGGTTTCATGCGCAAAGTCCGTCCCCATTCTTCACTTTTTGTGTCTTTCTAATCCCCACCCCTCCCCACTCTCTTTTGCCCCGTGGCCCTGTGGGTGGCGTAGAGCTAACTGCACACCTATCGCACACGCCCAGACGCCTCCCCATTGTTGTTCCTCTCTTCTTTTATCTGTACATTATCTGCCTCGTCGACGTCCTTGCTCTGTTCTCGACGGTTTTGAAACTTAATAAAGCTCCAACGAAAGGAAGCATCGTCACCCTGGGCCTCGTTTGACCTTAATCCGATCTGACCTCTTGCTTCTGGTGTTGAGTTGCCTGACCGTTTCTGTATCTTCGCCCTCATCGCCCGTCTTCAGCACGACTATAACATCCGCCCATCCTCCCGCAGTCCTCCGTTCTCAACTCCACCATCCGCACATCGCATCTCACTCCCGCTTCATCATTATATCCTCGAATTTGAACCCGGACTTCTTGCCTTGCCTGCTTTGAGTTCACCACTCAAACTCACCGTCGACGACGCAAAATCTCCCCTGCAGTCGACTCATTCAGCCATCGGACGACAATTCCACCGCTGTCACCAACTCGGCCTCATCACCACCACTAGTAAAAAATTGCAGTCATTTCGGCACATGGTACACGTTTCTGTGACCACTTATTGTACTCTTGCGATCTGCATTCACCTCACAACTGTGTTGCTTGTTTTCCCCCTTAAGACCTGGCTCTCTTGTCAAGCACAATTTGCGCCAAAAGAAAAGAGACGAGAATCGGCATACCTGACTAGAAAAGAAGCTGTCTTTGATTTTTTTTTTTTTGAGAGACAGACTTCCCCGCCCTCATTTTCCAGTCCACAGCTTGCAGCTCCCCAGCTTCTAGTTGCTCTAGTGGCCTCACCAGTACCTCCTCTCCAGCACCCTTGTCAACGCTAGCGGTCCCAGCACCTTGTCAATTGCTCCGCCTCGCCTTATCTGACCTTGGACGACTCCCCCCACCTACATTACTTTAGAAAGCTCCGAATCCGCCTCTTCCGGCGTCATCAATTCTTGCCCACAGCTTCCTGGAACACACAATCTTCAACAGCTTCTCTTACCTTCTCACAATGCACGCCCGAGACGCCGCAGGCCGTAAGGTCTCTCTACTCAACGATGATAGCTTTGGCTACCTGGACCAGCGCCCCCTGGTCTACCATTCCGGCCACAGCACTGCCCGAGCCTACTCAAGCTCTGGAAGCGCCTCTTCTTCGCCCATTACTCCAGAGCTGTTGCGATCCCATTCATACGACTCTCAGATGAGCAATGATCCTGCTTCTCCCCTCACCCCCAATGGCGACTATTACCACCGCCAGCAGCCCATGTACTCCATTCCCCATGAGTTCGGCATGGACACCCACTCAGCCAAGCTTGCAGGCTACGCGGAGAGCAACCGCTCTGCCTCCTTTGACGATGACCTCTCCAACCAAGCTGCGTCGCCTGTGCCCGACCGGCCTACCAAGCGCTACCCTTGTAGATATCGCGACACTCACGGCTGTGAGAAGACTTTCACCACTTCAGGACATGCGTCGCGACACTCTAAAATCCACACCGCCGAGAAGGCCGTCCAGTGCACCTATCCCGGCTGCCAGAAGAAGTTTACTCGTGCCGACAACATGAAGCAGCACCTCGAAACTCACTACAAGGACAAGACCAGATCCTCAAGCCAGCGCGCTCACAAGTCAGCCATGGCTGAAGCCCGTCGCAACTCAGCTTCCAGCCGTACTTCAAGTGTTAACCGACCAGTACTTGCGCGAGAGCCTCAAACCCAGTGCCCTCTTCCCACACCCCCGCGGCCCTCACCGAATGTTGCTGGTGGAGCCTGGGATATGCGCGGGCTGAACCTGCCCCTGCTCAACCGCCCTGTCACCAGTCGCACGCCTAGCGGGCTCGACGCACTAGCAATGGCGGTGGCCTGTCAGGAGGGTTCCTGAGCGGCCTTGGGTCCCAGGTTGACTGATAATCACCCGACAAGCAACTCGCGCCTCTCCACACGCCATCTGTCGCTGATGAACCGCGATCGACTTACTAATAATCATAATCCTTCCATCCACTGCGACAGCACTCTTCCTCTCACAACCATCACCTTCTCTACACACGACACGGGCACGAAGTATGATTTTTCTTAGTTTCTCATTCTCTTCTTCAGCAACATATGATGCTGGCTGCGGGCTGTACGAATATGCGTCAAAACAGACCCAGGGGAATGCGAAACGGCGTTTATTTGGTTTTTTGCGCTTTACAGGATTCGGTGAACGTGAGCGGCGTCGAAAGCAAACGAAAAGGCGCCTAGCATGGCATTTCCTCTCATCCTGAGGGGTTTTCATTTTATTTTTAGATACATGACGAAAGGAAGCCATTAGGGGAATATTCCCCGGAGAGAAAAAGGCACGGCGTTGGGGGTTTTTCATGTTTTGTTCATAAGCAGCCTGGGGCGCGTTCTTGAACCGGTTGGCATTGCTCTTCCAAGTAGAGAGCGAGCGCATTGGAGCTCGTCATGGCTGGATCATATACGTCTCTTGCCATTGCGCCGCAAGTACATAGCTGCCGTTGTTGCGACTCGCAACGACTTGATTTTTTTAAGGCTCTGTTTGGCCTATATATAACTGAAGGCCCTTTGTAAAGCGGTGCTTTAAGGCTCGGAATTGATACCAATGTTTCATGTCTACATCTGTTTGCAACTGGCGTGACTGTGATGTGTATAAGAAACAATACCACAACGTGGATTGGAGCCGATGCGCCTCTTGAGGCGATTTGACAAGATTGCATGATTGATCATTTGTCCATGCCGCGCAACAGCTGCATCGGTGGAAATATTGCTCAACGGATCATGGAATGCGCCAGATTGACTTGAGCGTCCTGGTCCGTCGGTTCGTCATGCGCGATGCAGCCCGTGGTGTGACTGACCGGATGCTACTACTGCCAATGGATACGTGCATGTGCGATTTATGGTTGAAGTATGAGTCTGAAATTATTCCATCTTTTTTCTCTCTGTTTACAAAGTGTTTTGTGATACTCTATTTTGAACCATTTTTGCTGGTTCTTGATTGGTGAATTAACTGTGAATACATATTTGCCACCCATGACCCATTCAATTCATAAACCTGGCGTCATCAGTCGTGAGCATTTACATGCGAGGTAGGAAAAGAAAAAAAAGGAAAAAAAAGGATAAATCAAAGGCATGACGTCAACGTCGTTAATACAAGGACTCCATACCTGGTTCCTGGGCCCTTTAAAAAATTTAGAGTGTTTGCTCCTGTGGCCGGAACGCACGCGACAGGGTTTCTGAGACTACAATCCTCATGAGTCGTTCTTACGTTATGTCCACAAATCATCCTTCTCGGCACATAGCTGAGCCATTTCGAGCTGCTCATCCGTTTGGCAGACAAGAATACGGTGCTGAGAGGTTTCCGCCGTGAGATCCTGAATAATATCGGCAATGGGCTTGTTGTTTTGAGCTTCGTTGATCTTGAAACCCAGGCATGAGACACGGTCGATGACGGCAGCTCGAAGCTTAGAACTGCGCTCGCCAATACCTCCCGCAAAGACGATAGCGTCAACTTTACCGCCGAGCGTCACATAGTAAGAACCCACAAAACCGGAGATGCGGTCAACAAAGATGTCGAAAGCCAGTCGGCAAGCTGGATCGTCGGAGGCGGCAACAGCACCAAAATTAGTAGTGCCCGTCATGGCCTTCCATCCGCTCTGCTTGTTGAGGATCTCCTCAGCGACAGAGATGTGGAGGTGTTTTGTGGAGGCTGGAGAAAGCTTGCCAACATCGCTAGCGTAATGAAAGACAAGGCTGTACAATATAGATAGTTAGCCATCGTTCTCGATATCCCGGAATGCCATAGTTCAACTGCTGATAGACCACGCCGGAGCCTGGCCAATCATCATGGGCGACCAATCGCAAGCTAGGGAAGCCATACCTAGGATCTACGCTGCCACTTCGTGTGGCACCGGGAAGACCAGCCAATGGGGTCAATCCCATGCTGGTATCCCAACTCTTGCCGTACTTGATGGCACATGCGCTGGCGCCGCTGCCAAGGTGGAGAGCGATGATGTTGAGGGAACTGACATCCTTGGCAAGGAATTGGGCGACCGACCTGGTGATGAAGGCGTAACTGATGCCATGGAAGCCATATTTACGAAGCCGGTTACTCTTTGCGATCTTCGGGTTGATCGGATATGTGTAGATGTGAGGCGGGAGGGTCGCGTGGAACTGTGAATCGAAGCAGGCGACATTTATAGCATCAGGAAGAACCCTTATGCAAGTATCAACAATACCGAGAGCAACTCCATTATGCAGCGGCGCGAGGTCGCTCAATTCCTCAAGGTGGTGGTAAGTATCCTGGGTGATGATTTGCGACCGATCATAGTCGCCGCCATGAACGATTCGATGACATGTGATAGAGATGTCGCTTTTGGATTTGATTTCATTCAATCCCTCATCATCGATGAGTGTCTTCAGGAGCAAGTCAAAAGCATCGTTCTGGCTTTTGACCCCGTCGGCGACGTCCTTCCCTTTGATGAGGCTTTCACCCCGGCGGACGTAAGTAAGCTGGGCGGGAGGTGCTGTGAGACCACTAATTTGAGTGTCCGCGATCTGACAGGGTGTGTGGTTGTGCAAGGCGGTAAAGATGGAAATCTTGACCGAGCTGGAACCGGCGTTAATGGCGAGGATGACCTTCATAGGAGGCAATTGATGATTTGTGACATGTGCGGAGCGTGTCGGGTGGAGGGGAAGGCCTTGACATGCTCTGAGCCAGCGACGAGGAGTTATTTATCGTCACAGTCGCCAGCATCCGGACAGCAGAGCTCGGCGAGCTGCAGCCATTGCTCAATGACGACACACCATGATCTGACGTCGCGGGGTGAGTGGGTGGGGTCATTGGGGTGCATCCGCTGTCTGGCCACAGCTATGCTGGGCGGGAAGCTGGTGGCATGCTATATGGCATGCTAGAAAGGCATGTGGACGCGCAGCAACTTGTATGCTGCTGTCAGCAGCCTCCGAAGGGTGCCGAAATCACACCGGGTAAAGGTCTCTTTGACCCTGAGTTTGTACGTGTGCTGGCGCTGCTGTGATGTGTCGTGTTCCTACTGCAAAGACTGTCACCCCACCTGCATGCCGATGCAACATGTGGTTCAGGATAGTGGCGCTACTGGCTGCATGGCCCTTCAGGACGCTTCGCCTGAGCCCGACGGCTCGGCAACGGTATCAAGTGGCATTATCTGCGGCGAGGGCAGCTCGAAGTGGTTTGGTGGGAACGGGATACCGTTAAACTCGCGGTCGCTGCTGTGGCAGTAAAGCCACGTCTCAAGGAACCGCCGATACGCTGATGATTGTTAGCTGACTAAAAATATGTTTGCTTGCCGGGGGGGGGGGGGGGGGGGAGAGTGAAGCCAAGAAACTCTTCCCCTGGGCTAAGAAATTACCTTGACGTTCAGTAAACTGAATGCCCAGGTATCGTATGTCCAGCGGCGACTGGCTCGGACTGGCTTCGGATGAACTTCCTGTCCTTCCTCGAGACGACCTCATTCGGGGAATATTGAACCGACGGTGATGCTGCTGCTGCGGCTGCTGCTGTTGTGGCTGCTCCTCAGTTGCGCTGTGACGTCGGCTGTGCGTGTAGAGCTTGAGCTGCTTCAGCCGATCTTCCCGCCCACGGATTTCGCCGTCAAAGTTGTGGATTTCGTAATCGCGGTATTGGCCGTCAATTTTATTGGCGCATACACTGAGCGAATGAAACGTTGTGTATCGGTCTCGCCAGAGCTTGAGTCTCTGGATAGCCCCAATGCCCTTTACTTTTCCAAAGCTATCAGTGCGTCCATGTACATTCGTCCAAGCGACATCCACGTCGTAGAAATCGACCAGGTCTTTGCGGCGCACATCACCCTGGAATTGGATGGAGCCTTCTACTGTTGTAAACTCGTATCGTACTTTGATGTATTGGTCATGAATGCAGACACCTTCGTCATTCGTATAGCGGATTCGATGAGGTTCCTGAAAAGTCAGATATCGTTCCATGTCTGCGGGGTCGTAGTATGGGCGATGGCGCGAGTGGAGTGTATGAGGGTGAATGTCCGAGGGGACGTCAGAGGGCACTAAATTGGTCAATCAATCTTCCAATGCACAATAATGAAGGGGAAAGCATCATGCTCACGGTAATGTTCCAGAATTTCGCTCTGGTAACTGCCTTGCCAGAGGATGCGGCGCTGCTCAGAACCCACCACCTCCCAGGGGCCCAAGTACACAACGCGCTCGTCGGGGGTGTCTTGGAAAATAATTCTAAAATAAATGCACTGTTAGAAACTACTAAGAAACAGCGACGGAGAAGGCCATTTGCGGGTCAAGAACGGGGCTGTTGAAACATACATTGTTGCTTGGTAGCCGGGGGGGCCGAGATCAAGGGTGGAAGTTTGCGTTGCCGAGCCCTCGGTGGTCGGCGCAGATATAGTCGAGATGCCGGAGGTCGGGGTCCAGGTCGAGTCAATAGGACTAGCATAAGTTCGTCCGTATGTTGGCGGACGACCGAGCGACGACGAGGTAAAAGATGAGCCCGAGGAGGACATGCTGTCGCTGGTTGCAGTCGTGGGCAAGAATGTTGACCGAGCTGTGGGGACATGTCATGACACGGCCAAGACGAGAAGAAGAGGGCAAGTGGTTTGTGCCGGCGCCGCTTTGAAGATTCGTATCATCGGGACGGGGGTAGGGCGTGCAGTCGAGAGTCCGCGCCGCCCTTTGAGAGGGAGGGGGTCAGGATGGAGTGTGACGATAGCAACGGAAGCCGGCAGCAGCAGGTATGCGAAGGCGATTTTGATTGAGAGGCAAGGCAAAGCAAAAAAAAAAAATACGCAGCAAAGTCAGGCCGACACGCCTTCTCGTGTGGTCGGTGCGATTTGGGCAGAGAAGTACTCTCACCCCGGGACTGAGGCAATGGGTCGCACACAGGCACGTCTCTCGCTGGAACTCCGGATACAAGCTTTCTCTCTCCTTCGGTCCAGACAAGGCTCCAGGCAGGACTCAGATTCAGATGTGAGCACACCCTCGTAGGAGCAGGCCGGCATGGGTTGATATGGTTAGACGTTAGGGATGAAGTGCGGCAGCTACCCCAATGTGGCGACCACGACGGACGGAGAAGAAGAGAGCGAGAAACAGATGGTAGATATGTAGACGGGATGCAGCCAGATGCAGGCAGCGCGGCGTCGCAGTCGCAATCGCAAATCTCACTTGAATTTTTTTTTCCTTTATGCAGTCGCGGGGTGCTCAAACGACTGACTGACGGGACGGTTCACGAAACTCTCGCAGAGACAGCCGTCTCCAGGCCAAGAAGCCAATGGGCGCAATTACGGGGCTCCAGGCTGGCGGCCGAAGATGCTGGAGCAAGTGGGTGAACGTCGCGGTCGTCGGGGGAGCTAAGCCATCCGCGGCCAAGCATCTTGCATCGTGTTCGTTGCGATTGACGACACAAAACAAAGTCGCCGAGTTTCCAGATGGAGGAACGAGGGGCACAGCTGGAAGCGGGACGCACGCGCTCGGTCGACTCGCCCATGCGCCTGCACCTGGCCTGCACTGCGCTGCCGGGAGCCAGTTGGTGTGCGCCTCGCCCACCGACTCAGCGTGTATGTACCACTGTACCAGTACCCCATATCAGCCGCTTGGCCTACGTCGAATGCCTACAAGCTACCGCCAAGTTACAGCCAACAAGAAGATCATTGGACCCCATCGACGACGGCCAATCCCGATAGCCAGCCCAGTGTCCAGCGTCCAGCGCAAGCGATGGCAAAAGCAAGCGCGCGACGGCGGCGCGCAGCATCCTGGCCCTGCCCAGTGACACGCTGAAGAGTCTTGGAGCCTCCTCGAGCCCGGATAGCCAAGGACCACCGCCACATGGAGGGAAGCTTGTCTTCGATTGGTGGTCCATTGACGGCGGGAGCATCGCGCACGGGGGCCAATGCGGCTCTCTGATTGCTGGGGGCCCCAGGACGGAGGAATACCCCGGTGTTAGGGCGCCGGGGCGGGCAGGGGAGCACTCACGGATGTGCAGGGATGTGGTCTGCAAGGGATAAATCCGAATGCAGAACGACAACGACGGTCCTGTCATGAGTGTCGACTTACAGAACAAGACCCCTCTTTTTTTCGGCTGATGATGCCCATCGATGCCCTCCGTTCAGGTGCCAACCTTGCAGCGCACTCTCTGTCGGGACCCAGCAGCTACATGTAACGTAAACAATTCTTGTTCCGATTGCTTGGGTTCGCCGTCCATTCGATCATACCCCAGCATCTCGTGTATGAGCGTGCCTTTGCCTCTGCAACTTTTCCCTGTTCGGTTTTGCATGCCTTTAGCGTTGGGTCGCGCGTGGGAACGCTTGACTCCAAGCTTCTTCTTTGCTTTCGGATGTGTTCCCGCTGGAATTCCCAGCCGTTTGGTCCCGACCCGACGAGTTCATTTCCTCACATGCACTGCGCCGTTGGGTCATCGCGTGTTGGCTTTGTGGATATGGGTACGAACGAATGCGCCACCCGAGTTGTGTACAACTGCGTGATTGCGTCCAAGGGTGGGTAGACTGGGCAGGCATTCTTGTCTGATGCGTATGTATGTTGGTCGTGCTCAACACTCGTTTGTTTTTTCCCGAGACAGGCATGCTTCCGCAGCTCTTCAGCTTACTGCCAGTCACCGACAGGGTAGCAGCGCCATTCCTAGGGTTATTGCCGTTGGAAGGTCAGCTTGTATAGGAGGGAGGCAGGAACTTGCACACATCCGCGTACTAAATGTAGGGGCTTGTCCCGAATGAGGCTCACGACAATGATGGGATGAATTCATCGAAACCAATCCATCCCCCCTCCTTCATCAACCTGTCATCATCGTCATGCCGGCTACCGGACACGATCCCGGAGGAGGGTCTGGTGGAGATAGAGTCAGCGTCGTGGATGGTGGAGTCCGGGCTGGTGACGACCGATATGAAGCTTGATGGCGAGGTCCCGGCCCATCAGGATCGAGCTATCTCACTCAAAGTTGTCTCGATGGCCATGAGCAAGGACATGGCATGCACACGGGCACTACCGCATATCCGGGTCACCAATTGCAGTTTCTGCGCTCGCACGTCCCTCTCCTGCACGTGTGCTTGTTGACCCCCCCTTGTCTTTTATTCACAAACGGCAGGCATTGGGCTTGAAAGAGCTGGCGCTGATACAAATTCTCTTCATATCTGCCCGGGTTCTATTTATATTAATCCCGTCAAGAGTGTCGTGCAACACCAGAAAAAACCAATGCTGCTTTGCATACCCACTGTTTTCTTTTGAAATTTGACACGTGCGGAGTCCGCAAGAGAAAGCTTTGGACGACTTCAAGCGGCCAATCTGGGCTATGCATGGTGTAGTCAAACCTTGGGGGGCCTTGACGTTTGTAATTAATCTTACAACGTCTTTTTTCTAGCTGTTCCGCCCCGGTTTTCAATCGCGGATCGGCAGTCTCAGCTTGGGGCTTAGGCAGCACTTTCTGCTTTCTTTTTTGCATAGGCTCGATTGAGTTGATCTGAGTCAACCTGACGGGACTTAGCCCAAAGCTGAACTTCAGTTGGACGAGGTGTGGTGTCACCCGAGGATGGAGGCGTAGGTTGCTGGTAGATTTTGGTCCCCTTCCCCCACGCGTACCGAGTTCGTTTTATTGTGGCTCAACACCACGTGTTCGCTTCTTTTGACGTTGAGCGTGTCTCGCAGTTTTAGGAGAACCCACCCCCAATTTATTCAATTGGAAGGGCCCTGCTCAACGAAGCTTTTTTTTTCCCTTCTGATGCCCTGTCTGCCCCCGAACCCTGCAGCCACAACTGACCTTGTCGGTGTCAGGCCTGGCAATTCCTTCACTGGTTGAACTGTGCGACGGGCCCTGGTTTCCAGATGGGAAGTGCTCCTCCCAAGGCCCCTGGCACGCACGCGCGCAGGATTCAGTTCCCATCCCCGGCGCTGAACAGAACAGGAACATGTTTATGTGCCCGCACGATGGCACTATGTTTTTGGTTCGCGCATCGTCGCGGGCGCCCCTCAGAAGGTTGACAGACGGCATGGTTTGCACACCTTCAAGGGTGGCCCCTAGTTGCATCAAGCAGAACCCCGAGTTATTGCCTGCACCAGCGCAAACCGCATCCCCGGGAGATTTCCGCCCAGACCAAGTTCAGCTCGCTCAATCTAGACCCATGGAATTTGCGGTGCCCTGTGCTCCTTTTTCGTAGCGCGAACCGATTTTTTTTTTTAGTCCTGCATTCTGCTCACTGGGCACTAGGTACACGCTGCTATGCTCTGGTTGGCATTGCGACTCCCACTACAGGAAGCTATTACTCGCCGCCACCCTTGGCACCCGCATCTCATTCTCCCATTCCCGCACCTCGATATCACGCCCAGATTCAGCCCACGCACCGACTAAGCACAAGCCGAGAACGCCCAGCCCAGCCACTAGGACTCACCAGGCTTGGCCAAGCAATCGCTAAACTGTCGCCAAGCTACAGCCCACACCAACTGCGACTCACTCTTGCTAGCTGCCGGGCAGTCGCGGACGCTACAGGCGGCTGCTTGACGCACTGTCAGCCCACCGCGTCCGCACTGTTTCTGCGATGGCCTCCCGGCCTTCCGCACCACCTCTACTGCAGCCTTCTCGATCCTTTGGTGACCGAACCGGACAAACCTCTCTCTTCTTCTCCTCCCTTCTGCCCCTCCGCTCCCAGCAGATGGTACGGCCATGATAGTTCGACTCGCGCTGCCGTGCTCACTGGACCTTCCCCGTCCGCATCTCCCCGCCAGACCGTCCGGTCTCGAGACCGCGATCGCCAGCTCCCGCTGCACCTAACCATCCCGCCCGCGAGCCCGGCTTAGGCGATTCACATCCCGGCGCCCGTGAGCTGCAACGCGTCGCATTACCTCAAATCACACACTCTCTCCGTGGTATACCATGGCCATCTTTTCCCGGCGCTCTTTGCGCCCGAACCGCGGTTTTCTGGGTTCTGATAGCTCTGCCTTGCCCTCGCAAGACGCTCAGGTAAGAGAGCCGAGCTGCCTATTTTGCACCCCGTCCACTCGCTTGCCGTCCTCGAACCCATCTTAACAAGGAGACAACCGATGTATACCCTATCATAGCGTTAACACCAGGGCTGACATGACGTATCACGCACATAGGATCGACAACAGTTGCGATATGAACTCGATCTGAATTCCTGGAACCTGCGCATTTGGGGCGTCGCCGCCTCGGGCTTCCTAACCGACTCGTATGTCGTCTACTTATCCGCGCATCCCCCCCTCACTGGACGAAGCTGACGATGCATCTTCAATTGCTTCAGATACAACCTCTTCTCCACAAACGTTATCCTCGCTTCTATTGCATTTGTGTACTGGCCCGACGGCGGTGATACGTATGGCTTACTCATCAACTTCTTTACCCTCCTCGGCTCCGTCATCGGCCAGCTCCTGTTTGGCTATCTCGCCGATCGCTATGGCCGAACTCGTTTGTACGGCATCGAGTTGGTTTTGGTTATTGTATCAACCATTGGCGTTGCAACAAGCAGCCATGGCTACGGTGACCTCTCCTTCTTGGGCCTCTTCATATGGTGGCGTTTTGTCATGGGAATTGGTGCGCTGAACCCCTCATTTGACTTACTGGGCAGGACACAAATACTCACAGGCCCGTTTAGGCATCGGGGCCGAATATCCTTTGAGCGCAGTGATAACCTCGGAATGGTCGAGCACGCAGTCCAGAGCCAGCATGATTTCGAGCGTTTTCATGATGCAGCCCATCGGCCAAGCGCTGGCCCAGCTGGTCGGTCTGTTTGTGCTGCTGGGCTTCGAGAAGACCCACAACATTCGAGCAATGCGATGCGGCATTGACGACACTCACTTGGAAGAATGCCGGAAAGCGGTGGACGGAATATGGCGCATTGTAATAGGATCAGGCGCCGTGCCCGCGCTCCTAGCCATCATCTTTCGATTTTTCCTTTTCGATTGCGGCATCTACGATCTTGAGGTCCGGAACAAGCCCGCAATAGCACTGATGAACACGCAGCGGATCTACGGTGCCCCACAGGGACAAGGGGGTGGCCCTCCACCACCACCAGATGGCTTTGGGCATAGCGGCAACACAGGATACTCGATGCATCCTCCCAACGGCAGCACACATATGACGAGCTATCAAATGAACCCGCCCAATGGCGGTCACACAATAAATTCTTACCAGATGAATTCTCCGAATGCCATGCACTTGTCCAACTCTCCCCGGCCCATGCCCCTCCAGTTCTCCAAGGAAGACCTCCGCAACTACTTCATCCGCGATGGCAACTGGGCATACCTGCTTGGAACAGCCGCCACATGGTTTTTCCTTGATGTAGGGTTCTATGGAATGAGCTTGGATAACAGGGGAACGCTTGCGGGAATGTGGGCAACAACAAAATCTACGCCAATCGACGAGAAACTCGAGTGCTGGGCTGGAGTCAACTCGACGGTGCCCAAATGGCGCGACAGCGGCTTACCGGTGTGGTCAACCGATGCCACTCACCCATGCAACACAATCTACGACGTTTTGATAGAGCAGACGAAACAATATCTGTTAACCGTTTCTCTTGCATCCATTGCCGGCAGCGCCTGCTTTGTTATGTTCGCAAATCGAATTCCACGAAAGCTGTGGTTGACGACGTCGTTCCTCGTTCTTACACTTTTTCTTGTCATCACCGGTTGCGTGTACTACGGCGTTCACCAGCAAAAAGGTGCCCCTGCAACGGTTGTCTTTGTGGCCATCTGCCACTTCATCTTCAACTTTGGTAAGCAAATTAGGAACTGCCTGTCCTGCACTGGGTACTGACATTTGACGCCAGGCCCTAATACGTTGACATTTATGATTCCGGCCGAAATCTTCCCGACCTGTTATCGGTCAACCTGCCACGGAATCTCCGCAGCTGCCGGAAAGCTCGGAAGTCTCGTGGCCGTCCTTGTCGTGTACGGAATCAACCAATCATACAAGAGCAGCACTCGGCAAGGCCTTATCTTTCTCATATTTGGCTCCGTGGCTGCCATCGGCGCCATATTCTCATGGGCTTATCTACCCGACTTACAACGTTGGGTTGTATACGACGAGAAGAGGTACCTCGAACCGAAGACGCTGGAAGAACTTGGCGAAGGAAGAGTCAAGGCACGGCTGTCCGGCGAGTCGGTTACTCTGAGCGAAAAGCTTGAAGACCTAAAAAGAAGGAAAAGAGGGTCACATAGAGGCGCTGAGTCTCTGCCAGATGTTGGATAAAGTCGACCGTTTTGCAAAACAAAGTCGAGTGGACATAGAACGGGTGAATGATTTTTACGAGCCCTGGTCAAGGGCACTTACTGTACAGGATAATTTGTAGATGGAACCGGATACCCTACCAGCATGTGTTGTTGTATTATTTCTATATTGAGCGCATGGTGAATTTCTTTTAATCAATCATTACAACTTTTCCATTGTTACGTCATGGGTATCATTACAAGACTCGTTTCCCTTGAGGAAGTAACGATTCAAAGGCTTTCAACGACATTGATCCAGGTTCCCGTTGCAAGAAGGCAAATTCCACCCGACCACCAGTACATGCATGCATCTCACTCGACGCTCACATGCTTTTTTATTTTATTTTACGGCTCACCTATGCTCTCGCCGGCGTGGAGTAGAAGGTGAGGGCATCCGCGGTCTCGGCGTAGAATTCATCATTGCTCATGGTGGCGCGCACGCACGCATCACCCTCGAGAGCATCCAGCCACAGCGCCAGGCGATGCCCCGCGGCTGGGGCATTCCAGCCACAGAGCGAGGCGAGTATGCGCGAGAAGCGAAGAGCAAAGGGAGCGAAGTGGATGTCGACGACGCCGAGCGTCTTGCCGCGGAACAAGGGACCCTTTTTTCGGCCGGAGAGGGCCTGCGTGTTAGACGTATGTCTTGGATAACGACGAACGGAAGGGGAGACAGCGTACTTGCTCAGCGGCAGCTTGGGTGAGGGCCTCGACCGAGTTGTTCAGGCTGATCAGCAGCTCCTTTCGGCTAGCTGGGTCTTGGGCCTGCACCAGGGCGAAGAATTCTGGCACGACCCGCGTGTTGATCTTGGCGGGACGGACCAAAGTCAGCAAATGGTTTGTCCGGGTCCCCTTCTTCACAGCTGGTGACTTACATGGTCAACCCAGAGGCGACAGTCGGCCCTTTCCCGCGGGTCGCTGGGAAACAGCAGTCTGCGCTCCTCGGGGTCCTGGTCTTGGTCCTGGTCCAGGTCGTCCAACTGAGATGAGGCAGTCGTAAGCAGGGTTGCGGAAAACAAGCCAAACAGAAACGAAGGGAGGGAGAGACTCAACGTATTCCAGTATAACGCTGCTTTCGGCGCACGACCAGTCGCCGTGGCGGATGGCGGGCACGCAGCCACGGGGGTGAGGAAGGGGCGGAGCGGGCCGGCGATAAGGATCTGTCTCACAGTACTGGTATGCGAGGCGCTTCAGCTCGAGGGCGATCCATACTCGCTGGGAGAAGGGGCTGAGAGGGGTGGAGAGGGTGGCTGTTAGAATGTCTTTGATGTTCCCCTTCACTTTGGAAGGGACTTCGTCAGACTTACCAGTAGCAAGCTGCGTACAGTTTCAGGTCGTTGTCTTTTGTATGTTTCTTGGTCGTTGCCAATGCCTTTCCCGTAGCCTTGCGGATAACGGGTTTCTGTGTTGCCCGGAATGACTTGTCAGGGTTTCTGCCTTTTTTTTTGTGCGTGTGTACTCGAGAAAGAAGGGAAAAGAGAGAAGTGTGCGTGACGTATATGGTGCTACTCACCTGAGACCTTTTGTCCTCCTTCTCCTGCCGCGCCAGGAACCGCTGCACGCTGTTCTTCTTGATCTCGTCGCTCTTGGCCAGCGTGTGCTTGTGCGGACCCGCGACGCCGTCCCCCTTGCCGTTGCCCCCGTTCCCGTTGACCCTCTGGATGGTCCAGAGGCGCTGCTGCCCGACGGCCAGGACCCCGGGGACGAAGACACCCTGCTGCACGAGTGCCCCCGGAGGCAGCGAGGCTCCCCCGGGGACGTCGTCGAGCTGCAGCTGGGCCCCGGGGAGGTACTCGGTGATCTTGATCTTGACGTCGCACAGGTCGCGCTCGCGGGCGTTGCGCTTGCGCTTCTTCTTGTTGGGGTCATCCGACTTGGGCGTGCCGGGAGGTCGGCCCTTCATGCGGCAGTCCCAGTAGTGGGAGAGGAAGGGCTTGCGCTTGTACCGCTGCGTGGAGCGGTGCGAGTAGACGTTGTCGACGTGGGGAAAGTATGTTTCGAATCTATTGTGAGAGGGAAAAGAGACAAGACACCAAGCGTTAGATGCGAGTGCAAACAAAAAAAAGTAATATAAAATAATATAGCATCATGACAAGTAGGGGGGTCGACATACTGCTCCTGGGTGAGGACAATGGTCTCGTCGACGTTGAACAACTTGTCTCGCCACGCCTCCAGGTCCGGCGGATCAACCACAATCTTGGTGCTCAACTGACCGTGACTTTTTTTGCCACCATCTTGTTCGGGCTGCTGCTGGTGTTGGTGTTGTTGCTGCTGTAGTTGTTGAGTGACTGCAACCGCGCCAAACATGCCGTCCGGTGCATGTGAAGCTACTACGGGGACCGCCGTAGGAGTCAGGATGCCAAACTGCCCGCCGCCGTGGGAAGCCGCCGCAGCTGCGGCAGCAGCATTAACAGAGGCCACGACGCGCGGGCGGTGGGCTGGGTGCTGCTGCTGCTGCTGGTGCTGGTGGAGTCCCCCAATATCTTGAGCCTGCGCCGAAAGCTCATGCATGGCGGCAGCGGCAGGAACCTGCTGGCGGTAGGCGTTCTCGAGGGCCGGGGCGTAGACGGCGGGGTCCAGGCGCATGCCCAGGGCCGCCTGGAACTGTGCCTCTGCCACGGCTGCTGCTGCTGCTGCGCCCGACACATGGTGTCCATGAGGGTGCTGTTGCATGCCGGACGGCGACGCGAACGGGCCCGCAGGTCCGGAGACCGGAGGAGGACCCGTCTGCGGAGGCGGCGCCGGCTGCTGCTGCTGCGGTGGTGGGGGTTGCGGCGTAGCCATGGGAGGGGGAAGGAGGGGGGGACACGCCCGGGTTGGCTCCGGGGGCCAGGAAGTGAGTCAGGCTGGTTTAACTAGGACGCTTTTGGTGCTTGCTTTTGCGCTGTGGGTTCTTTCGCGTTGCTGCTTTAACCCGGTGCTGATCGTGTTGGACGGCTTGCTGCTTTACGAGGGATGTCGTCGGTTTTAAGCCGCGGGGGACAAGGCGGCGAGGCATGCACGGGCCATTGCCTATTTGAGTCCGCTGGCTGACTACATATACCGAGGCTTCATTATGTCATTCTCTGTTCCGAATGGCGGAAAGGTTAAAAGGTTGCCAGGTCAGATCACAGCCTTTAATTATTCAACCCCAAGCACCTGCCGGGGTGGTCAATCCGGAATGCAACTAGCAATCTTGAAAGATGGAGAGGTTCCATTCCAATTAAAAACAAAATGGGGTATTGTGTTCTTCCAGTACCATTGGACCATATCGTCACCATGGCCCCCCATTGATTGAGAGATTCATTTCCTGTAGTAGTAATACAGTGGTGTTCCCAAAACCTGGGATACTCCTCGCCCACAAAAAAAAAAAAACGCCCGTCATTATCGGACCCGTCTTTCATCCTTGAGTCCATAAAGCCTGTCCAGATTGTCACAAAATCGCTGTCAGATCCGATCATAATTTTCATCCTCTTGCCGTCCATTGTAATAAAAAAACCCACTTTCTCAGTTGTTTCCCGAGTCCCAAGACGACAAGTCCATAGCGTCCATGGGTCCCATGTTCATCAACGCCCGTAAAACACCCTCGCCCACTTGTGCAGCCCCCGTTTGACCTTGTATGTCACCCCATCCTTCTGGTATCACAAAAGACCCCTGTGGATCCGATAAGCCTGTTTGCAACGTGAATGCATTGGGATCGCCAAAGAGACCTTGGGTGTTGCCGTCAAGGGACCCAGGATTCATTAATGTTTGGTTCGGCGAGATTGGGCTGGCCTGGAACGAGCTACGTCCCGATCCATTCATCTGCCCGGGGGCCAGATGAATCCGTTGATCCGAACCATTGCTCGAGTTCGGCGTCGGGCGGTTGGATTGGGCTCCGTCTGGTGATCCTGATGCTTCTTGGCTTTCGCCACTTCCATCGCCCCCAAACCCAGACAAGGGCCCTGAAGTTGACCCGGGTTTCTCAAACGTAGCTCCGGAACTAGGCGTCAGGATTGGAAGTTGTTGATCGGCCGGTATCCATGATGATCCTCCGTAGCCGCCAGCGTTGTTCGCGTTTTGCATTTGTGAATCTCCATTCGGCTCGACAATGTCTGGTGCTCTGGCTGCATTTCCATCATCTCCTGCCATCTTCATGAAGTGACACTCGTTCCTATATGCCAGGATACCTTGTACACCCTCTGGGTTATCGCAAACTGTCTTCGACGGCACACCGCCGTTTGGAGCGGGACTATCCGTGCTGCGGGGGAACGCAGCTTTGAGCTTGGGAATTCTCAACGCAAGTGCCTCCAAATCCACATCCAGTTGAACCAGGAACGATTCGGTCAGCGGGTTTCTTCGTTTCAATGCGTTCATCGCCGAGAGGAGGAAACGCAAAGAATCAGCTGTTTGGCTGTCGTCTGGCCGGCTCTTGAGGTATTGGACAAAGACCCGTGCAGAAACGTACAGGCAGAAGGATATGAATGGGTTGACCTGTGATTCATTAGCAGGCTGCTGCAATGATGCCTCGCATAGTACTTGCAGTTGATAAGTCCATGTGAGAAATCATTCTCATCATACTGGCAATCTCATTGGCAGCAGTAATGCATCGAACCTTGCTCTCCGCGCTGACTGATGCAGGGAGTTTGTTTTTCTCTGCCTTGAAGATGGCAGCCTGGTGGAGACAAATGGTTGAAGTGTGGATGCTCATGTTGGTGAAGACAATGTTCGGGTTGTTCATGCCTTGGGGAAGTTTGAGGTGAGGAGGCAGGCAAAGAGAGGTGTTGAGAAGAATGTTATCCATCTGCCGATGACGCTTCCAAAAGGGTCCGTTGAGATCGTGGTCAAGATCATCGGCGTCGGGTCGGTGCAAATGCACAAGGTTTCGACCAAACAGACATGCCATAAGCACAATGCCACCAAAGGATGACAGTTTTCCTGCACCGCTTGGGCTCGTGCACTCGTTGAGCGATTGAGTGGTCTCTGGTCGGCTCATGTCGTAAGCCTCTTCGGAAGAAGGGAGGTTAGTCATGATGTCGCGCTCGTCAATCGTCATGGGCCAGCCAGTTCCGATACTAGCGTATCGGTCCTGGCAAAAGGCCATCCAGAAAGTACGGCGTCGCTCTTCGCGTTCGGTCCAGTCCTTGGGCTCTGCAAGACACTGCTTGACATCAAGACCCTGACCGTCTAATCGATGGAGGCCCGTCCTGAAAACAAGTCAGATTAGAGAAACAAACAGACCAGGTTCGGATCAACATACATCTGGGCTAGACGAATGGCTGAGCCAGTGTTCACCCAGGCTCGAGGGAAGTACATCATCTTCATTTCATATGAAGACAGCAGAATGTGTGTCTGGCAGTGGGCAATGGAAATCATGTGCTCTCCGTAGCCCTTAATGTAATCCGCTTCCACATATTTTCGCGCTCTTCGATAGAACAAGTCCTTCAGGTCAGCATACTTGTCTGTGATGGTACAAGCCAATGTCCACATGGCATATCGCAAACACACTGGTGGTCGTTGATTTGGGGCGCTAGGAAATTTGTCAGCATTTTCTCCCAAGCCCAAGACGCACGCTCTAAAACCTACAGGTTCATGGCAGCCAAATAGCGGTACTTGTGGATCATGGGAATAGATGGGTGGATTTTCTCAAAATAAATCTGGTGGAGCTCATCAATCGTCTCCTGGGGAGGCAAAGGCTCCTCCAATCCCAGCCCGATCATTTCCCAAGTGAAGTTGCCGCCAACATTGTTCATGCCCATGCCGAGACTAGCGTTGAAGTTGAAATCCTCGAGGGTGCCGGTCTGGGGGGATTCGCCGTTGATATGCCACCGGTCCATGTCGCGATCTCCTGTCATACCCATGGGAGCGTTGGGTATGCTCAAATTGGGTGTTGCCGTGGTCTGAGGGTTGGGGACAGCGGGCATGGACATGCTGAGTCCCTTCGGCTGGTTATTCGGGGGCACAGGGTCTTGTGTCGTTTTCAGAAGCGTTTCTACTTGTTCTACAAAGCCCAAGCGGTTAGGTGGGAGGGGACTTGGGGCAAGCATGCAGAGCACTCACTCAGTCGCTCCTCGAGCGCCTTCACGTAGCCTCGCTTGGGGCCGCTCTTTCTTCGCTGCTCATCGTAGGCGCATGAGTGTCCCAGGCGGGAGCAGGTGCTACAACTCGGTCTCATGCCATCGCACTTAAGCTTGCGCTTTCGGCAAATCATACAGGCCAAGCGCTTTGGCTTGGGGACGTTGGCATTGTCGGGAACTGAGTCCCGCGCGGGGCCGGCATCGTCGCCTTCAGCATTGGGGCTCCGAGCTCTCTTTTGGCCCGCCGTGTCGGTGCCATTCTCGGGCGAGCCCGTCATGACCGTGGCAGATTTTCGCGAGCTTCGGTCGAGGCGCGGGTTGGGGATATCTTGCTGGACCCTGGTGGGGGGGGGGCGCGTCCGGACTTAAGCAGACTAGCAGTCGGATCTAACCGGGTCAGCGTGAGGCCAGTGGCAGTGGCGATGGAATTTCGGTTTCGGCGTGGTAACAGCTGAAGGCCCACGATAGAGGAGTAGTGGGTTGTAAGAAGAAGAGGGCTACAGCGAATGCGACAAAAGCGCAAGTGGAGTGCGAGTTCAGCCCAGCCCCCAAAAGATTTCTGGGATGATGGTTTCTGAATTTACGGGGGGGGAGGGATGCCACGATGTGCTGGTTGCCTGGCGCCCATATCCTGGCGTTTATCTGTCCTGCTTGGACCTAGCCTTGGGACCTTGGAGGGGGATGCCCACAGTGTGTCTGCGGGCTGCAGGCACCGCGGATTATCAGTGCGTCCCCATGGGCTCTGAGGCCACCTCAGGGCACTTTGATAGGGCCTCCACCCACTATCCAACACCAGCAATGCACTAAAGGGCGGGCCAGCGTTTGCATTATTAATCATGAATCCCCCTTCCTTCAACCAGCAGCATGAAGTTTGTTCACCGTATCCAGTCGACATGGATTTGTCAGTTCTTGCCCAACAATAAATTATCATATCTGCGACAATTTGCACATCAAGCAAGCACAAAGGCTGTTCTCACAGCAATGTGACACTTGCTACCACCAGCCCCTACATCATGAATGCAAGGGTGCTTGTCGCGCTACCACATCACGCTTCACATTATCAATCTATGGCTGCCCTCACTGCACGTAATTAATTCGCATTCCATTCTGGATGTGCAGGCGGCCGCCCCGGCCGAGTCCCCTATGGCGGTGCGGAACAGGTCCCCAGGCTCTGATGACGACAACGGCTGAAGCTTCAGTGTCTAACGGGCCGTTTGGTGCTTGTTGGTCTAGCACTGCCACAGTCTACCAACCCACCTCTAACCAGTCTGTACCTCGAGCGGAAACGCACCCGAACAAGAATGCGACACTGGGGCCCAAACCGAACAATCCAATCATGCCGCATCGCCCGAAACGAGCTCACTCACGTCTCTATTGTTGCAGACCTGACAGATTGCCCAGTGCCCAATTTGGTAAATTAATTATTTCACGCCCAAAGCGACACTATAGGTTATGTGAAGAACCAGGTGAGGACATCAAGGCTTACCGCAGAAATTTGCTAACCATTTCGGCGCACCCACCCTGTAGTATGTTAAATGAGCCTCTGTGGGAAGAATGAGGAGGGGGGAAATAAGAATAATAACTCTCGTGGGCCGTAATTTATCGATGCTTCGCAATGCAAACAAACATACCCGTAGCGCGTATAGCTTTCGCTGTGAGAGGACGAGTCCCCCCACCACCACCCACCTTCAGCCCTACTACGGATTATTTCCAACAATGGACTGGCGTTCCACGTACTCACACATGTACGGCATTTTACGGGCACCAAAGGCGTCTGCAATCTCACTGACCTCGCCAACCCCGAAGCCCCAAGAGCCAATAAATGACCCTCCCCTCTGCTGGCGCCATCGTACCGACAATGTGAGTCGTTTCAAAGAGCCATCTCTGACGCAGCTCATGTTGCCTTCGGAGCTTGCCTATTCCGGTCATATGCCAACGTTATCAAGTCTGATAATATTTCTTACTTGACATCCAGAAAACCTCACAACGCCATCAGAGCCCCATGCAAGCCACCAAGAGTTGAATTCTATCAATTGCGACCATGACTACCTTGGCTGTTCTCTCTCGCCACAAGCGACGGTCCAAGCAGAACCCACCTCTAAATTTAGATACTCTCCCCCCGCTCCGTGATACCGCTGGCGATCACTCTGTTTCACTGCATTTCATTTAGTATCTTATTAATTGCAACGCGTCATATAGCCACGAGGGCATGGAAACCAAAAAGGAATAAGCAGCACATTCCCGCCAGGCAGCGATCTTTTATTATTATAATTTTTTTTTCAAATTCTTTTTCAAAATTTTTTATGTTTTTAAACGCTCTCATCCTCATTAAATTCAACGGTCAACGTTCGCAACATAAACAGTAGACTAGTAACAATCTCACTCGCTCGTATATCTCGGATTTTGATTCACCGTCAACGACGGACTGGTGACTGGCCCTGCTGAGCCACCTTGCCCACCGCTCGCCCGCTTCCCAGTCGGTATCGCGTTCTCCCGTCTGACGCTCACGCACTCCAGTCCACAACGGTCGACGAAGACAGAAAGTTGGC
The DNA here is from genome assembly GCA_013406985.1 of Calonectria crousiana. Taxonomy (NCBI): domain Eukaryota; kingdom Fungi; phylum Ascomycota; class Sordariomycetes; order Hypocreales; family Nectriaceae; genus Calonectria; species Calonectria crousiana. Next base: position 66,428 of record VTGD01000160.1, on the reverse strand, counting down.
CTAATGTTACCCTCCCCCACCAGCTCAAACAGGTGACCCATCTGATCAACATGATGACCGTTCCAACGCGTCGGATTCCGCACCTCCCGAAAGGCAGGCTGTAGTTCATCTTACGAGCTGGTTAGGGAGCGTAGCATCCCGTTCCACTGCACCGTGCCCGTTTATTTCCTGTCCACGTCCACTCCCACGATCCGCAAAACCCCAAGGTCGCTGTAAGCTAGGCAATACCGCGTAGGTGCCCAGGCCACTACTGGACACGACCCTGCCGTTTTGAATGTGTGCACATGTTCCCCAGTTTCGGCGTGTGAGATCTCCAAGCCAGATCCTGCCGGGGTCGCGACGATTAGCAGGGGATATCGATTTAGGGGACCAATTGGGGTGGAAAGGGTGGCTTACCTTCATCACTTCCTCCCACGATGTAGCTACCATCAAATGTGAAGCCTGTGATTAAATTGTCAGATAGCCGCTTACGCGAGGCTTCTTAAAAAGTAGGAAACGTACTGAGACTTTTGACTGGTCCAACCATTCTGGTAATAGTCCTCTGGCAGATCCAATCTGTGGTGTCCCAAAGGGAAATGATAGAATCTGATCCGCCCGTTGCCAAATACCGTCCGGTGGGTTGCAGTTCCGCTGTTAAGCATGAGGAGGTATGCCCATTGAGGGTAAACTCTTTAGCTTCCCCTCCAAAGTTCGTCTGCAGAACGGGCTCAAACTCAGGATATGATAGGATCCTGATGCGCCCCTCAGCTGTTGTCAGAAAGACTTTGTTTCCGCTCCAGCAGAAGGCAATCTGGTTTGTCTGAATAGACTGCTGGTGGGAGCTGATGGGTACAGGTTGTGTTGGCGATAAAACAAATATGGTATCCGCCTTGAAGCATTATTTAGCGAAATTTCTCCTTGAAGGCCGTATTCACGTACCTTGTTTCCGACCAGGAGCGTTTCTCCGTCTGGGGCCCAAACGAGCGTGAACGCCTCACCCAAACCCTTTACCTCGTTGAAACATGCCTTTGTTCGCACATCCCAGAACTTGACTACCCCATCGGTACTAACACTGCACAGTTCTGCATCCTTAGTAGGATTAAAGGCGACCTTTTCAATTGAGGCGGTGTGGCCCTTGAGCTCGGTCGAAAATTTGGTGTGAGGTTTCTCAGGGTTCCCTAAGGACGAGGAGAGCATGTTCAGCACTCTCTATTCAAATCGCCCAATATAGCGGCATACTCACACACTCTTAAAACCCGCTCTGCCGAGCCGGTTGCAACCAGGGTGCCCAGAGGATTCCAGGCAATGGTGCGCAGACTGTTCTCGAGTTAGTAAAGCTTGCATGTGAAGCGGAGCCGCATTCCACCTCGGAACAAATACCTGTTGGGGTTTGCGCCTCTGGAGTTGTTTGGATCGCTATAGGGCTGACTCCGGAGATTTCCAAAATAATTCGAAAACTTTTCCTTGGACAGGCTTTGCCTGGCTCGTAGCACTGGGGCCATCTGGACGGTCAGAATCCGGAAATCACGTCAATCCAAATGTAGGAGTCCTGGCTGGGCCTCGCGCTTGCGGCGGGTCTTGATGCTGCTCAGAAACGCTCACGTGCACAGTTTTTCCCCCCCAAGGGACGGGAAATGTACCTGAGTCGAGGCGAGGCGGACAGGTCTCGGATGTCACAGGGATGGCGCGGCGCAACTGTTCGCTCAGAGATGAGAACGATGTGAATAGCGGAAGCAAACGAGCCACACAGATCCATACGGCGTCCTGGCGGGTCCGAGTTGCACAGGGCAAACTTCCAAACAAGGCGGCGCCCCACCTCGTGCTCACCACAACAAGCAGGGTACCGGTTCCCGTCACGCCAACACCATGTCAAAGGCTGTTCGTCTCCCACGGCAACCGCCTTGTTGATGCCCCTCATCAACAATGAATGAACGACAAACTACACAAAGTCTTTGGGCTGTTTACAGCCGTTTGGGTCAACAAGGATGCACACTTCTTTAGAGTTCATAACATGTAAATGTTCATTTCAGCCACTTGGCTAGTCCGTAATCCGAATCATGGATGGTATATGTACAGTTTTCTACCACGACCACTTCCCAAGACCATAGTCAAAATGCATCGGGGCGACTGAAAATCCCAATGATGAGCCAATTATCAGTCGACTACTAGACCACCAGGTTTGAAGCGCAGCTTCAACCAATTCCCATCCTCTGACGGCCCATGGCCTCTCATTACATCCGACTATGGCCCCTGATGTGGCCGCCTGGGCAGCCTACTCCAACCTGTCAAACCAATCCCATAAACCTCCTTCGCCAGTGACTCCATGCGCCATGTATGAGACAAGTACCATGTTTGGAAGATGCAAAATAACCAGGCAATAACAGACGCAATAAAATCTGTCCTTCGGACAACAGGTGATTCGCGACGAGGGCGGTGTGGCGTCCCTGCAGGACGTGCTCGTCAAGATGTGACCACTGTGGGAGTATCGTATAATCCGAGATAATAGTTCGGGTCGGGCATTGTATTAATATCGTTATGGAGTGGCAGGGCTCAATCAATCCAACCGCCAAACTTTGTATCCTGATCTCGAGAGTGTTGTTTTCAGAATAAAGAGAGTCAAGATGATCATTCTGATAGCTGATCAAGCTGGTCAAGAGTCAGCTTGATGTCGGTAATGCCGAAGAGAGAAGCGTTGGTTTTAGCCCACTGGCGGGCAAGGAAGGAAGCTGCGAGTGTTAGTGACGAGTTCAAACTACCGTGTGATTCGACTTACCCTTCAAGAACTTCTTGCTAGCGTACTTCTTGAAGAAGGCTTCGTGCACGACAGGCCGAGCGAGATAGTCAACCATGAGCTGGACAACGGGCTCAACCTCATCCTCAGTGTAGCCTGCGTAGTAGGCGAGGGTCTCATCCTGAGAAAATGTTAGCTTGTTTCGTGTTGATTGATTGACGTAAACATACCCATTCACCGCGGTCGAGCATCAGACGAGCCAGGTACATGGCACCGGCTGCAACGTGGCTGGGGCGGTACGCCATGAATCGGTGGTCCAGAAGACTGATCTCCATCAGGTATTTGCCGATGGTACGAGACTGAATGTCATAGTTGTCGGCCTTCGAGACTCGGCGGAGGAAGTTCATGGGGTTGGGGTAGCTGAGGTCGTAGTTGAGGGTGCTGAGAACGAATCGTTCGGCGCTCAGGATCTCGGGCTCGGTGAATCCATCGTCGGCAATGCGCTTGAAGTTTTCCACATGGGGGGATAGGACCTCCTCGTACTTGGAGGCAATGAACATGGCGGTGATACCTACAAGCTGAAGACGGTCGAGCTGGACAACCTTTTCTGAGAGGAAGCGGTCGATGATGTTGACAGCGAGGAAGAGGGTCTCGGGGAGAAGGTGGAAACGGGTGTGCACCTCAATGAGCCAGTCAATGAGAATACCACGAGTCTTCCACTCGAGGTCGTCCTGGTGCGACATGTACTGCGGGTTGGGAATAGACTTGCACTCCAAATCACGAAGGTACTCGAAGATTTCGTTGGCATACTCGGCAACCATGAGAGGGTCCTCAAGATCCTCTGTGTCGAGGTCCTTGACTCCTGGGGGGTATTTGGTGTCGTTTTCAGATTTGGACTCGGCAGGAGCAACCTTGGCGTCTTCAGCTCGGGATTCGGAACGAACGCGCTTCTCTTCTGTTGTGCGGGCTTCCTTTCGGGCGGGCTGCTCGTTTTCGTCGGCGGGAGGCTGCTCCTTAACGGCGGCCTTTCGCTTGGGTCCACCAATAACACCAGATCCGGATCCAGGCTTCTTGATCACCTCGCTCTTCTTGGTTTCCTTGGTGTTCAGGGCGCTTCGGGAACGTGTTGTGCTCTTCTGGATGCCAGTGGGCTGGGCCGCCTTGGAGACAAGGCCAACCTTGCCCTTCTTGCCCTCGACACCATCCGTCTTTCCGAAGTTGCTCACATCGCCCAATGCGGCGCGTTTTCGTTGTGTGGCGGCTGTTGTTGTGTTGGCCGCGGCCTTCTTTGTCTGTAGGGCGCCCTTGGCAGGCATAGCGAGCTCGTCGACGTTGAGAGCGGCAGCCTTAGCTCGAGTCATACGTGTCGTACCGCTGTTCTCGTCGTTCTCGTTAGAGACGACGCGAGCACGGGCAGGTCGTCCCTGAGAATTAGGTTAGAGGCATTCAATTAGATTTAAACCGCGTCCGAAAGGCGCGTCCCATAACTTACAGGAGGCATATTGTAGTTTTAGTTGTGTTGATTAGACCCAGATGTAACCAGAGACCGCGCTAGTAGAAAAAAAAGGTCAGCCGACGCGTCGGGGGCTGGGAAGCGAAGAGCATGAAGCCAAGTTCGCGTGAAGCCATTCAAACAAGTAGTTGATAGGGCCTCTGAGACATTGGCATCTGCAAAGGAATCCATGCACCAACCTCTAGTTCAAAGATGGATGAATGGCCGACGCAACAACGCGACGGACGGTGTGCACGAAAAGATGGTGTGTGATGACTGCGTGCTAGAAGGGTCAGTAGAGGAAGACTCGTTGTGGTGAGTGTCAACCAAGGAAGTGGATGAGGAAGTGAGAGAATAAAGGTGGTAGAAAGCTCCAGGCGGAGGCGAGGTGTTTATGTTGAAGAGTGTGGTCGTGAGGGCGATGGAAGTGTTTTGAGGAGCGGAGCAGGGGAGGACGTGGAGTGGACCAGGCGCGGCTGGGTACGTACCTTTGGTGTCGCGCGGCTCGCGAAGACGGTTGCTACGTCAGGGTCGAAGCGTGATGTCCCACCTAGCGGAAGTGGATTGGACGCTGACCAAGGGCGACGTGACAAGGCTCTTCAGGACGTGTAGACACGCGAGGTGGATTCTGCAGCAGAAGAAAAAAATTGCAGTTGCCTGGTGAGGAAAAGAGAGGCGTAAGCAGAGACAGGTGCAGATCAGACGGAGTATCAGACAACGGAAAACCAAGTCCAGAGGGAACAATGCTTTGAACAGGAATGGCAGGCCAAGATGGAGTAGATCAACTGGAGGTGAGAGTTGCCAGGACCAGGACTAAATGTGGTGGAGGGGCGACGGCTGGGTGATGAGATGTGGGTTTGAATGGGCGCAAACGCGAGTGTGTCGACCTAATCTGGCGAGGCGAAGGGGACGGGAGCGGCGCGGTGTAAAAAAAAAAAGTACGTACCTCCGGATTTGCTCCACAGTCAACAGTGGCAACCGAGGGGCAACGCTGCTTCCATTGGCCCAGCCCTCGGGAGGCTTGTTGCGCGACCAGCACAGGCCATGTGGCTCGTCGCGCCCAGAACGACGTCACGAGCCACACGGGCTTTCCCACCGAAACGCGCCTGGTCTGTGGCGGTGCGGCCCTGTTGCGGCCACAGGGCCGGCTGGAAATGGACGGGGTCCGGAGCAGGGTTAACCAAGCTCCGAAGAAATTTCCATGCTTGCCAACGTCGGACGACGACGACAGGTATCGTGACAATTGGTGAGCGTTGACGTCTGCCAGCGCCCTCGACAATTGCGAGTGCCATTTATTCCGTCTCAGCGATTCTGGAAGGGTGACTGGCTGCCAAGGGGGATTTTTGTCAGCCAATGCCAGCTGGTTGACGACTGTTCGGGTTCAACGTTGACAAGAGAGCTGCATTTGCAACCGAGCGAAAATCGATTTCTCCCCCACCAAGCCTGTCCTATGCGACTGGGCGTCCGATAACAAAATCTACGGGCTTGCTATTAATTCAACAAAGACTGAAACAATGTTGCAGTCACGCATTCAATTGGCCGTGGCCCGCCATGGTGCCCTAAGACTCGCCTTCAACCGCACCACTGTTCGAACGTATGCGGCTGCTACTCCGAGCTTGAACGCCAGCGAGTCAGCAACAACTGCTTCTCCCGAGCCTAAATCTCGCCAGTCGGCCATCCTGCGAACCTACAAGCCTCGCACTCCCGGTGTGAGGCACTTGCGACGTCCAGTCAACGATCATCTGTGGAAGGGACGACCTTTTCTGCCATTGACTTTCCCCAAGAAGGGACAAGCCAAGGGTGGACGAAATGTGAGCGGTAGAATTACTGTACGACACCGAGGCGGTGGTGCAAAGAGGAGGATACGAACTGTCGACTTTATCCGCAACCGCCCTGGACCTCACCTGGTTGAACGCATTGAGTATGATCCTGGTCGAAGCGCCCACATTGCGTTTGTTACTGAGAGAGCCACTGGACGACATTCCTACATTCTTGCTGCTGATGGTCTCCGAGCTGGCGATGTAGTCCACAGCTACCGTGCTGGTGTCCCTCAGGATCTCCTCGATAGTATGGGTGGTATCATTGATCCCGGTATTCTGGCAGCCAAGACTGCTTTCCGTGGAAACTGCCTGCCTATGCACATGATCCCCGTGGGAACCACCGTGTTTGCTGTGGGCTCAGCCGCCAAGCGTGGTGCTGTGTTCTGCCGCAGTGCCGGAACCTCAGCCGTTGTGGTCAACAAAAACGAGGAAACTCGTGATGACGGTACCAGGGTTATGACGGGCAAGTACGTCGAAGTGCGACTCCAGAGCGGCGAGGTCCGCCGTGTAAGCAAAGACGCCTGCGCAACCATTGGTGTTGCCAGCAACATCCACCACCACTACCGACAGCTGGGCAAGGCTGGACGAAGCCGCTGGCTCAACATCCGTCCTACCGTCCGTGGTGTTGCCATGAACAAGGGTATGTTACCTATGGAGATGGAGTACTGGGCCAATTGAACACGTTCCTAACGCGGATTATAGTCGACCATCCCCACGGTGGTGGTAGAGGTAAATCGAAGGGTAACCGTCACCCCGTCAGCCCTTGGGGCGTGCCGGTAAGATCCACAACACAGGAGCTTTCTCTACATTGCTAACATGCACAACAGACCAAGAGCGGTTACAAGACACGACGCAAGCACAACGTCAACAAGTGGGTTGTGGTTCCTCGACCCCGCAACAACGGCAAGCGACGTGACAAGGCTTCATAAACGCGACGAGAATGACAAAGGGAGCGCACGCGGAACGCGGAAGTGCGCCAGTGCATTGTATATTATGACGCTGCATTGTACCATATGTGACATTATAGATGAAATGTGATGTACGTTGAAAAAAATGGAGCTCGGCAACTCTCCGTTCAAGCAAACCTGCGTGATCGCGTTCCTGTTGTTCAAACCACTGGTGGTAAACGACTGGCATTTTAGACTTGAACATCAGAGCTACGAATCGTTGGCTCGGATGCACGCTGGCAACCACTGCATAGTCTAACTGGAGTTTCAAGGGCCTGTCTAGCCCGAGCCTTGCATGCAACGAGCGGTATCTGGACGAATGGGAGTTACGGATTTTGTATCAGGTGCTTTTGTTACGCCTTACCTTATGCGCCAACCTTCTTCGCCTCGGTCATTGTTGTCGGGCGACGCAGTCCCACTGCTGGAAGGAATTAGGAGTCGGGGCCCTGCCCCCTCTCTCAAGACATGACAAGACAAGGGCGAGTCGAACCGAGTCGTGCTGCTCCAGGTGAAATTCGACAAGGCGAGAATGCCCCGGTACATGTTTCAGAGGAATCTACTCAACTGCATGACGCGCGCGCCACTGTTCTGGAATAGGGACACTCGGGCCCGGCGGATGTGCTGGAGACCAGTGTAGCCGCCCTCGTGAGGCTGGGAGGCAGGCAGGGCACCGTTTCCCCGTGCCGTGCCACACATGCTCTCCCCCGGTAGCGCGCGATCCAATCGGCTCCGCTAACGGGCCAAGCAAGACACGAGACGCGATCCTCCACCATGAATGACGCCGCAGAAAGGAATATCAAAGCGAACCAAAACATGCATGAGCTCTGGGCCTGGTCATGTTCAGCTGTCTGATGATTGTCTGTCCAGCTCCGAGAGGCAGCCCGCAAGTCGGTGAATCTTGCAACACTCATTTGTTGTTTTTAAGATTTGACTGGCCGCGACTGATTCACCAACGTTTCTGCAGATTGGCAACTGTCTGGTTCAACGGGTTTGAAACAGCCAAGCCAGGTCGGCGCGGAAGAACCGGGAGCTCTTGAACATCGCAGGCATACACACCGCCCTATGACAGCACAGAGACGGGCTGGGCCTGAGAGCGTCAAGTTGATAATGAAGGAGGAGAGGGAAGCGCTGCATCATGTCCTGTTGAGGTGCAAGGCATATTTTAGGCCGGTCTTGAGTTGGGCCCAAGTCTCAGGCAAGGCACTGCAACATCACGCATTATCGCACAGGGACGAAAAAAGGGCTATTTGGCGCCCCTCCAGCAGGATGGCTTGGCGTTATTTGCTAAGCCTCACTGGAACACGTAACGGGGGGCGCAAACCCGCTAAACCGGCCTCAGCGAGCGGCTGCTACTCGGCAAGGGACCCAGCGTCAACGGGAAGGGGGATGATCATCAATGGAAGGGGGCAAAGAAGGGATCTGACTGTGCGCGCGGTGGCGCTGGAGGGAGCAATGTTCTTTTTTTAAAATGGAAGGGAGAAAGGAAAGCATTGGGCATGTTTGTTCTTCCATCGCGACCTTTTTTTCTTTCTCTCTTTCAGTTTTTCTTTGTTCACCTGTTGAAACCTGCATCAGGCAATGTTTTGTGCCTGATGCGAAACAGAGAGACGTTGACACAAGGTGTGCCCCCCGAAGGATCCTTCGGCAGGTCCCCCGTATTGGAGGGTCAGTCGGATTTAAGGTTTTAGGGGGGTGTGGTACTGTGCCGCCACATCGAGTGACCCTACAAGAGGGCTGCCTTGCCTGGAAGATACCTGTAACATGGGTACCTAACAGGCCGTTGTGCATACAACCCCCATACAGCCATTCTGCAAGAAAATGACCGGATCATGTCTTGTAATACAATTAGAAAGTCAGATTTCATTGAGCGTTACGCCGTATCGCCGGGATGAGCGCGATCAGCAGTCGTAGACGTCACCCTCGCAGTGTCGATCGCGCACCGTAGCACCAAATCTCGGCACTCGGACAATGAGGAACAATTTAAGCTTGTTGGATGTATTTCGAGGGTGTGGTCGCTTTTTTTTTTCTTCTTTTCTTTCTGAACCAAGTTGAGTGCCGAAGTGCTGGCAGGATTATGGTTGCAGCTCCACCACACCCATTCGGCGTGCGCTCTTCATGCTTGGTGATGCAAGCTGACTGTAACAACCCGCTGGCCCTATGCGCATGGGATGGCTTGTCTGGGAAGAATGGAAGAAAAATAGAATCCATGTTGTCATCTCGCGCTTGGATTCACTTGACAATGTAAAAAAAAAATTATGCTTGTGCGGTCGGCCCGGAGAGCGTTCGCTCCAGCGCTACCACGCTACTAGGCACCTGGGGGGCCTAGACCATCTAATTACAGCTGCTAACATGGTCAGCTTGGCGCCGCAGCGTCAGCGGGTTGGCCTGCTTAGCTCGCCGTGTCAGAAATAACCCGCTCCGAAGGGGACCACTTGGGGCGCCAAAAGACCGTCATGGGCCGAGCTGTGGCTTTGGGGGGCGGGGGGAAGGCCTTGAGGCGCTGTGATGTAGCTCAGCTTTGCTTGCGTACGCGCTGTGTTTCTCAGGCGTCACAGTGAGGCTTGCCTCTGGCTCATCTCGTTCGAGGCCCTCCCCTCAGCTCCCAGCAGCGCGAGGCCAACCCACGCGACCAGTTCCCAGATACAGCTTGTTCGTCTTACCTCAGATTTCTAACACTGCTGCGTGCTGTGTTTCCCACCCATTCGCTGCGCCTGGGGCGGCATGTGAGAGACTGAGCCATAACACAACAAGATGGCCTGCGAGAGAGCGGGAACGGAGATATTTGTCAGACTTTATGAACACCAAAAAAAAAAAAGAGAGTTGGCAGGCATGCGGATATTGTAGTCAATCCTTTTCTCTCTCATCTCCTATGAACTCCTGTGAACACCCGGCACCCCGTTTCTTGGCGCTCAGGTCAATTGCCCTCCGCCGTCGCCGAATAATAAGTTACGGTCCATCCACTCAAAGCCCCAGGGAGCCCCCTCCCATCCCGATCGGTACATAACGCCAACCTGGAACATCCCCGGGGTGCCCCCAGGGAAGCTGCACTGCCCGCATCGAGATCTCCACCACCCATCCAGCTCTCATCGGCCGTAGCATAGTCAGATACAGCCAGCCGTGCCTCAGTTTTCCTCTTGCTCCCGCCTTCGTTAGGAGCCCCCCCCACCCCGCCCATCCTCGCTGGCCACCCAACCCACGTCTGGCGTCACTCTCCCATCGCAAGCGAAAATAAAAATTAACAAGGCTTCCGACGTCAATCACACACGCCCCGCCTGTCCCAGGATACCAACAATACCGTCCACTCCTGTCATTCTTGGCACGGCTAGCCGCCAAGGGGATACTCAATTTTAGCTTTTCTGCACAAATCCTCTCCTGACGTCTTCGAACATCTCGTGCTTCATAAACCAGTCCTTGCCCACCGCCCTCCCCGCTCTCCTCTCGTCTTTCGAGATGGCTCTATTCCCGAAAGCATACCATAAGATGGGTGACTCTGGACCAGGTATGGCTTCCCGCATCCGGGGAGCTCGAGGCGGCATCTCGATACGTCTTGCTCTATCATACGCCTCCGACTGGGCTGTTCTGCTGCTATGCGTTGCTGTGTCCGCCTTCCTCGGCCACATCGATCCCGCCAAACGACCCTTCTCTCTCGTCAACCCCGATATCTCGTGCGTCTTGCACCCCCGCTAAGGCTACCAATGCGAAAACCCCGAATGCCCAGCTAACACAATTCATCTATAGCTTCCCCTTTACCGAACATGAACTCGTTCCTACCTACCTCCTCCTCATCCTCGTGGCCGGCGTGCCCATCGTCCTGATCCCTATCGTCTGCTTGTTTCTGGTGCCCGGACCCACCGTCCCCAAGGATACTCCCAAGGCTCTCATCTGGAGACGCAAGCTCTGGGAGCTTCACATCGGTTGGTTGGGCCTCGCCCTGTCCCTCGTCGCCGCCTGGACCTTCACCGAGTCCATGAAGAATATCTTCGGAAAGCCCCGCCCCGACCTCATCGCCCGCTGCAAGCCCGACCTCAAGAACATCGACAAGTACGTCGTCGGCGGCATGGAATGGGACCAGATGCACGGCCAGCTCGTCTCCGCAGATATTTGCACTCAGACTGACCGAAGCACCATCAATGATGGTTTCCGGAGCTATCCCAGCGGCCACTCGTCGTCCGCGGCCGCTGGCCTCATCTACCTCGCTCTCTTCCTCGCCAGCAAGTTCTCCGTCACTTTTCCTTACGTTATGCCCAGCGCCGCTTCCGCCGCAGGTGCCGCGAGCCATAGTGCCTTCCCCTCACGCAGTCGCGCTGGCCTTGACCCTTACGAGCCCACTCGATCTTTCAACTCTTCGCCTTATGACAAAGGCATGGATGACGAGCTCCAGCAGAACATCAGGATTCAATCGCTTCGCAAGCAGGCCGCCGCTCCCCCGCTCTACCTGCTGGTGCTCACCGTCCTCCCCTTCGGTCTCGCTGTCTTTATCGCTTCGTCTCGTTGGTACGACTACCGCCACCACGGCTTCGACATTCTGTTTGGTTTCCTGATGGGAACTGCCACTGCCATCTACTCGTTTTTCTACTACCACCTGCCCATCCAGGTCGGAGCTGGCTGGGCCTGGGGTCCCCGCAGCGACGAGCGTGCCTTCTGGGCTGGCGTTGGCCGCCTGGGCTTTGTCGATGACGAGGACGAAGAAATGGCACGCCGAAGTGCCACCGGTCGCCAAGATGTTGGTCTCGCCGCTAACACCGAATACCCTTCCATGACGTCGGGTGTTCTTACCCAGAGACCTATGCCCGCCCATCAGCAGGAACACTATGATGACGCCCGGGAACGTCCTTCCTTTCAGGATGTAGAGCTTCAGCGAATGAGCCCTGCGATGTCAGATGAGCGGGATCATCAGCCTCATCGACCTCCTCCTCACGCATAATGATGTCGATTATGTGTATCTTTAGAGCCCGTGTGTGAGGATTTTTGCCAATTTTTGCGAATGTTTGCGGTTTTTTTTTCTGGTTTTCTTTTGAACTCTTGCGTCAGACATTGCGGACACTGGAGAAAACGAAACTGTATGTTTAGAAGGCATGCGGGTTGCGGGCTGGTAACGGTGCATTCAGGCATTCTCACAGATAGAGTTGGTTTTTTTGCATGACAAACCTGAGACGAACAATGAACGACCAATTACTTAATTGACGTGTTACAAAAAAAGTATCATCTTAAACTGAATCCGTCCTGTGTGGAGTTGGTGAAAATGTGACTTGGTTGGCATATGTCAATGGATATGCATGGGTCACAGTCGACCTTGAGTACGAATTGGGCAACACCTAAAACTAGAGTTTGGACCAGGGTCAACATTCTAGAAACAAAACATCAACTTTAAATAGAAAAAACACAATGACCAGACAAACATTCTCAAGAGAAATGAAGAAGAGAAGAATGATATCATAAAAGCAAAAGTGGGGGATTGCACCAAACGCACAAGAGATGAAACAGAAATGCGCTTCCATGTAATAGCTAAAACTCGAAGAATTCATTTGGAACTGTGGTTAGCCCAGCCTTGCCCCCCGTCTTCCCAGTAACGCCAATCCGCAGAACCGACCGAACATTATAGAAGCGTGACTTGGCAGGGCGAATATGGCTGGGGAGCCGGTGAGAAGTAGAAGCATCGTTTGGGGGATTGAGGGGAAAAGCCTGATATGCAGTCTCCCGTTGCCCTGTTTCTCCCATCTTTCGCTTCCCATACCATTTGGTATCCTCGCGGCTGCGTCTTCCTTCTGTGGGTAGCCAAGTTTCCTCCGCTTCGTGTCGTCTTATCTTGTCTTTTTTGTCTTATCTTAATTAATCTCACAACCCTCCTGTCACGGCCATCTGCCCGTCAATTCCCTCAAACTCGACCTCATCTTCGTCCTCGTCCTCCTCATCACCTATCTCCTCGCGGAACCCTGTTTCAATCTCCAGTTTTCGCAAGCGGCGTCGCATGTCGTCGCGTTTTGCGTTCTGCCAGCGAACGAGCGATGCTGAAGCATGGACTTTGAACCCGTAGACGCGAGGGATGTAGCGCTCCACGCTCTTTTGGGGAATGAGAGCAGGGTAGACCTGGAAGAGGATGTTGTGGAACGAGGTTCCAAAGTAGGCACCGTCGATTGCTGCGTGACGTGAGGACTTGGGGTTGTAAATATCTTCGCAGCGGGCACAGTAGAGCTTCACAGGCTTCAGATTAGGGATATCGGAGAGGCCCATGGGAAGCAGAGGGTGAGACTGGCACTGAACACGGGGGCACTTTCCAAACTCTGCCTTCTTATACTTGTCGAGCTAAATAAAAAAAAACACTGGGTCAGTCGTCATGTCCTCGAGATATATATATATATATATATCTATAAATAAGGGAGGGACAGGCATACCATCTTGGCCAAGCCGCGCGTCGTTACAATGTACCGAGCGTGAACCAAGCCGTAGAGATGGCGAGCCGACTTCTCGATGGTCTCGCGCATCTCATCATCGCAGTCGAGGTCGAAGACATCCGTCACAAGATCTAGAGCGTATTGGTAGTACTGCACCTCGGTGTTGAGTCCGGTGAGGTTGAAGCGATCTGTTAGGTAGTCCTCGTCGATTTCGCAAAAATACTCGTTCCCCCTCGATGAAATAAACTGCACAAATGAGAGAAACTCGCGTTAGCCCACGGCACCCTGTCAAAGTGAGACGAGGATTTGAAGAAGAAAATGTATGTATATAAATTAATACATATAATGCCGTTCCAAACTCCCCCAACTATAGCCCCGCCTTGATAGACACGGCTGCAGCTGAGGCGCCAGTGAGCATCAGGCATTCAGCGTCGGTGGCACGTTGGAGTATCCGCCATGCCAATTTTCACTCACCCAGTCTCGCCAATAGCTGGTGTAGTCGCTGTCGGACTCGCTAACATAGTCGTCCATCATGGTGGGCACGGGTGAAATGGGACGGGCAGGCGGGGAAGAAAGCGAGGAGAGAAGCTGGCAGGGAGGCTCGGAGGCGAGCGACCATGCGCAGCGAAGGCGGCGGGGGCAGCGGCGAGCGGCGGCGAGCGAGTGCTGGAGTCGCGATACGATATGCGCGTGGTTGAGTGCGGCAAAGGGCTCGACGGAAGGACTAGGCCGGACGGGCTGTGGTGCTCTGTGGTTTCTGCGGTGGGGTTGCAAGCCGCCCGAGTCTTCTTGGGAGCGACGATTAGGAATGGCCCGCCCCGATAAGGTAACGTGACACGCCAGTGAAGCCGTGCAGTACGTACCTCAGCCTCATTGACGCCTTATACCAGCTAAAAGAAGCCAAACAATTTGTTCAATTAATCAATCGTCTACACGTCATTCAACTGTCACCTGATGTTGGACATGCCTGTCATAAATCAATGTTTTTTTTTATTTACCTAGGCCGACAACACCCAGTGTCCCACTCCCTAAAAATAAATCTGTACATGTGAAACCCCTCCAGTTTGCACAGAGGTCGGGTTGCATGCCACCATTACAAGAAATAATAGTCACGTTCTCCCAGCCTTCTTTGTCGTTCTGAATCCCCAATGTCCCCAATGAATATCCACCCAAGTCTATGAAACTCGCAGTTCAAAACTCCAAGAGTACCTCCCAAATACATATCCATTCCCACCATTATGGAGCGCTAATTGTCGATGCAATGCTGCCAGCATCGCTCGGTGACTGTCTATCAGATTCTGTACCATCATCATCTCGGTTTGATAATCGCCTTGATCCATTCAATGCTCTAGCTGATGGAATTTGCAGTCGACTGCCACCTCCGTCCAGGCCTGGTTCCTGTTTGAGTGCCAGTTCGACTGTTCGCATGACCTCTTGCAACGTCTCGCCCGTCTCATCCATGGCAGCCAGGAACCTTGCAAGCTCCTTGCAAAGCTCCCAGTCACCTTCGCGCATGGCTCGGGATAGAAGACGAACTGATTGCTCAGTAGAAGATCCCAGCTCATCTAGCGTGTGTAAAACAATAAGATAACCCCCTGCCGTCTTCAGGGAGCCTCTTTGCAGTGACTCTTCAAATAGCTCCTGTGCAGGGGGAAGATACGCAAACAGCGTCTTCCATTGCCGGACCTCGGTTTTACGCGTGCATTGCAACACAATATCAAGATACTCTTTGAAAGATGACAACAACGACAAAACGCGAGGTAGGACGGCTTCTTCGGGCTTTGGTGATGTGTCCACTTCTTCATCCAAGACACGATGAAGTAAAATTTCCAGACCATGGCAAAAGTACTCCAGGTCTTGATATTGTTGAGCCAGATGGCTGGCCTCCATTGTCCGGCTTTGTTTGAGATAGTAACGCAGCACGTCAGAGAGGAAAAGATGGGTCTAGATAAAATCAGCTTAATCACAGTTTGAGAATGAATATCATTGCTTACCCGGAGCGCAAAGTGAAAGAACGAAAAGCTCACATCGCGGCGCTGCACCAGATCTGACTCGACTCCCAGGATGATGCCCTTTTCCAAGAGAACTGAAAGCGGGTAGAAATCGACAGGGACCGACACTGGAGCTGGGGGTTCTCTGCTGCTATCGCCCCCTGATGCCTCCAAAACCTCGTTGATGTCGGGCCAAGCTTTGAGCTCCATACCGTCAAATACCCAGAGCGAATCCCGCAAGGGAGGCGGCCCGTTTCGTAGGGGAGTCTCTTCCATCTGTCGGTTCGCGTTGCGCAATGGCTGATCCCGCATGCTGGCATGGTACTCGACATTCTGTGCGATGATTCGCATGTCGTACTTGAGCTGGCCTTCGTCGTTCAAGGAAGGTCGCAATACCACCAGCTTGCCGTCGACGAGAAAGATTACCGACGCCGCAGCCACGTCTTGCGATGGGTCACCATCCACGAGTTGGTTCTCGGGCAAGATCCAACTAAGACCTCGGACTCGAGCAGGAGACCTGACGATGCCATGAAATGCGATCTGACCTACTTGGGTAAGACGGACAGACCCTCCATGGGGTGTAAATATATAATGATAGAGTAAGTTTTCGTAGGTGTAGACGAGAAGAGAGTCTGCGCCAGACGTGGTCACAAGAACCACGGGCGCCGGAAGCCTTTCCACGTGAAGGACTTGAGACGGCTCCAGGGCAGTCTCGCGAGAAAATAGTCGCAATTCGTGCGATCGATTTCCCTCGACAGCAGCGACGAGGATGTGCCGATGCCAGCACATGCCACCCCTGACCTGAAACTCGTTTTCCATTTCCTCGCTGGTAAACGTCTTCCAGCGCCCGCTGTTGACGCTGTAGTGGGCCAATCCACGCCGGCCAGCAACAGCAACATATCGCCCATCAGGCGATATAACTGTTTGCCGGATAGGCCACTGGTTCAACAGGTATGTCGCGGGAATTTTTGTGGTATGCCACAAGAATGGCTCTGCAGAAATACTGGTAAGATCAGGGACATCATAGCCCCGGTATACCATGACTCCGGACGGAGTTTGAAGGACTGTCCGAAAAATGTTGGCTTCGTTGTAGAAGCCTGTTACAGCATTCCTTGCCATCTCCAGGGACCAGATTGCTTCGTGCTCGCGGCCAAGCAGCAGCACTTCGGAGCCTCCGCCAATCCAGTGTGCCGCGCCTACACCAGTAAGCCACTCCTCCCCATTGGAATGCGATGCAGATTCCTCAGAGCCAAAACTGTTGCTGCCAAGTTTTCCAAACATGCTCCAGGTTGACCATCCCTTCTCGAATCCTGCAAATAGGCAGTATCCATCTGGTGAGTAACTCAGAGTCGTGAATGAACCGGAAGATGAGACGGATACAGGTATCCTATGAGTATGGGAATGTGGGATATTGCCAGCATAATCACGAACAGTATATACCTGCACCGTACCATCACGGCAGCCAATCGCAATAAGCGAAAACCGCGCATTGATGACGGCCCTAACGGCACGAGAGCTATCGCTCTTGGGCACATGAAAGCAGTGGCCTTTGAAAAGTCGCTTGGCTTCGGGATCATCGGTTTGGCTCGCCTCCGCGCGTGGGTTATGGCGCTGGACAGCGTATGCGCGTCCGCTGCTGGTGATCCAGGTAGACAAATTCATTGGTCGGTCGTGCGTCATCTCAACAATGGACTCCTTCTTCTCAACCCATCCCATCCGGCTGATGATCTCGGTCCTTGTCTGGTTTCCTGTGCTGTCGGGCGTCCAGCGGATGCACTGAACCGCCGCCGGCTTCCGCGTCGCCACCACAAGTTCATCGTCAAGGGCCAGTGCACTTTCGATGCCAGCGTCGACCTTGATCACCATCCGGAAGCGTATGCTCACGTCGCGAACTCCGGCTCCTTCGCCCGGGCCCCACAGCAGTTGATCGGGGGGCAGGCCAGCCTGGCTACCGACGAGGCTTTGTCGTCGTCGCTGGACATTGTGGTGGTTTGAAAAGTGAGACTTGTAGGTTCGTGATTCGGCATCTGTAGCAATAGAGTATGTTATAAGATAGCCCTGGTCTGTACGGACCACGAGGATTGCGGCGTCTGGGCGGAATAGCAGGTCGACGTTCTTGCCGTACGACTCTAGGGAGGAGTCTGATCGGACCACAAGACCAAGAATTACAGTTGGCTGCATCAATCAGCATGCGAATAACCGAGATGCACATATTGTAACCCACCTTTGTCTGCCAAACTGTAATAGAAGTAGCCGTAATGGTAACAAAGATGTTCCCAGAGCGCGAGGCCTTTAGAGCCAACACAGGCTCCTTGGCAGGCAGGCTGTCCACACGCAGGTCTCCTGAATTAGGCCTGGCGATGCCGGGACCATCATCCTCGTGCTCAACAGATCGAACGGCGGGCGTTGTGGGGGTGATGGGAGTCGGCGGGGGATGGAGGTCTGCGTCGTCGATGCCGAGGCCCTGAGGCTGGTCGCTCCCTAGGGACGGCGATGCGGTCGGGTTGGATTCGGAGGGGCTCGATGTGCCATCGGTGGTGACGACGAGCCTGCAGGCCGGTGCTCGACTACTGCTGGTTGCGTAGATGCGCGGCGTGCCAATGGGCCAATACATGGCGGAGCTCACTGCGGAGGAGCACAGGCACAGGCACAGGCACAGGCAGCCTGGTCGATGCGCAGCCCTTGGAGGTGGATGTTCTGTCGGGGCGAAGGCTCAAACATGACCATGTGCGTTGGTTTGGGAGAGGTGCCTCGGGGCCATTGGCTCGGGACGTCGCTGTAGGTGAGAGGTGAGGGGAGGCTGCGCTCTGTGTCGGCCGTGTCGAGGGTCAGCTCCCCTGGGACCTGTCACCACGGGCATTCCGTCATTGGTGGAGAGCCATGTGGATTACCTAATGCGCGCCAATGTTCGCCATCGTTTAAGTCTCGAGCCAATTAGCCAGCCATCAGCTAACTAATCCTGGAATACGAACGTCAATTTCAATTTCAATCAGGTCTGTTGAATCTTCGCCACAAGCGCCAAGGGCACTGGCAGTAATGCACATTGTCTTATTCTGAAATCCCGCAGCACGTCCCATAGCACATCCCTGTATTTCGGCCTGAGCCGTTTTCTAACTCGTGCCGACCAACACTCGGCCTCGCCCTATGAGTCCGCCAGCTCAGAAACCTTGTGGTCAAACTGTAATAGCGCCGTTCCTATCCTATGGTCCATATTGTCGGATAGTTTCTTGCAGAATGCGATAGCCAACCCAAAAAAAAATATTCTCTTCTCCAAAACCAGCCACCCATGTTCTTGACTGCTGATAGAGGAGCCCCCTGCATATCAATCCCAGTTCGCGTGATCCTTCGTCTCATCCTGAAAACGCAATCATAGAGAGAAAGAGAGAGAGAAAGAAGAAAACAGAACATGGTCAGGGTATATATATCCAAAGTACACCAAATAGCCCACTCCCTTCCGCTAATGTCCAAATCGCTTTCCTCCAGACATGCATTAGCCCTGACGGCAATCCTTCCGTTCATGTCTGGTCGTCTAAATTGTAGTTTTTGGCTGGAGCAATATCTCAATCGAAAACTGACGCTATAAATACAAAAATTCATTGTTAGTTGAAAAAAATCCCTCCTAAACAGACTTCTCAACTTTCGAATCACATTCCACTTCTTCCAGGGCTCGCGTGAGTAGATTGGTTGGGTATAGCAATGCACGCGAAGTCGAGAGGCAGCAACATCGCATGAAAACTTGCCATGGCAGTATAAAAATAAAGAAGAAGAAAAGAACAAATCATGTACTCCAGGAAGGGAGGGGATCTGTAATCAACTCGCCAGGCATGTACATACTGGTTTTCGGCCAAACAAACTTGCCACTGCAAAACATCGCTGTAAAATCCGCAACATGCCGATTGCTTTATAGGCTATCACGGGCCAATCTCAACTTTAGTAGAAGCGTCCTCATCAGGGACCGTATATGACTGCTTCGCTACTATCACATCTTGGAGTACCTCTGGTTTCACTCTGTTGCTCACAGAGGATAGGCTAATATCGGAGGCTGAACTCCCATGATAGCTCGAAGAGGAACCAAGATGACAGAAGCACAGAAGGTCATCATTGTATGAGAAGTCATCGGAGTTACCTGGCGCCAGGGAAGTATCCCGGCTGCTTCTTGGTGGAACTCCTGCGGGAGGTACGAAATGTGCTGTTTCCAGGTCATTTTGGCTCTGCCTAAGCTCTTCCCTTTTCTGAGGGAGACGGCTCATGAGAAGTATAAGGCAGGCATAGGTCGACATGAAAAGAATTTCTCTGATGCAAGAAACGACCTCCCCCTTGAGCGACGTCTCATCCGCATTGTTCAGGGCCAACATGTAGATTATGGCCCGGCGCAATGCGCAGCACAGGGCCAGAACACCGACGATGCGAGGGAAGTTTGCCCTAAGCGGAAGTCAGTACAGACGAACTTCCTCGGATCGGCGGGCATTCATACGCTTAGAGGATGGATCGATAGACAAAAATCAATACCGAGAATAACACAACGAATATCGAGAAATTGCTGGTTAGAATCAGTCATTGGCACCGTCTCAGGCTGGAACACAACTCACATGGTGTGGATATGGCGATCATGAGGCGAACTAAGCACCAAACCTGAGGCCAGAAGGAGGCCAGCAGGCAGATACTCCAACTGAGACGAGCCACGATTGTTTTCCAGCATACTGCTACCGATAAGAAGCCTTTGAGTCAAAAATGATGATCATTGAGGATTTTGGTGAAGGCAACAAGTGGGCTGTCGAGGCAAGCGAGGTCAATATAGGTGATTGGAGAAGGGAAGGAATTTAAAGGTGTCTGTGATGCCCAACGAAGAATACGAGCCCGATTTTATGGAATATGATTATGCCAGAAAGGGCCGCTCGTGTATAATTGCCTAGAAATGGTCCGAAATAGTCCGCACAGGGCTCAGTTCGTGTCATTTGCACTGGCTAACGGTTACGGGCGGTTCTCGCATTCAACCACCACTCCAAAAGCCGAGGCGATGCGATGGTTGGGCATAAGACAACAGCTCTCTCCCAGATTCGCTCTAACGTAGCATCGGAGATGGTGTCGTTTGGGCCATTGAGAAGGCTCGTTGGCTATCGGGATGTCACTGGTAAGCAGCGCCTCGTGCGGAGTAGCTGATGCGAACTGCGATGCGACCCAGATGCAGCCATGTTGGTCAGATGCGAACCACACCTCCACGCGCATGGTTGGCTCTCAGCTCCCAGCTAGACAGCCTCGCCATGGCTTCGAGTTGAAAACAATGCGGCCCAGCGCCCTCGTTTCGGGCACTGGCGCATAGAAGGCAACAGGTGGCTGAGACTTGGCAAGCTGAAGGGAGGGTGCGGGCGTCGTATGGAAAAGTGCATCCAAACAGGAACCTTTGCGAACATCATCTCTTTTCCCCACCATGCATAAGAAGGGTCATGCACTCGGCATGATCAGCTGTGGGCTGCCGGGATTGCGCCATGTGTTCCGATGGCCTCAAGAGCAGAGTAGCAGGGGGTTGCCTAGCTCCTTGTCCGAGGCGACGGCAGCGATGGATGTCTATAATAGAGATGGCAGGTCCCGCTGCCACGGGAAAGTTAACAACTATTTGGATAATTGAGGCTCAAGCTTCCCCCTAAAGTTGTTGCGCAACGCGCTCCTCGAATGGCATGTCATCAATTACTGAAAAGCAAGGGAACACCCCCCCGCAGGACGAACGAGGGCGCCGCCGTGATGCCCCGGTCCAAAAGGCGCTCATCGATCTCGCCGAGATCATCCCAGCCAGCTCGAGCGCCTGGTTTATGACATCGTACATGGGCCAGCTCAACCCAGCATCTCGCCAGCCCGACTCGGTATGTTGCTTAGCATTTTAGTCCCGGGCCTGGCTTGCGCTGTCCTGTGCCACATGTCCTCATGCCCACCCGATTCTGTCATCCAACATGGTGCTGATGCTCGACGTGGATGTCAATAGGCGTTGCTGAAGTTGTTCCGCGCCGATCCGCGCCGATCCGCCCCCTCTCGCGTCTCAATTGATACACCTGGGGGCTTGTGTCGTTTTCGGGTGCTCGACAGCGTCGTTTCTTCATCGACGGCAGCTGCAGGACCCCAACCAGTCATTCATCTTTGCCGCCTGCGTGTCCGTCGGGGCTGTCGCGGGGAGCTGCACGGGGGCAAGCGCCGACTATGTCATGCTAGTGCATGTCTCGTGGGCCGTGTGCCTGGCGATGCTGGTCAGCGTCGTGGCCTTGCGGATCCACGGATGCGGGCATCCGCGGTCCGCAAGTGTCAATGGAATACGTTACAACTCCGGCTGGTTCCTCCCGGCCAACAAGTATACGTTTTGATGAGCAATGCCGCAGGGCTGTCAGCGGCTGCGGAACAAATTGAGATATCGGCTCAGTGCGGTCTTGTGAAGGTAGCGGCTGCAATGTATGTATAATTTTTATATATGTATGCTTTTCCAATCCGCACGATAGTTCGTAATCCCACTCAGACACGACACCAGTTACCGCCGCTCTTACGAATCAGAGAATTAGAGCTAATATCTCTACTATCTGCTCTGGTTACCTTTTACTCGCCCATTCAGTATGCTGGGACGTGAAAAAACGATGGGATAGCTGTACGGTTGGATGGAGTGGTAAAATTGAGCACATGAGGAATAGTCGAGAACTTGATTTTTCGTGTATCTATCATATAGGAATAATTCATAATTGATAGTCTAGGTTTATTGGGTTGAGTAATAGTAGGTACATCAAGGCTGTCAAATGAGTTTTAGTTTGATAATTGAAACAAGGTCATTCTTTCTGTTAGTGCAGCGAATGTTGTATACAATATGAAGCCATCTCCCCCAAGCTCCAATCATATCAATCACCAACCACGGGATCAGGTTTTCTACGGCGACATCATACTAAGACTAGTTTATCTTAGAGCCTCACTGCTTGAACATAATAACTACAACAAAAATAATATGAACAGAATAAAGATGTTTAATAAAATTATCAATATCCCAACCAGTGTACACATAACAGCCCCTAGGGTATTTGATCACAGCCAATTCGTAACTGATATCACATCAGCGCGGGTTCTATCTAGCTCTTGCACTATAAAAGAGCTTCTCCATGTTGAGATCCGGGGAGTTGTCATGTTCCAATTCCGGTGCCACTCTCTCCAACAAACTGTGGGACCCGCGTGCAAATGGGGCTAGATCATGCGGGGAAGCGCCCGTGCTGTTGCGGGCTTCAGCGTGAGTGATAGGGCGCGCCCAAGCCTACGCCGACGCTCTCCGCGATGCCAGTACACGGAGACAGGCCCAAGAATGGTTGGACGGCGTGCGACGGTGCACGGAAACAACTGCGTCACCGTGAGTGGTCACGAGGCCTGGCGCTGCGCAAGGTCACGAGAGGAGCAAAGTGTCCCGGATTCAGGGTAGCTTGGAGCCATGTCCGGCCACTGCGCCAAGGGTAACGCCGGCTACGTGCGGGCGGAGTCGCTCCCCGGCACCGGCATGTCGTTATCAGCGGGTCGGGGTAGCTGGCCGCGCTGGGATAAGAGAGCAGCTTCCAAACAAAACAAAGCCATCTTGCACCTTGATCACTGCAAAAAAAAAAAGAAGAAGAAAACATCTGATATCGTGCTTCACCGTCTGGAGGCGCTTCTCGCACGGCACACGTCAGTTGTGGTGTATACTCCCCCTCCTCCCTTGCCCATTTATCCAGCTGTTACCATCTCCCCTCTCCCATCATGCTGCCAATCGTGAGGGCGGCTTGGCTTCGGTCGACAATTCGTCATGGCCGACTGCTTCATACCACCTCGCGCCTCCTCAATGCTGAGGCTGCAGCGGCTGGTCAACCAGCACACCTTAGTAAGAATATAGGCGCCTCTGCCATTGAAGCAATCAATGCTCGGAGAGTCAAGGCAGGGAAGCTTGTGGCTGGGATTGCAGCAGCTTCTGATAGCGATATGTTCAAGGGATCGGTAAGTTGATGAGACATGTTTTCGACACGGCTGTTCAAAAAAGAAGCTTACACACATGTTATTTATAAGACTGCTGGGAAACCCAAATCTAAGCGATGGGATAGTATGTCTCACACCAACTCTCGTTGCATCCTGATTCGCTAACCAAAATACCAGGCCACCTGAGCCAGGAAAGCAGGGTACGAGGGCCCTGCACTCTAAAACAGGCAGCCCGCCACTTAAAGAAACCGGGTCTCATTTCTCTAGGAGGTGGTCTCCCCTCAAGCGAGGTGTTTCCCTTTGCTGAGCTCGGATTCAAGGTGCCAGTGGTGCCTCACTTTTCTGAAAAGGAAACGGCGGAATCTGGCCAGACTGTAACCATTGGCAAATATGACATTAGAGACCGCGACGGAACATATGACTTGTCCATTGGCCTGAACTACGGCCAGGCTACGGGCTCAGCGCAGATGATGCGATTTCTGACCGAGCACACCGAAATAGTCTACGACCCTCCTTATGCCGACTGGCAGGTCTGCCAAACCATTGGAAGCACAGGTGCTCTGGAGGAGGCGCTGCGCATGTTTCTCGACAAGGATCGAGGCGACTCCATCCTGACCGAGTCCTTTAGCTTTTCCACCGCCCTGGAAACCGTCACCCCCCTGGGCGTAAAGGCGTTTGGAGTCGAAATTGATGACCAAGGCCTCGTTCCCGAAGCAATGGACGAGCTCTTGACAAGCTGGGACGCCGACGCTCGCGGAGCCCGAAAGCCTCACGTCCTCTACACGGTGCCCTCGGGACAGAACCCGACGGGTGCAACTCAGGGAACGGAGCGAAGACGAGCGCTGTACCGCGTAGCCCAGAAGCATGACCTCTTCATCATCGAGGACGAGCCTTACTATTTCCTCCAGATGCAGCCCTACACCGGGCAGAACCAGGCCGGCGCGCCCCCGCCCGGCACGGTTGACGAGTTTGTCTCCTCGCTGATCCCCTCGTACCTCAGCATAGACGTGGACGGGCGCGTGATGCGCATGGACTCGTTCTCCAAGATCCTCGTGCCGGGCTCCCGCCTCGGCTGGATCACGGCCTCTGCGCAAATCGTCGAGCGCTACGTTCGCCACGCCGAGGTGGCCAGCCAGGGACCCAGCGGCTTCTCCCAGCTCATCCTGTACAAGCTCCTCGACGAGACCTGGGGCCACGAGGGATTTTTCCGCTGGCTCATGAACCTGCGGCTCGAGTACACAAAGAAGCGAGATGCCCTGCTCGCCGCCTGCGAGGAACACCTCCCCAGCGACCTCGTGAGCTGGACACCCCCGGCAGCTGGCATGTTTGTGAGTTATCCCGAGGACATGTTTTTCTTCTTCTTGTTTCTATTTAAACAACCCCCCCCACAGAGAGGTAGCTGGCTGACCAGGATTGTTCTTAGATGTGGCTTCACGTCGACCACACTAAGCATCCGCAGGCATCTGAGCGCAGCATCATGGACATTGAAGAGGAGATATTCAACTCGTGCATCGACGGCGGCGTCCTCGTCGCCAGAGGCTCGTGGTTCCTGACGGAAAAGGACAAGGCCCCTCCAGGCCTGTACTTCCGCGCCACCTACGCGGCCGCGACACCCGAGAACATGAACGAAGCCATTAGGAGATTTGGCAACGCTGTGAGGGGCAGCTTTGGAAGGAAGTAATGGATCAAATGTATAGATGGCTGGGCTTGTTTTCTTTTTTATGACGCACATGTATTCGTCACAAGAGATGGCGATTGGACAACAGCACGCATCGAGGAAATTGACATCCGCCTGTCCCAAGATATGTAGTTGGTGCAGAGTTGCGGGTCAATAAAGGGGGAATTTTTTTTATATACACAGCATTTGAAAAAAAAAAGGATTTGGAAACTGTGCCTTTGATATTGCATGGTATGAAAAAAATTAATAATAATTACATGTTGGCTTCCTTAGCCTCCCAGAAGGCTACTCGCACGCCTTGGCCCGGGGCCAACACAATGTCCGCCTTCAGAATGGGATTCCCGCCGTCAACCTCGTGCATGTAGCTGACGACCCTCTCGTACCTCTGGAACATGCGGCAGAGCACGTAGCTCATCTCGGTCAGGGCAAACTGCTGGCCGATGCAGATGCGCGGGCCCGCGTTGAAGGGGATGTAGTCGTGCGGCCTGGGGTGCCAGTGCGCCCACCGCTCGGGGCTGAAGACGTCCGGGTCCGCAAACTTATCGGAAGCGGGAGGGTACAGGTCGGCGCGCCTCTGCATGACGAGCGTCGAGTAGGCGATGGGCGTGTCCTTGAGCACGGGGAGGGGCTCCGAGCCGTCGGGCCCGCCGCCGCGGGGGAGCGTCGTGTCCTTGAGGGCCAGCCGGACGTTGAACGGGACCGCGGGGTACAGGCGGAGCGTCTCGCTCAGGATCGACTTGAGGTACGTCATGTTCTTGAGGTCCGCGTAGGTGGGCGTGCGGGCCGGGCCGACGGTGTCGAGGATCTCGTTGCGCAGCCTGGCGACGACTTCCGGGTGGCGGCCGAGCTCGTACAGAGTCCACGACAGGACGCTCGCCGTCGTGTCCCGGCCCGCGAGGAGCATGCTCATGATCTGGTCGCGGAGCACTTTGCGGTCGCGGGTGAAGCCGGCCAGGGCGTGCAGGAACGTGTAGCCGTGGTCGTCCTTGGACTTGGCCGCGAGCTCCTCGGGGCTCATGCGCAGGGCGCGCTCGATGTAAAAGTTGACAAACTGGTCAATGACACGGAGGCTACGCCACAGAGTAAATCTCGGGTACAGCGACTGCGCCTTGGACATCCGGGCAATGATGTTGTGAATGCGCTGCACCTCGTTGAAGGCCTCGGCGAACTCCTGGACCGGAGACCTGCGGGATAGTGAGTTTAGCACCATCTTGGGAATGAACAAGAATAAGTATAAGAAGAAGAAGAATGATGAAAAGGGAGGTATAAGCTGGATACTCACGTCATGGACTTGACATCGCACCCAAGAAGGAACTCGGTTGCTACATCAAGAGAGTAGCGGTAGAACAAAGCGCCAATGTCCAAAACCTTTCCGTTGACGCTCCTCATATCAACTTCTTGGTCCTCGCCGTTCAGAGGCCCTCCGTTCGCAATGGTCTTGAAGAAGGTCTGCATGTGCGATTCGAAGCAGTGCAAGTCGCTGACCCGGTCCCTGGTGAACTGAGGCCGGAGGAGCTGGCGGCTTGCATGCCACTGGGCCCCGTCGGTGGTGAATATGCTGTCGCCGAGAAAGTCCTTCCACTCCTCGTGGAACGGCTCGCCCTTGCCGTAGTCGCTGAACTGCGTGGCGAGGATGGCCTTTATGTTGGCGGGGTCAGCGGTGAAGATGATGCGCATGTTCAGGATGCGGGATTCGGAGGTCCATGAGTTGTACGGATCGAAAAACTCCCTGGGCCAGAAGTTGTGGTTTTCATGCTTGATGGTGGCGCTGATGCTCCGATATATCTGGTCGAGGCCTGAGAAGCGGTTATCAGCACGTTGTACTTGGGCGGCGCGGAGAAGGCAAGCCACCTAGCGGAACCCAGCTCTTGTAGCGTGGTCCATATTTTCCTAGACGTCTGATGCGGACGTGTTCGTCAATGCGGCATGCAATGTGCCAGACGAGGTAGGAGCCTGCAATGATGCCGAGGACAGATTGGAAGGAGAGATGGGTCAAGACAACTTCAACGAGGCCCATTGTGTGCGGCGCAGGGGGTGAAGGTGAATTGGGAGTAAACGGAAAGGCTGGGCGCGAACAATAGGTTAGAACTGGCGTAACGATATACTAGATTGATAAAACAAGTGTGATGAGGACAAGAAGCGATCTCATAGTAGATTCGGGCTCAACCTGTGGGACAAGATGCTAACCACGGGGACACAGTGAAGCGATGGCTCTGCGGGATAGGTTGTCTCTGAGGGAGGATAACTCGACAAGATAAATTCCACAAAGCTCTTCCCTCCCCGACCATTATCAGACATGGAGCGGAGACTCGGTCCAACACATTGCATCGGATGCGCATGCGCATGGCGACGCAGGGACGGGCCAACCAATGGTGCATGGTGCAAATGGGTAACACGGCGGCACATCTCACCCTGAACAAGCGGAGCCCCAGGGCGAACCGTATACCCGTTTTGGACGGCGGCGGACTGCATGCTTTTCGTGTGCGAGAGCCGAGAGAGAGAGGGGGGCACGCAGAGGGCGTCACTTTCAGATGACAGGCCCGTACGGGACGTTTGACACATTTACCGAGGCGCCAGGATGGGCTGGGGGCCAAGGAGGGCAGGGATGGGCAGAGTTGACCTGGGGTAGAGATGGTCGCATGGAGGCGGAGGAGGAGGAGGAGGAGCACGAGGAGGGGCCAAGGGGGACTTGAATTAGTCTTGTGGGTAACGAATGCACGGTGTTGAAACCGTTTCGCAGGGCCCAACTTGGCTGTTTGCCGTCAATTGGCAGCTCTGGTAGACCTGTTGTGGTTTCGAATTGCCATCTTGGACAAGCTCGCGCAGAAACCGTCGTGGGCTGATTTTTGCATCATATTGCAAGTCGGCCTGAATCTCCGGCTGTCGCATTCTGGTGTCGGAAAAAAAAACATAGTACAATGGTTGGGTAAACAAAACCAAGCAGAAAAACTAGGCTCAGCAGTTTTCGCGCTAGAATCTTGAACATGGGTGTAAGGCGGAGCACGCTGCCGTGGCCCTACGATGAGGTTTCCCTATACAGTAACTCGGCCACGAGTTTTTTTTAGCCCCAGTCTGCTCTGAACCCTTGTCTTGCCTTGCCTGGCCGTGCCTTGGTTCTCTACCTTCACTTTCGCATCACCGGACGGCTCCTGTTTTTAAATTCCTGTTCCTGAATATTTCCGCAACGAAGAGCAGGCCATCTGCTCTGCATCTGCATGCGGCGCGCATTTACCAATTGCCACCAGGTCATGCTCGTCTGCCGAGACGAGTTTTGCCCCCCGCCTTCCCGGATCCGAGACGCGGTACGTTGCCTTTCAAACACCACAATGACGCGATGCCCATACACCACCATCCGCCAACTAGCGGAATGTAGTTATACATGATTGGTGGGTGGTGCAGGCTTTGCCATCACATGCCGAGCTTGATGGTAGCATCGGGCCTCCGCGGGTCCCCGTTCTAGCATGCTCAATAGCCAAATCAACCTTTCCTCAGCTATTTTGCCTATTTGTAATTGAAATCGAGCCAGAGCGTAATGATACAATGATCAGCAAGCGATGCGGCTTCGATGTGCGCTCGAAACGATGCACCTGAAATGCTAGCCTCAACGGAATGTACCATGGCTGTCTTCAAATCCGAATTAGATCCAGTTTGCACACTCTGAACAAGCCGCGAGCACCCAGCGGCCTCTCTTTCCCTCTGGTACAAAGCAAAACATTGGTTTGACTTGTTGCGTGACCATAGAATATGCGCTATAACTAAGGCAGTGGGATTGATTACCACCTGTCAAAGGAAACTTGCAAGCAAGCATGCATATAGAATCAATAGAACCACACTAAAGTTCAGTTATTTCCAGCGAACCCCCCCTTGTCTGACGTGGCTGAAATGTTATAATGGGGTTGGCTCTTTGGCTGCGCCATGAGTTTTAGCAGTCAGCTAGCCGTGCAGTTATCCACCACCACCTTTTCATTTTGTATTCAACATATACTACCTCAGTTCATGTTCCGGGCTGGTTTCTTGAGCAGCGGGGTGTGTCAAGAACTCGCAACTCCCAGGCAGCGCAAAGGCGAGAGCAGAAAGGGAGCCGATGCATTCAAAATAATGGCCATAGCCGACAGCGGCAGCATAATTTTCGAATTCCTTGCCACTGTAAGTTAGGAATGGATCGCAATATGAATATATGTCATAGTGCAGCTAGAAATTCCTCGTGGACTACTTGATAGCACTGCTTTCTCTCCCACTACGGCATTCTGCCTGAGCAGTACTCAACTATACTGAGAATATCTGCACGCCTCTTCACGATGGCTGTGTCCTGTGGGATGTTAAATGCGGAGAAATTTGCCGCTGCAGATGCAGCATGGCCTAGCAATTGGTTCGACTCGAAGAGCAATGAACTGCTGTGGTCATTTTTTAGCCTCGCAGGCGGATGTTGTGGTTCGTTGGGTGCTCGAGGAGCTTGCCGAGACACACAAAGTTGGGCGGCGTAGCTCAGTGGGTTACACTATAACCTGCATGGCATATTACGTCACATAGCTACAAGGGTACCAGGGTGGTGAGAAACATGAATGAATTGAGTTTCAACTGTTGCAAACAAATTGGTATACCATTTTCACTTTTTGATTCATGACACAGATCTTCTTGAAGAGAAAAGACAAGAATAATTACATAGTATGTACAACATGAATATCAACCATATCAGACATGCGCACCCTCATTTTGTGTACATAATTATGGGGCGTTATAAAACATGGCGCACTCGGTTGCGTTGCCCTGGGTGCAGAAGGGCATCTGGACGGGCGAGGCGCCGACGCCACGGGCAACCATGCGCTCACGGAACTCGGCCAGACGGGGAGCGGCATCGTACTGGGATCGGTTCTGGCCAGAGGCGTCAGTTCGGCCAGACCAGAGGACCTCACCGGCAGCACTGCCACGGGGCCACAGCAGGGAGTCGAGGTTGGTGGTGTCAATGGTCTCGGTCCAGACAGCGACCTCACCGCCGAGAACGTTCTTGGCGTACTTCTCGGAGACTCCGGCGGCGGGGTCGTGCGAGTAGACGAGGCGCCAGCTCTTGGCAGGGCCGCACCAATCAGCGAAGGGGTAGAAGTCCTGGAAAGACTCGCCGTTGTCAAAGTTGAGCCACTGGCCACGGCCGCAGTCAAGGTACTATTGCATCTTGTTAGCATGCGGATCTCTGTTAGTTTGCGCGCAATTACTCACCCAGAAGTTGTAGTCGCTGTCAATGACCTTGTGGCCAGCCTCAGCAAGGGTCTTGACGGCGCCGCTACCGAGCCAGGACTGGACGATGACGTCGTCACCGATGGTCATGTTCCACTCGCTGACCATCTCTTCCCAGACCAACGGGGTCAAGCCGGCCTTGCGGACCTTGCCGTGGGTGTAGTCGATGAACTTCTGCAGGAGAGGAGTGAGGACCTTGGTGTCGTTGGACTTGATGCCGGGGTCGAGCCTGGAGTCGTTGGCGTTGAGCTCGTCACCACCGGTGTGGAAGTAGGCAGTGTAAGGAGAAATGCGAGGGAAGAGATCGGCAAAGAGCTTGTCAAGGAAGTCGAAAACATCGGTGCTGTTCAGGCGAAAAGCACCGCAGGGAGGTTCAGCGCACCACCACTGGTAAGGCTTCTCGTTGTAAGCGACAATGAGGTCCTTGTAGGCAAGCTCGACAACGCCAATGTGGCCGGGCATGTCAATCTCCATGACGACTTCAACACCGCGGGCAATGCCGTACTCATAGATGTTCTTGATGTCCTCGGGGGAGTAAGTAAGACCCTTGCGGTAGGAACCCTTCTCAGCAAGCTTGGGGAGGGCGGGAATCTCAAGAGGCCAGGACTGGGAGTCAGTGATGTGCAGGTGCAGGCGGTTCATCTTGTTCCAGGCCATAGCGTCAATGGTGCGCTGGATGTCGGAAATGTCGAACCAGGAACGGGCAACATCGAACAAGACACCTCGGTGAGGGTAGGTGGGCTTGTCGGTGATGGTAACGGGGGCGTAGGGAGTGTACCAATGAGTGCCGGAGGAGTGGGCGAAGAAGAGCTGGGAGAAGGTCTCTAGGGCATGGAGGACACCGGTAGAGGACTTGGCCGAGATAGTGACCTTACCATCGGTGGTAAGCTTGAGTGAGTAAGACTCGTCGACCTCACCGGCGAGGGGCTTGAAGACGCTGGCGGCGTCCTTCTCGGTTTGTGTGATCTGGATCGACTTGACGGAGGTGGTGGTGCCAGCCAGGCTGGGCTCAAAGTCGGAGTGGCGCTCTCGGAGCTTCCATGGGACGAAGTTCTTGGTTAAGATGGAGTCGAAGGCGCGCGAGACACCACCTTGGACGATTTGCGCGCTGCTGAAGTTGGAGCCAGTGCTGGGGGGGGCATAGCCAGAGGTATAAGAAATCTGTTCATCAAACAAAGTCTCAGCATTTTGTTGGGCAGCGTTGCAGTCGGAGGAACCAGGAGCAGTCCAGCGTACAGATTGGCCATTGTAAGTAATTGCAACGGTGTTGTCGATGAAGAGAACGCTGTCACCGGTCGAGATGTCTTGTGGCACTGGCCACACGGCCTTGACAGGCGTGAGGGCGACAACCGCCACGGCGAGGAGAGTCTTGGACCACATGGTGGGCACCAGACAGGATTAGGACAATGTAGGCTCTCGAACGGGAAAGAGGGTGTCAATTGGGGAATAGAAATGGAAATGACCAAGAACGAATGAGAGCATCCAGGAAAGTATGTCAGATCCAAAAGGCGAGCTGAGGCACGGGGAGCCCAGTTAAATAAGGCAGAGGGTGTGTTCCAGGACGGGAGAGGCTCCCTCAAGACAGCTCGGCGTAGCTAAAATTTATTGGATGGGATCCCATGCAAGGGCCCAGCCACGGGAGGCTCCTGGGGGGGGGGGAGTGCAGTTGCAGTGCTGGAGGATCCAGAGGGTGGGATCTGCGAGAGCTAGATCCTGGCGTCTGGCACCAGTGCTCAGAGCCCCAGTGTGCCAGTGCCCGAGCTTAGCGTGTTTGTGTCTGGGAGAGATGCAGTGGGACGTGTGAGATGGCGGAAAGGGAAATTGGGAGGAGGAGCAGGAAGAGACGACGTTGGACAGCAGAGGGCGGAAGGTGAGGTTGCAAGAGGTGACGTTACACGCCCGCCAACACGAAAAAACAAAACCACAGGAATAGCGATATGATCGACGAGGATATGCGCTCCTGCACCGCAACCCTCCCAAGCAAAAGGCGAGGTTGGCGCTCTGCACCTGACTGATGTCGGCAATCACTCGTTCAGGGCTGGCGACGAGGGGAAGGCACCGGTTCTGGGGCGCAGGCTGAGTGCACCGGCATAGGACCGGGATGGCGCAAGTAACGGGAAATGTCAGGATGACGGGGTCGTGCAACCAGGGAGCAAGCTTGTTTGGGAGTCTGCTCGTAGGGCTTGCCGGGCTTGAGGCAGGGAGAAAGACAGGACGAATCTCACCCGTCGTCTGGCCACGGGGAAGCTCGTGGGTCTCAGCCCTGGTGCTATAATTGTAACCTGGCGGGCTTGGGGCGGGCTGGGGGCTCACGTTGGCACCAGCCGAGTGGAGCGAGAAGTGAGACGGGGGAGAAAGAGTGGCGGCGGGCACACCTTTGGCCACAGCAAAATGCCGACGCGCTGCAGCACCAGCAGTAGTGTCGCCTGCTGGGTAGGTATTCCCCGTCGCCGTCAGGCCTGCCTGAAAAATACGGGGTGCTGTCAGCACCAACGAACGAGAACGAGAGAGGGCCGAGAACAGTGACTTGGGCGCCTGGTCGAGGCTTGTTGCATGGTGGCTTGTCTCGCTGCTGCAATGTGCTTGGTTTTGGATAGACAACTGAGGCGCTTAGTGTTGGTGTCATGGTGACTCTTGCGAGAAAGCCACTCCTCTCCGCCAAGACCGCCAACTGCAGATCACCCAACGGAAGCGCAGCCGTCCATCACAGATGATACTTGCCGAGCGTTATGAGTACCCATCAATTTGCGGATCCTCTTTTGGGCTCCTCGGCAGGGGAATCATTAGACTAAAGGCTGACGGCATGTCGAACCCTGTTTTGCATTACCCGATTCACGCAAACGGTATTACAGTTTTATGAACATCGTCGTTAACTGTGGAGACTGTCATTAACCGACATGGGTCACTTTGTGACGAAAAGAACCTGCTACCGTCAGGCAAGTTCTTTGTTTTTCTTCCGAAAGGCCGGTCAGCATTTAGGCTTGTTTGAGAGGGTCAAGAACCGCATGGTCCCTAGCTAAGCCTGTCATTTCTTTTTTCCTTTCTTACAAAGAGAGCATAAGAATAAAAAGAAGGGAGAAAAAACCGCCCGACACCTGCATCAGATGCTGGGCCTTTATCAATGTTGGCCAGCTAGCCTACAGAAGCAGGGGTTTGCCATTTTAGCCCAGCTTTGTCCGGTAAATGCGGCATACCAATGCGAGGGCACACACAGACGAGTAATTATCAGCCAACCAAGCCAGCCAAACCATACGCACCAGCATACAATCGAAACAACGACTTTTTGTTTCCTGAAGGGTCCACTGGGGTGTGATCGCCGTACAAAAAGGGGCTCCGAACAAAGTTTAAAAATCTAGACAGCATCACCAACATCACCTCCCCACTCGACAGCCAACGCCCGGAAGGAACCCCTGGAGATCCTTGACAGAGATTTCCGCGTTCCTGTTGGCTCTGTGCAGGGACTGGAAACAAGGAGAGAAAAAAACGGGCGGCTACAAATGACGAGAAATGGCCCAGATACGTCTGAGCGGGGCGTGCGCCTCAATCGGCCTCATTCCCGTCACATCACGGACTACGCAGGCATCACTTCACTGACTTAGGCGCTTTCTAGCGGGGCCCGAGTCTGGGGTTGCCAAGAGGCAGTGCTAAGCCACACAACTTGGCTTGTCTTGAGTTGGCGGAACCATCGAAGCAATCTAGTGAGCGCCCGCTTCCATAAATAATACATCACGAGGCAACTTGCCCGTTCCCATCTGCCAGCACGACTAGTTTTTGACCAGCACTGGCACCATCATTCGCGCCTGCCGCAGATTGCAATACGTGCTGTGTTAGACACTGAGTGGTGGGTGGCAGGGAGCTGACTAATGCTCGTATCGTTCTCGCGTGCTCACAGAACAAGCCACAGTCAGGCACAAGATCAAGATTGCCATGCCACAAGATTCGTCCGTCACCGAGAATCTTCTGGCTGTGCTGACCGAGGACGCAGACATTCCTCTATTTAGCCCAAAAAATGACTGTCTCGAACTCATCAAAGGCAGGGGACCCAATGCACCCTTATCTGTATGCGCTGAGCAATCGCGTTGCTCGTTTTTGCGCCCCGCGAATCACAAAGGCCGTTTGGGTCGTCGCTCAGTGGTAATCTTAGCCACTCTTTTCAATAGACTCTGTCACGTGACGCATCTGACCCATTCTTTCTCATCTCCGTGACGCAGGCAAAGCTTTACCATCTCAACTCAACCACCTCAAGGCTTGCTGCACCTTTGCTCTGTGAGACGACCCGCCATCTCGTAACTGACGGGATTGCGCAAACTTACAGAAATCACTTCAGCGAGGTTCTGCTGGACGTTTTTCTCCTCGCGACGCGAATTGCTGCGGCTCTAGAAAACGCGTCCTTGAAGCCCAAGTGTCGACGAGACTTGCGGCGAAATTTCCCGCCACCCAAGTCAACCATCTTTCGCAACCCCCCCAAACCTTTAAAATGACCATCGAAGTCCACCTAAACACCCCGCTGGCGGATGCGCTCACCGCCGCCATCCAGCCAAAGCTCGTCGAGGTCGGCTGGGGAACTGGCGGCGCTGACGACTCCGCTCTTGCCGAGTACATTATTCTCATGCTTGTCAACAACAAAACACAAGAACAGATTGCTACAGAGCTGTCTGGCGACTTGCTGGGCCTAGGACCTGACGATCCAAGCACGCAGGAGTTCTCGAAATGGCTGTTTGAGCAGATCGAGCCGCTCAACACTCAGATCAACGGAGGCGGTGACTCGATGGCTGGTGCCTCTCATGATGGCGCATCAGGCATCGACATGGACACAGATATGGGCGCTGGAGACTCGTCAGAACTCAATGCGTATGTTTTTTCTCTCTTCCTTTTCCGCGCACACGTCTAACTAACTCGTAACAGACCAACTGGCCCTCGCTCGATGCGCAACGGCAACAATCGTGGCGGTCGCGACAAGCGCATGTTCGGCCACATGAACAAGGCCATGGATCGCACCGGCGAAGGCGCCCTTCACCGTGTTCGAGGAAATGGAAGCGAGCGCATCAACACGCATGGGCGCACTCTCCCAACTGGTCCCCGAACAGGGCGAGGAGGAATGGGTCGCAACAACAGCAACAACAACAATAACCGTGCTGCCAACATCCAAGCAGGCTTGGCAGGCATGGCGGCTAACCCCCAGGCTCAGCAATGGATGATGCACGGTGGCCAGCCCGACCAGACGGGGATTTTTGCTATGCTCGAACAGCAGAACCAGATGATGTTTCAGCTATCACAACAGCTCATGGCCAACAACAATGGCCCCCAAGGTGGCTTCGGAAACCCGCGCAGGGGGGGCAAGTCCCTATTTGACCGCGTTCAGAACCCCAACCGCAGCAACTTTCGCAAAAACCAGAACCAGAACAACGGCCAGGATGGACAGCCTGCAGGCGAAGGTGAAGGTGACGATGTCGAGATGGGCGGTGCCAAGCGCGATCCTGCCAACCCTGATGACAGCGTCTGCAAATACAACTTGAGCTGCACCAACAAGGATTGCAAGTTCGCTCATCAATCACCGGCCGCACCACCAGGAGCTGCGGTTGATGTTAACGACACATGTAGTTTCGGAGCCGCGTGCAAGAATCGCAAGTGTGTCGGTCGACACCCTTCGCCTGCTGCCAGACTTGCGCACCAGGGCGAGCAGGACTGCAAGTTCTTCCCGAACTGCCACAACCCTCGCTGTCCCTTCAGGCACCCGTCGATGCCCTTGTGCAGAAACGGAGCGGACTGTACGACACCCAACTGCAAGTTCACACACGTCAAGACCAAGTGCAAGTTCAACCCGTGCCTTAACCCCACCTGCGCATTCGCGCACGAGGAAGGACAACAAGGAGGGTTCAAGGATAAAGTTTGGACTGCTTCAGGATCTGAGGAGCACGTTAGCGAGAGACGGTTTGTGGATGAGCAGGCTGGGGAGGAGCTCATCAAGCCGGACGAGGATGGAATCAAGCAGGAAACTACCCAGGATACGGAGGTTATCGGTTAAATGAAAGGAAAAGAAAGGAAAGCAAACGCAAGCAAAGTGCGAGATCAAAAGAGGAGCTGGGGTTGTTGGAGAGATACCTTGAGACACAGCCAGAGGCTGTTAACGCTATGCGCAACTGTTTTGTGACGAAGGATATGTACTACTATGGTCGATTTTATAATGTCCTTGGGGGTGGCAGAGCATGGAAGGGCGTTTTGGGAGTGGGGGATTTTGAGCTGGGCAAGACCATCAACCGTCTTGTTTTCTATCTATCTTTATACCTAGAGGCCCAAAAAACAAGAGGCCAAAGCTTGTGCGTTTCTCACACTGCGAGTTGCACAACGGGGAAAGAATGCAAGACTGGGGCACGTCGCCCTCCCCACAAACACAACTGTTCCTCCATTGCTGTGCATGTCGCTTGTTTGAGACCAAACATGCCGGCTACAAACGTCGTCCTGGGTATGTGAGAATGATTGATTATATTTTGTCAGCGTGGAGACGTCTTCAAGGATGCAGAGTGTTTATTGAACTGTCTATCATGGTGTTCAATTAGAGCTGTAGCCTTGAGTTTAGGCAAAACTGAGGCGGACAAAGAAACCGGTCTGACTAGCTACAGACAATGTTTGATAGTGCGGACAGGTTCTATATAACTAGTCCTTCTTACAGCTTATACTATGCGATACGGACGGTGACGATGAGCCAATGTAGCGTGATGAGTTGTACATACGTTAGGAAATAGAGTTTCAAGGCAGCTAGACGGTTAGCCCTATCCCGATATTAGCGCCGTGAAACAATGAGGTGTGGTAGGAATAGAGGGCTGATAATAATTTAATTAGCAGATTTCTCAAAAAGAAATTGCAAAAAAGTTGAGCAAGTAGATTTTTCGTAAATATCATGCGGTGAAAAGAGTGCGTCAAGCTTGAATGTGGCATGTCGTTCAACTGGGTCGCGTGCACGGATTATGTCGGCCCCGGATCGCGCTGCTGTTCACTGAGCGGCCCGCCGAGTTCAACCTGAGAGCTGCCCACTCGCAATCTTAGCCCGACCCTTCTGCACCCAACAGCCGTGCCATGCGCAATTGATCCCTCAGAATGGGTCGCGGGCATGCACAACTTGCAGCCATGAGTCTCCTGAGCTCTGCTGCCCCTTCCGCGACCGGTCGGCTCGTCCCCCGCCGCCTCGGCTGCTGCGCCTGGCGCCGGAGTCTTACCACTTCGACCATCGCTGCGACAGCTTCCACCACTGCTCGGCCCCGCCGTTCTGCCTGTGCTTTGGCGCATGGTCATAACCTGGCGCTCTGTGGAAGACGATTTTACGCCTCGACCCCCAACAATGCCAACATTGCCGTCGTCGGCGGTGGCTTGACTGGCCTGACGACGGCATACTACTTGGCCAAGAAGCTCCCGTCCACAGCCAACATCACCCTCTATGAAGCGAACGACCGACTTGGTGGATGGATTCGAACGGAAAGGCATTCCGTGGATGTCGATGGCAAGAAGGGATCTGTCCTATTCGAGCGTGGGCCACGATCGTTGACGTCCTTGATTGGGAACTACTGGCGCTTCGATGACCTCGTGCTCTACGACCTGGTGGGAATGCCTTCAAGCTTTGTCTTGACAAATGCTAATACCTTACTTCAATAGTGTCTGGATCTTGGTCTTTCCCCGGTTAGCCCCTGGTCTATGCCACGATATATCTACTATCCCGACCACCTAGTCCCGGTCCCACCACACATTAGCCTCTTTGATATCTTCCGCGAGCCTCTTTACCGCGAAAATATCCTTCCCCTTCTCACCCTAAGCTTTAAAAGCCTGTTTTCGTCAAATGATCCATCAAAGGTTCCCTTTGAAGACTTGTCCATTTCAGAATGGATCTACCGCATCACCAACAGCCGCGATTCCATCAACACCTTTAGTTCGTCAATGATCCACGGCATCTATGGTGGTGATATAGACAAACTAAGTGCTCGCACCGTTCTTGATCGCCTCTTCTGGGGATGGTATCTCCCAAACCCAGGGGCTGGTGCGCGCCCCATGCCTGCTGGTGAGATTGAGCTTCTCGATACCCTTGGGCAGGACAAGCAAATCCAGAAAATGGCCTCGGAGGTCAAGAGCGCCCTGCTGGACTTTGGCACAGCGGGAATGCAATCGCTGCCCGATGCTATCTCTGCTGCGCTCAAGGACCAACCCAATGTTACCATCAAGTTGAACACACCCGTCAAGTCCATTCGTCCCGTCGCGAACAAGGATAAGGTTGAGGTGAGAGGACGAGCTATGCCCAAAAATTGTGAAATTGATACTAATGGAGCTTTTCTCAGATCAACTATGAGGCAGGCCAAGGCAACCCCGGTACCTACGACAAAGTCATTTCGACTACCACAGCTCAGGTTCTCGCTCAAGCTGCCCAGGGAGCGCTTCCCAGCCTATCTAAATCCACTGCCGTAGATGTCATGACTGTGAATCTTTGGTTCCCCAAAGAGAATATCAAGCCCCCAGGAACTGGCTACCTGATTCCTCGAAATGTTCCAGCTGAAGCCAACCCCGAGCACGCCCTCGGTGTTTTCTTTGATGGCGATGTTCAGCAGCGCAGTCCCGATGAGCCCGCCGGAACCAAGCTCTTCGTCCTCATGGGCGGCCACTACTATGACCGACCCGGCGTTTCTATTCCCTCTGAGGCCGAGGCCATTGTCCAAGCTCGCACCCTTCTTGAGCGCCACCTGGACATTCCCCGTGATGCCCCCTGCTATGCTGTGTCCGGCCTTGCTAAGCAGTGTATTCCCCAGCACAACGTCGGCCACCAGGAGCGTATGCGCGAGGCACACCGCGAGCTGCATGAGACCTTCAAGGGCCGCCTGGCCGTGGCCGGAGGCTCCTACACCCGTATTGGCGCTGTCGCTGCTCTCCGTGCCGGCTACGACATTGCCACCCGCATGACCAAGCCAGACTGGCGTGACGTGACGGGTGTTGATGATCTCGCCTCTGACACGTACAACTTTGTCACCAAGCCCTTGCATGAGATCGAGGTGCGAGGTTTCAAGTCCAGAAAATAAGCCCTTTATATAGACCAGTATCGGAAACTTTCAAGAAACGAAAAGTCGGGTCGGTGAGTGCAAAGCAGGATGAGAAAAAATGAAGAATATAAAAGGGACTTTTTTTTGTTGGGAGAAGGCACTGTAGACGGAGCCATGCTGGGCTCGATTTTCTTCTTTTTGCCGATATCTACATTGTATATTATTCTGATGGTTCAACATATATTTCCATCAAATGCGGGTCTATGGGGGCATATGCGCTGGGTTCCTCTAGACCGTCCCTGAAATATTCGTGAGGGACGGGCAGGAAATACAAAGGGTTATTTTTTTGTTACATGAAAGAGAAAAAAAAATGATGAGAAAAGAGAGCCATCTTCACCAGTCCAACTCCCCATCGTAATTCTAGAAAGAAATCAATGTTTTTCATTGGAGGTATCATTAAGCTTTCAAAAAAAAAAAAAACACAACCGCCCGCGCTAGCTGGGACCGTTTCGCCGCTCACCCTTCCTTCCAAAGCGTACACACACATTGCTAAATAGTAGCTTTTCGCCTTACTCTAGAACCACGACCTGAGGACCGCCAAGCCGGCCTATGGAGACATTGGCCAATGGCCGGATGGCATCGTCAATGGCCGTGAGCATGTTGACCACACCCTTGCTGGGCTTGGCAGCAGCGCTCTTCGTGAGGCCGTGCCAGTCTTCACCCTTGCCCTCCCAGAGGGGCTTGAGCACTTGAGTGAACTCGTCTTCGGGAACAGGCTCTGGCCCCAGGGCTGAGCGCCAGATATGCCACCAAGGATCGGCACGGCGGACCTTGATACGTACTTCCAGAACCAGCTGTCGCTTCGGCTGCTGGGGGACACCACTCGGCCCTGCCAGGGTGTAGCGAATGCTCATCCAGTCGATAGTCTTCATTGAGAATTCGACCTGGCCTTGTTGCTGCGCTTGGATGCTGGCCCATGCCGTTTCGATCCTCTCGATCGCCCCCAAGGCAGGGAGAGAGGCAGGCAACCAGACCATCAGGGCTTCAATACCACCTTCGCTATTGACCAGGCTCTGCATGAGATCCACAACCCTGAGGTGGGGATTGCCCTTCTCAAGCCTGACATCAATATCGTCCTTGGAAAGATCCAGCACCACCCGCCATCGCTGCGCGGGTGCCGTACCGTTGCTTTCGGCATCCCGAGCGGGATCCGTATAGGAGAATGTTACCTCCCTCAGTGTCACCGACTCGCTTTGAATGGTTCCCCTTGCCTTGCCCATTGACTCTAAAAAGTTGACAAACCTGTCTACTGCCTTGATTCGAGTTTTCAAAATGGGTAGAATCGATTGCCCAATTCCATGGTGCATGCGAAGGCGGAACTCTCCCTTTTGAGGATTATAAGAAACATCGCGATCGACCATTCCCTTCAGGGCAGCGAATTTGGCTGGCTTGCGTACGCGGATAATGGCGTCTGAGATGCATATCAGATGGTCGGAAATGGTACCCTCAGCAGAAGCTGGGTTCTTTGCAGGAGACTGAACGCCCTTGAACTTGATGGTGACAATGTCGTTCGCCCAAGGTTGCTTCGCAGATATGTTGAACCCGGTGGCCGGCTTCACAATTGATGCGAGCTCACTGTTGTCATGACCTGTGCCAGCTTGACTGTTGGTGCCCTTGGGTGTTTCCTTTTCTATAGTATCGAAAACCATGGAGGGGAAAATGCCCGACAGAGCAATTTCGATAGACGGAAGTCGGATTTGTTGTGGGAGCGACCAATTTCTGCTTTGGCTTGGCCTGCTCTTGATATGATTTCGGTGAAGCTCCCGCATATCTACAGACTGAGCAATCATACCGGTTGAGAACAATGTCAAATTGTTCCAGAAACCGTCTGACAAGTCTGGATGGCCCTTATTTAGTGGTAGCCTGGCCCGGAATTTTGTAGCATGGATTGGAACGTTGCGATTACTGTGCATCATGTTAGCAATCTCACTCTTCGAGAAATCTGGTTGTGTTAAAAACTTACACTTCGAGAAGCCACCATTCGTCGCCATTGAGACTAAGCAATACCATGACAAACCAATTGGGACCCCAGCCTTCCCTCTGTAGCCAGATGGTTTTGGTCCATTCGCGCGTACTGACGACAGAGCGTAGCTCTTCGTTATTGAGGGGGCACTTCTGGGTGCTCCAGCCCATGGAGCCACCACGGCGATTGAGTTCGTCTTCCATGAAGCCGCACCGAACATTCTCGAGGCACTGTACGCCATCTTCCGCCGGGTTTCTTCCATTGTTGAGCTGCAGCTCATATTGATAAGTGAATTTCGAATGAGGTTTTACCGCAAAGAGACCTGTCGTAGGCTCCATCAACAGTGATGCACTGTCGTTATAGCCAATATGCATGGTCAAGGATGAGGCGGCTGGGTCAGCCTGGGACGTGCACAGGGCCATACCCGCCTCGCGATTACGAAATCGAGCAGCCGTCTGAAGCCTGCTGTGAATACTGCTCAGGATGTGATCAATATGGCGACCAACAACGGTGCGGAGAAGCTTTTCTGCTGATAGGTTTTCCACGTCTAATGGAATCTCCACGTCCTTCACCTCCTTGTTGTCACGATACCACTTTGCGGTCAGAAAGCTGGAGCCTTTTGGATTAGGCTGTCCGTTTTGTTTTCGGCCGCTGTTGACTGCAATCAAAACCCAACTCTTCGGGCCATTTAGCGGTGACCGGGAAGTCCAGTATTGGATCGCCAATGCACGGTTGAGAGGTTCAACCACCAACGTGCCAGTCCAAGCACCCCTACTTAACTGAATAGCTTGGCGCTTCAATTCGTTGAGCTTGTGGGTCAGGACAAATTCGTGGAGGAACTGGTAGCAGCCGGCCAACCCGTCCTTGCTGAGGACGTCATTTACGTAGCCCTCAAGGTAATTTTTCAGGGACTCAGGGAGTGATATTGCAGCCGGACTGAAATTAAATCGAAAATCGATGAACCAGAACTGTTTTTCGAAATCCTCATCAGCAATCGTCAGGTCGACTTCGAATTCTCCGGGCACTTTGAAAGTGACTCGACCAGAACCAATCTCGTAGTTTCGGAAGTGATAGGGAATCTTGTCAAAGTCCTCAAGATTTAGCCTTAGGGATAATAGTGTGTCGAGATCGTCTATCCACTTAATTTGCTCTTCGGGTGTCAATGGTGGCGGTTCGATGTATTGGAGCTGTCCAACAATTAGCATATGCACTCGGCATCAACCAAACGCTGCACTTACGTCTGGCATCCATGATGCTTTTCCTGTGGAGAGAACTTGCAGAGCCGTTTTCAAATCGGGGCTAGGCATGCGAGCAAACGTCAAATCTCGCTTGACGTTCACAATGTTGTCCAGAGCCGCGTCGAAAAAGATCCGTTGCTGATCAACGTGGAACTTGAGGTCGATAAGCTTGCTAACCATCTCGGATTTCCTGCTCCATTCCGTAATGACGAGGGCCTTGACCCATTTGGTGTGTAGGTCTTGAGCAAAGGTCAACAATGCTGCCTTTTTTTGGAGGTTTTCGTTTGATGAATCATCAGGGATGTTGCTCGGAAGGGTCGAGTTTCCATTGATGGCGTTTGCGGGAACCGGCATTTTTGCCAGTTCGGCGATCTTGTCTTGGAGAGCATTGTGCGAGGTTTGGGCGAGGCGAGTGAGCAAAAGCGAGAGGGGAACAAATCCCTGCGTGATGTGGATGATTTCGTCGGGTAGGTCGTTCATTCGTTGCGGTTTATCGATTTCCTGGCCTGGCTGAGATCCATTCATTCCAGGGCCGCCTCCATTGACCACAGCCCCAGCACCATCATTGGCAAGCTTTCCCTTGTCTGCTGCATTCTGCTGTCCTCCGGCGCCCGCACCGTTGACACCATTGAGCTTCGAATCTTTATCGTGACCGGTGCGCGCGCCATTCTGGCCGCCATTTTCCATATTGATAACACCCGGCATTCAAATATCCTCCCTGGGATCCAGTCGCTCCCAACGCAAACAGGCAATATCTCTGCGTCCTCCGAAAGCTTAGCGGAGCTTGCTCGTCGTGTCGCTTATCCGCTACCTCGTGTCATGGGAAGGAAGATGAAAATCCTTAGGGGCGGGCTCGGTACTGCATGACAGTTGAGATCGCCTGCACCAAGCAAACAACTGCGGCGCAGAAAATCGTGGTATAGATAATTAGCGAGAGAAAAGAAAGAAATGATGCGAGTGTCGTCGGGTCCGTTCTTTGTTTGCCACGGTCGGCTTCGCGCGGTGGTTGATTGGCCGGCGCGGTGAAAACGGCGATGTTCCGGAAGACAAAGGGGCGCGACGGTCGCAGTCGGTGTGCGGGATCGTCGAGAAACTTGCGATGATAGCTCACGTCGGTGTTGTAGAAACGAGGGCTCCGGCGACGCGACTGCGCGAACTTGATGAAAGGAGGGTGAGATGCGGGTGGTAGTGATGCGCAGGGCAACCTTTGTCGATTTTCCTGGTACCAGGCCAGTTGGGTGCAACACCGAGGGAACCAGCCGGGTCATGTGAGACGAGACTTGGCACAGACCAGCCGCGTAAACGAGGCACACCAGGTACCAGACGATTATGTCAGCATACCTGAACAGCCCAGACACTGTTTACAACTCGAGAATAAAGCTATGGCTTTGTTGACTACCATGCTTGCGTTCTGAAGCGCAAAGACAATTGGAATTTATCGGATGATGATGGCCCACTCAGTATCTTCAAGTGCACAGAGCCTCGATATTACAGTTCCTGGAATCCCTTTTTTTCGCTCTACATTACCATTTTGCAGGGGTCTGAGCAAAGCGCATCGCAAGTACATCTAATCAAACCCCAAAAAACATCGCCAAATAACTTGCCACAACCCTCCATTTTTCTCCGTCATCTGTATCTCATCATGTGTCATCTATCTCCAATGCTGTGCAATTATTGCATAGCATTATCAATGATAATTCTCTGGGTTCGATCGTGGGCGTTGCCGGACGCAGTATGAAATTAACTGGAAACAGCTGTTACCCAAATTGTTCCTCGTTGTGGTGAAACCCCAAATTCGAATATCGAGTAAATTCGACTCGCATTACTTACAACTTGTTGGGGGTGGCAGAGGTGGTAGGCCACTGGTAGCCGGCGGCGTCGCTGAACTTGTAGCCATAAGAAGCAGTGAAGTCGTCGAGGACAGCTGGGCCACGGGAACCTACAGAAATGAGTACGGTGTGCGGGAGAAACAATGATAAAAACATACCGTAGGGGTATTCCATGGGAATGATCTCCTTGTTGTCATCCAAATAGTGAAGGAGAGGAGTGAAGATTCTCCAGGAGGCGTCGA
Source organism: Calonectria crousiana (assembly GCA_013406985.1). NCBI lineage: Eukaryota > Fungi > Ascomycota > Sordariomycetes > Hypocreales > Nectriaceae > Calonectria > Calonectria crousiana. The sequence goes on along the minus strand of VTGD01000160.1, from coordinate 21,861 downwards.
GCTCATCGTCACGGACGAAGTTGGACTGGTCGCCCTTCAAGCAGTCAAGAACCAAAGACTCGTAAGCCTCAGGGATCTTGAGGTCAGAGAATCGTCGGCGGTATGTAAGATCGAGCTCGGTGACGACAGTCTGCATGCTCAGGCCGGGGAGCTTGGAGTTCATCTTGATGTAAACACTCTCATTGGGCTGGATGCGCATGACAAGTTCGTTTCGGGGAATATCCTTAAAAATGCCCGAGGTGACGTCCTTGAACTGGATTCGGATTTCGGTCTTCTGCTCGTTGAGGGCCTTGCCGGCCTTGATGATGAAAGGAACGCCATCCCAACGCTCGTTCTTGATGTAAGCAACCATAGCACAGAATGTGGGGCATCGAGACTCCTTAGGGACGGTGTCATCCTCTCGGTATGCGGGCTTAGTACCGTCCAGAGACTTGCCGTACTGACCAATGATGACGTTCTTGGGCTCGATGGCAGGGATAGCACGGAGCACGCGGACCTTCTCGTCACGAATATCCTCGGCGTTGAAGGAGATGGGTCGCTCCATAGCGAGGAGAGTCAAAACCTGGAGCAAGTGGTTCTGCATGACATCTCGGATGATACCGAACTCGTCAAAGTATCCACCTCGGCCTTCGGTACCGAAGGGCTCCTTGAAGGAAATCTGGACGTTGTCGATGTGATGACGGTTCCAAGTGGCGCCCAAGAACGAGTTACCGAAACGAAGAATCAAGATGTTCTTGACCATCTCCTTACCGAGGTAGTGGTCAATTCGGAAAAGCTCCTGCTCGTTCCAGTCGGGCTCAAGCGACTTCTGGAGCTCTCGCGAGCTAGCAAGGTCCTTACCGAACGGCTTCTCAACCTGTAATATTGTCAGCGAGATTAAGCCTATTATACGGTAATATTTCCACGCACGATGACACGGGCGACACCGTTCTTGGGGTAGCAAATCTTCTTGAGGTGCTGGGAAACAATAGTAAAGACGCTAGGGGGAAGAGCCATGTAGAAGAGACGGTGAGTCTGGGCTCGGCCCTTCTCGAGCTCCTCGAGGTGCTGGTTCAGGACAGCAAAGGACTCATCCTTGTCATACTGGCCAGAGACGTAAGTGCACAGCTTGCAGAAGTCCTCGAGTTGCTGCTCAGACTCCTTGGTGGGGGTCTTCATGTAGGACTTGATGCGTCTGAGGTACTCTTCATGATCCATCTTGGTACGGGCGTATCCAACAATACGGACATCCTGAGGGAGGAACTGGTTTCGGTACTGAGATCACAATAGTGTTAGCTGTTTGCTTCTTTTTTTTTTCCTTCCGACGTCGTTTTCGCGTTGGTAGTGGGGTGAAGCTCACCAGGCCAAAGAGCGCGGGGTACTATTGGGGCGACTGTTAGCGTTGCGCAAACCAGGGTCTCTCCAAAGAGCAAGCTCCTACCGTCTTCTTCTTGGCAAGATCACCAGAGGCTCCGAGCACGACAATGGTCGTGTTCTCCTTGAGCTCCATAGTACTAGAATTCGATACAGTCAGCGAGGGGATTCCGACAGGTCCGAGTGTCGAGGCGCACGACTCGCAGCGGCGTCGCAAAGCTCGGCGAGCAGCCAAGCATCATGGTGGGGGTGGCACGTACGCGCTGGAAGACTCCATGGTGGGCGAAGTGTTGGGGGGAGGGATGGAGGGGAAATTCGCAGCGGGCTCGGGCCGGGATGGAATATCGACCACCAGGGACGATGTAGGATGGGCGGGTGGGAGAGGCAAGTTGCTGGGCGCGAGTAGAGCAGAGCAAAAGCAGAGCTGGGAGAGATTTCGAAGGGAGAGGAGCGGCAGGATCAGGATGGTTTTATGACGAGGGTGCAGCTACTGGCCTCGAGCGACGGGGCAATGATGCAGCCCTTGCGAGCTTACCTCACTAGATACGGTAAGGCCCTGGCCAAGTCCGCAAATCCCACGCCCAGAGGCCAGCTCCTGGGACAATTTTTGGGGCTCTGGAGACGTCCCCCGCCGCTCGGTGCCCCATTTCCCGGCACGCCGCAGTCTCTCGCACCTCTTTTGTCCGTCCCTCTATCCCAGTTACGTCGTCCGTCGAGGTGGGAGATGTATCCGCTCTCCCTACAAAGTAGGTTCAACCACCACCTGTCCACGCTTCAAGTCCATCTGGCCATGCCGCCATGGCTTTCCCTATTGGGCAATATGGTGCCCATTGATGCCATGGTCCCTTGGCTTGCTACCGGCCCAAGAACGGGCCGTTTTTGAGGCGTCTCTAGCATGAACATTGTCTCTCCGGTGTGCCAGAACGTGAATCAGGCTCAACCCCGTCCAATACTTATGGTGACCGGCTTGCCCGGACTGTCACAGCTCACCGAGTGCTGGCCTCGGCGAGGGAAGGGTGAGAGGGGACTCTGGCAGCGGTGGCGACACCGAGCTGGGCGGCACATCCCAACATGGAACAGCTCTGGTCCACTCCCAGTTGCACCGGGGCGGCATTGATTATCGAGGTCCGACTTGTCCATGTCGGTATTGTCGCCGTGGTCGGCGGACTTACTCCCGTGGGACAAGCCTGCCAGCTCTGGAGCCGAGTGTGTGCTTCGGTCGCAGCCAACTGAGACTCTTAAAGCGGGATGGCGCCCAGGTGCGCAGCAATTGGGTGCAAGGGAGGAGCCTGAAGCTGGTGCCCGTCTACGAAGCAGCGTTGATGCCCCCGACGGCCTAACCACGGCCTTGGTTGATAGGCGTTGGAGCAACTGGTGTTTTGCGGCCCACTACCAACCGTATGTGCCGCTGTATGTCACACCTCCCCATTCTCAACAATCAACCAGCATGAGGAACCCGACCCTTGCTCGGTATGATTATCAAATACATAGACACACGTATTCCCTTCTGCCTTGGATTTGTAAATCTGGAGGCGGGAGAAAAAAAACCTGCTTACACCTCGGACATTCGTGTCCGGGCTTCCAAATGAGCTGTTTCACTGCGTGAAGATGTTACTTGTACCCGCACCAACCCCCTCCCCGGTGTCGGCTTTAGCTCTGAAGCCATTGGGGCGGAAAACACTCTTGGGGAAAAACACCAGATGATGCGGATCGCTGTCCAAGCTCGGAATTGTTTGTTTGCGGGAATTTCTTTCCTCAATTATGGCAGTGTACAGTCTCTCCGCCACTCCCAGGCGAGGCTGCTGGTTTTTAGCACTAAACTAAGAAGCTTTGATTCCCCATGATGATGCGATCTTGACATAGATGTAAGATGGTTACCAATCCCGCCACTATCCGACCAAGCCTCATGGACCGTGCTTACTGACAAATATTGATAAGAAACTCGGCATGATCCATTACCTCGAAGCCATTTGGATCCGAAGCCTTTCTCCTCGTGAGAAATGATGAGAACAAATGGTCAGGGTGAAAAAAAGTACTGACGCAATGCCAATTGTGGTGCGTCGCGCTGCCGTTTGATCATGGGTTTCATCTGAGTTCAGTGAATTATTCAGCAAACAATTTTGATGAATTTCCGCGGCCAAGTCCGCTCAGATACGCATATAGTTCTGACGCCCGGAGTTAGCCCGGAACAAGTCAAACCTTGCTGGAGATTGTCAATGTTGAGTGTGGGACATCTGAGGTGTGGCTTCCATGCATGGCTTGGCGTGTGGCTGATATCTCAATATAGTGCTTGTGGCTGAGAAAATTTTGCCCTACGCACGTGATTCAAGGGCACACGCTTTTTTGACGAGCATGGCGCACACCACTGTCGCATCCACCTAAACTGAGCCCCGACATCACCAACGACGCGCAACAAAAAGGGAAGTGTCTTTTCGGTAAGACGTTTTCCTCAGACTCTCACTTGTACCTTTGTTGAGAGGGCGGAAGCCACACCACAGTCACGATGCCTTCAGAAGCCGGTCACCGACGTGAGTCTCCTTGCCATCCCCCCGATAATCTGCAGCAATTTGAATTGGAGAAATCGGGAATTGTAAAACGTGCCTCGCTAACAATGCTCTCTAGTATACGTCAAGTGAGTACTCTATTTTCTCGCCATGCCGCATGCGACAAGAAGAATTTGTGATCGTCTCGGCACCGAATGGCCGTTACGAAATCGAACTCGAAATCAGCAAAGCCACGGCACGAAACCGACATCGAATATTCGCTAACAATGTGGCTTTAGGGGACGTCACCTGAGCTACCAGCGCTCTCGTAACACCACCCACTCTGGCACCAGCCTGATTAAGATTGAGGGTGTTGACGACACCAAGGCTGCCAAGTATGTCATCATGGACGACAAGTCTGAGAAGCAATCTGCTAACTCACTCTCCAGCTTCTACCTCGGAAAGAAGGTCGCTTTCGTCTACCGGGGCCAGAAGGAGATCCGCGGCACCAAGATCCGTGTCATCTGGGGCAAGGTTACCCGACCTCACGGTAAGTCGGTCTGGTCAGACTGTGAAGACGCCCACTGACCGCTTTTTTTTCAGGTAACTCCGGTGTCGTCCGCGCCAAGTTCGCTTCCCCTCTCCCTACTAAGTCTTTCGGTGCTTCCGTTCGTGTCATGCTGTACCCCTCGTCGATATAAAAAATGGTCTCGGGACGGAGTTGGTAGTGAGGGCGGTTCTCATTTGGCTGCATTGGTCGAGGCAAGGATAAAACAAATTGCCTTGCGTTGAGGCATTCAATTCAAAAGACGTCAAATCCCAACCCCGAAGGCTCTGAAGACCTGACGCCTCGGTGATGATGTTTCTACCGTGCAGCGGTTGGCGAAAATCGAACTCGACGGTAGTCCACGAGGACCAGTGATGGAGTGTGGATGGATCGAGGGCAAATTCAACAACGGCGACTAAGGTACAAGCGATTCAACGATGAATGCCAGGTTGGGGCTTTTTTACGGCAGAATCTGTCCCTGCGCGCTGGATTGTGATTTTGATTGCTTTGGGAAATTTTGAGCCATGGTCTGGTGTCTTATGATGAATCCGAATGTCTTTTGAACAACAAACCATCTTGACTGTCCAGATTGATCGCCATGCCCACGCCCGTCCAGAATGATTATTGTTTCACGGCCCCTTGCCAACCTAAATGATCCCGTATGGTCCACGTAGCTAGCTTGGCAGAGACGTGTCCCTCGATCCGCCCCAGCTCGCCTCGTGATGACGCATCAAGTGTCTGAAAATCCAATACCTCTATGATCCAATCCAAACTCCAACTTCCCGTGTCCTATCATAACAGAATCGATAATTCAAGACTCCAGCTGACACCGTGCATAGCCCTATAATAATAGGCCACCAAAATAAAATGCTGTTCATGGAAAGACAATCTTGCGTACTTTAGTTAGTTTATCGCACATATGTTTTTACTTTTGTCTATTTGTTATCATGTCCTAGTCACTCACGTGCGCCGTATTCACCCACAAGACACAACGGCACAGAAAAAAAAAGAAATATTTCAAATGGACATAAAAAGATAACGAGAAGAGAACAGTCCGGAATCCCGGAAAGTAACTATACAGCCTTGCTTCTTCTCTCCGATGTAATAAGCGCATTCATAGTTTGTTTGTATTTAACCAAACCGCTGGTCGCAGCACCATACGTCGTCAGTAATTGGTATTTATATCATCTCACCGCTTGCCGCATTCGAACAACAGCCAGGTCTAAAATCTACTCAGAGTTGGGGGTTGAGCCAGAATCAGCAACTGACGAAAGGTTTTAGTCTTCTCATGAAATTGTTCGGTTTGGCCAGCTTTACAAATCATGCTCTCAATAGCTCGTACATAGAAAACTCACCTATCTCAACATTCCAAATAGCACATGTGGCGAGCACAGCCATTAGGGAACCTGGGCAATTCTTTTCTCAGTTGTTAGAGCCGTTAAATCTCAATCATGCCCTCTATTCTCACTTGAAACCCCTCATGCGCGCCCACGTCCAATCAAGTTGATCTTGAAAAAGGACACCGCCGTTCAATTCCTTGTTCAATATTTCTCTGAGCGATTGAGGGCACCGAAAAATATTTGACAGTAGGACATTGGGATACAGAACAATTCAAGACCGCTATAACCAACGACCAATAGTATACGCCGTAGAAGTTGTCCCAAGACTCAATCCCTTCCTAGTTTAGAAAGCCTAGTCTTCCTTCCTCAGGTCCCTTGAAGTTTTTCATTTATCCCGTTCAATAGCTCATAGAATTGCACAAATCATAGCATCCTCGAGAATGCTTGCAAGTTCAAGTGTCTGTTCAGAGATAGGCCTCATATTATTATTCCGCAAAGTGTTCTCACCTAGTCCAGTGAGTAGCTACTTCAACCACAGGCCGAACTGCCCATGCCAACTACCGCCATTGACTCAAATCATCCCAGACTCTTGGTTTTGTACTTTTTTCTTCCTTTTTCATGAAAAGGGATTAGAATCATCATTTCCACGAGGCTATTTCTATCCAAGGCAAAACAAAACAAGCCAGCCTTGTTCCTATTACATATTCCCATCCCCAGAATGACCTGATTTTTTTCACACACAGTCAATGGAGGTATGAACTTTCACAGTCAATCACAAGCCTTACCGTGCATAGAACCATTTCTTTCGCTTCCGCCCTTGCAAATAGGTGGCTAGAGACCAACATTGAAGCTTTTCTAGGCTGTATCAAAACCTACACCAACTAGCAGTCTGAGCACCCTGCAATTACAGTGCGCTACATCTCAGATATATTGCATTTTGGCACATCTCTATATGATACCGCATCTCCTATCAAGATTCCCTGCTTATGAAAAATTCCCTTAATCCATCACCTGTCTGCAGGGCACTTCCTAGCAGACGCGACGAGCTGCGCACCTGCCCCAAACTCGCACCACCTGTGATAGATTTTGGCAGCATCCATGCCTCGTGAAATTGCCCAATGTTTACTTCCTGGGCACACATCAAGCTCAAACCATTTTGGGATGGATTTCATTGTGAATGATGATGTCAAAACCAGAACACAGATGATATTGGACGAAAACACGCGATCTGGTACCACAAGGTTCATCCGCTTCACAATCATTTGTCAAGATTTCAAACTACCTGCTCGCACGAACTGTGCAAGTTGAAACAGTCAAGAGAGTGGTTAATTGCATGTTGAGGCATAGGCCAAAATGGTTGATAAATGTTTGGTCACTCAAGAGTTATTTATATCACAGATGTGGCCAAACGGGGAGTGCCCGCCGGCCACAGGCGCTGTCAAATCATGCGGTTGAATAGATATCTATGGTCGTACTCCGAAAAGTTACAGCAGATGTGCTCCCTTTCTGTTTGGTTGGTGGCATTGAGGTGAAGATTATGTGGTTGCTGATACACAACACAAGGCATGAGCATTATTTACCTATGGTAATTGGCTTGAAATGATAGTTTCGGAACACCATAGCCATACCACCAATTGGGGGTCATAGATAGCCTAAGCTTTCCTGCATGGTCTGACACTGGAGCATGACGACGCCATGGTGATTCCAGTGTCGCATTGCGTCCTGTGCCCTCAACTAAACCTTCGGTAAGTTCGGCCAAATCTTACCCGGCTTTTTAGGATGATGTCCAGAAGCCCCCAGTCAAAACTTGGGGTGATGGTTTGAACGAAACGGAGGAAACTTCCAACCTTGGGCTTACGGACCAGGTCTGCCAACTCTCTCTAGATGGTTATCTTGGTCAAGGTTGCATGCAGGTGATTGCCTCGTCGAAAAGCAGGGTACAAATCCCGCGCTGCATCCCATGTCCTCGCACAGCTCGGCCTGTTTTATACTTAGGATGGATATAAGTACAGCGCACTGGCTACGCACCAATGCTACGCGGAAGGTTGAAGCTGCTGGGAGGCGAGTTAAAGACCGGATAACTCGGGGTACAGCCCTGGGAAATGCAGACGGAATCAAGCACGCCGGAGCGGCATGCAGCACGCGCCCCAAGCTCGCAACGCCCGCATCCCGGGCGGATCCTGGTCTGTGTCTCGTTGAGCGGCGGCATGTGGGATGAAAAGGAGAGCCAAGGCGAGACGGGGAGTTTGGAGAAAAATAACGTTGAAGCCGAAGTTCTCGGCAAACCGTTTATCGAGATAAGGAGCGCCACGGCAATGAAGACGGACAGTGCGAGACCATAGTGGAGGCGTCTTTATCGCACGTCTTCAGCCAAGCAAGGGTTTTCGTCTCAGGCCAGCCGCAATGAAGGCTGCCCGCCTAAATTAGGCCAGGAAGGTGGAGAGCTTTGGTGGCAGAGGGATCATAGCACGACGGATTGACAGGGAGGCTTGATGATCACCACTGCCGGGTCTCTTTTTTGCGGGCGTGACGTCCTAGAACTTTGTTCTAAAACGGGTCTTGCAAACCGGTTGGAGCCCAGAAGCCAGCCTAGTGTGAAGACGCCCAAGAGGCACTCGGGAATAGAATAGCGCTATGACATTGCGCAATGGTGATAGAGATAAGAGAGCGTGCGCACAGAGTGAGGTCGAGAGTCACCCTCCTGCTCTCCGCATACTCGGCACCACAGCTGCACATGGATGCATTGAGAGGAAGGCAGTCGCCGAGTGAGACGCTACGCAGAAACACGAAATGCAATCGCACATGTCTGCTTGGCACAAGCTCTAGCCAGGGCTAATATTGATACATAATGGATTGCGTGGGTCAAAAAGGTCGGTATGCAGTGGCCAAGGCGCTTAGATCGCTCCCGACCACATCATCGCGGCAGAGAGCACGTCCCATTCGGTAGCGCCCCCGGCTATATTGATTCCAGGCAAATAGGTGGGTTGGCGGGATAATATGTAATGCGAGAGAAGGAGTCCGCGGATCGAGCACCCCCATCTCACATCGAGAATTGGCCATCGAGAGTGGCTGAGCGGCGCACACACACAGAGGATCCCGCATCCACGGGCATACGTGAAGCATGCCCAAGATGGTGTGCGGGAGCCACCGAACACGAAGAGAGACAGGGGTGAGACCACTGATCGGCCTTTTGGGCGCAACGTCAAGATGACTCCGCGAGAGGCGAAACAGGAAATCCGCTGGCCACACCCTGGCACAGCGAGTTATGATTTGCTCCTCGGGTGAGGAGGATGCTTGACGTCTTGGGTTCCCTCAGCTCACTCTACCTCGTACCGGCCTAGTGGCCGGAGGTTTCCCATTCCCGCCCAACTTCCACTTGCCCCTGACAATAGTGAAAGTCTGCTGGCCGACCGCTTTACACGGCCTTGAGAGATGCATGTAGATGGCGCACTGTAGTTGGTCCAAAGATGGGAAGATCTGGAGAAACAGCACATCACAACGGCACCGCACCGAAAGCCCGACCTCCTTCTGCCTGCAGTTGCAAGGATGAGGGATGAATCGGCGGACGTGGCATCCAACGTTTTCGTGGCTTTTTTTTTTCTTTCCTCTAGTGGGGGGATTCGGTTGACCTCATTTTTCACATCGCTCCCTCGCTTGTCTAGTTTCCTTTCCCCTGAAATATCGCAATGCTTTAAGGAATTGACTTTGTGGTGTATTCGTATCCATCCAAGGGAGATGTGATCCTGCAGCGGTAAAACAATGGCCAGCCACTCGACGGATGTCGTGATCGACCGCAGCGATGGATTGACAGCGCTTGCGAGAGCAATGCGGAAAGGATGCACACGCTGGATCCAACATTTTTGGCTTTAGGGTTTCTTGACCGGGTCCTGATGCCATAGAGTACGAGGGGCTGCGAGGCACTTGGGGGAGCATCGTGCCTCGCTACCTCGTAAAGCCGGAACTCTCTGCTACCTCGAGCCCACACCTCCCGCCGCAGTTGCATGTCGTGGCGCTTGCTGCACCAGCGGAGCAGACGCGTCATGATCAGACGGTGTCTGCCACTACCACGCCTGAATCGGTGCCCGGAGAACGGGGGGTCTTTAGACTTTCAGCTATTGTGTCGCCGCTCTGCGCTGCTGCTCTGTCACAATCACATCCGCCGTGTCCGGTTCTCACGAGGGGTGGCTTGGGCTGTACGTATGTACATGATTCCTCTGCAATACCGAGTACGGAGTCCGGGAGTACACGCATGCCTCGCACTCGAGTCCCCATTCAACTCGAGGCCCATTGGCCATGATTGACTGATTCTGAGTCGTCGAATGCTTAACATGTGGGATGTCGGCGGATGGCGCGTTGTTGGGGGGGCTGACCGGCTGAACGAGAGCGGCCTACTTACACACGTAGCAGAATACATACATATAAACACTCTGGTACCCCGTTGCCTCAGCTGAGCCCCCCGTTTTGAAAAAGGAAAGAGGTTTGCATCGCCACTCGTTTCCGTTTCGCTCGTTCTCCTCGATTGTGCCCGAACCAGTTCACGCCGTCTTACTTCGTATCGCTCACCTAAGTACCTTGATTACTTGCACTTTCAGCATCTGCATCTGCTCTGCCCTCTCTGCCCTGTGCATCGACACACAGACGCACGATAATTGCGACGGATCCATCCACATTGCATCGGACAGTTGCACCCGGCTACAAGCACCACTATATTTCACCCGACCCGCGATTCAAATCTCCAAGGACACCCCAGTGCCTAGCGCCGTACGCCAGCCTCGAGATAACGGCTGACACCATTCTCGCCAGGCGGCACCGCAAACCCGGCCAGCGCCAGCTCCTTCAAGTCAGACAGGCCGCGTCGTCCTCTGTCGCCCGCTGTCGCGCAGCGCTTGGGACAAAGCTTCGGAGCACATCCTCCAACAGACCTGCAGGCTCATCAAGCCATTGGCCCGTCACATCGCTCAACGAGGCCACCCACGAGGGAGGGCCACTTTAGATCAGGACGAGTGCCGCAAAACCGACAGGGCTCAGAGCACAGCGCACTGGGCTGCTGGGACCGGAACCCACTTGAGCGTCTGGTAGTGACGTCAAGACACGACAAAAGAGAACATCCCAACCTCGTTTGCCCAATAACGCCCATCACTAAGAAAAAGGCCGGCCGGCAATAGCACAAAACCCAAACCATCAAGCAAGGGAAGATCCGAAGAAATAAAAATAAAATAAGGAGAATAAGACAATACGCAAGCCACTGAAGAGACAAAATTTCAAGTAGCCTCGTGAGGGAAACACCACCCGGCGATACGGAAGAAACATTCGACGGGCTCTGCGAGACATTTTACGCGAGTCCATTTCAGCAAGCTTGGGACCAAATTTCGACGTCTCAGTCACCAAGCAAGAAACAACAACGACAGGCACGCAGACAGCGCCGCCCCGAACAGGGGTTGTTTCGCGGCACCGATAAGGTGAGATTTCAGTACCTAGCCTGCTAGCGGCCTTCTTTCCTGGCCATCGCGTTGCCCGGTCGCTCACCTGCGTGGGAGCCCTGTCACCGTCTCATTGACGAATTACGTCGCCACGAGAGCATTCCCGCCAGCGCGTGGGAACGTGTACGGTTTTGCATTTCCCTTGGGATTTTGCTACATTATTCCATGAGCTTGGCTGCCGACCTCGTACACATTCAGTGTCTCCTCTACCTCTCTTCTCGTCTTATTTTTATCCATGTTTTAGAGTTACCTTTACAAAGATCTTTCTCAAACCATCCTGCCTTGGAAATCGAGCCATCCAAGACCATCCTGCGACGCACCAACCAAACCATCGAACCCACAATTCCTCTCTGCCTGCACACGCAACCATCTCGACACATCCCTGGCTCTGCCGCAGACGCCCACGAGCTGCCCCACTTCTGCTCGTTGATAGCGCTACCGAAGACCCGCAGCACGCCCGTCGGACACTGAAGGTGCTTCAGAGAGGGAAGAAAAAAAAACAGGGCCTCCAAGCCGCCGGAAGCAGCCCACCTTGCTCCTCTAGGCGTGGCTTGTCTTGGCTCTTAGTCTGGCTGCAAAGTCCAGAAAGGTCCCAACCTCTTCTCCTACTATTTTCAATCTCCACCACGAAATCTCCCATCCCAAGTCAAGCGCCTCAGTTTCCTTGCTAGTCGCCGTTTGGTGTTGCTCCCCTGGGCACCCCGTTCTCTCGTTGCACCTACCTGTCCTTGTCTGGTCCCTCATCAATCTCCATCGCAGCATAGCATCGCATCGGTCGATTGCTTCTGCGACCGGCGCCTCCACTCTGTCCCATCATTATCGCTCTCCAAATACCCTTGTCTTCGCAGGGGCCGTTGCAAGATCCTGAGCTCCACGACCCGCGACCGACTCCGTTTTCATAAAACAGCGTCCCCCCAGCACTCGCGACCATGGCGACCTCCACAGAGCAATATCGCCAACACACTCTGCCGTCATCTTCCCGCCAGGCGCCGCAGCAGTACTCGCAGCAGCAGGCACAACCACAAGACTACCAGGTGCCGCCCTTGTCGACGCATCAACGGCCCTCTCAACCACCACATCAACGCACAAAGTCGAGGACCTTGAGTTTTCACTCTCAAAAATCACACAAGAGCTCTGGCAGCAAAGACTTACACGAAACCTCTGCCGAAAAAGAAGCCAAGCGTTTGCACAGCAAAGCCGACCCAACACTCGCAATCAGTGAAGCAGAGCCTTGTATGTCGCATGCCACAATTTCTCCAGTAGTCCCGACTGACATCAGTCTTAGCCACTCTCGCCGCCATGAAAACGGAAATGGCATATGCCCCGCTGCGATCCATCCAGCACAAGGATAGCTATGGCAACGCCATCGGTCTGTCTCCCTCAACGTAATGTAGATAGAATTAACTGACCATCCAAACAGCCGACCCAGACAAGTCCAACCCGACGCGCAACAGGTGGGAACGGCCGCTCGACACAATCCGAAGCTTTGAGGCGGCCATCGATGGAGGTTACGCAAGGAAGTCCATGTACGGTGGCAATGGTGAGCACAACCGTCTCGGATGCTCCAATGACGTATTTCTAACAGTCTCAGATGGTGATTCTGTAAACAACTGGAACCGACGAAACAGCACAATCAGCAGCAATGGTCAGCCTCGCCACCCTTACGACGGTTACTACAACAATCGGCCCGTATCCTTCCGACCAGAACACACCCAGTTTGACCTAGGCCCACGACAAAGTTACTATAACGATCCACAGCAATATGCCAACAACTACAGCAATGGTCCAAACCGACAACGTGTATCTCGAACGCAAACAGACCCTCAATACCAAAGCTATGGTCGCAACCAGGGTGTTTACCCAATGCCTCACAAGGACCGATCATATGAGACAGTGACCTCAGCCGCTGGCAGCGGTAACTCAGACCAGGCCGGCTACCTGACCGATCCCACCAGCAGTGACAACAGTTCCATCGACCGCACGATGCCTGCTAAGCGACAGCCGAACGATAACCGACCAGGCCAAAGCCAGCCGCTCCAGCGTGGCTATCTCGCTCCTGGGGCAAATGGACAGGGGCGACCTCAGCCACAGCGGGCGCCAAACACTGCACCACCCATTGCGCCTGTGCAGCAACCCGCCGCACCCCAAGGAAAGCAAAAGAACACTCTGCTAAGGCGGTCGTCAACTCAGCAGCAGCAGCAGCAAGCGGCTCCAGAGAAGCGCAAGAGTTGGTTTGCTCGTCGATTCAGCAAAAATTCTTGAGCAAGCGAAAAACAGGTCCATGGCAACATTCCAGACATTCTCATATTTTGCCCCACATGTTTCATTCAGATACTTTCCTTTGTCGATACCCCTTTCTAGGTTCTGCAGGCAGAATAGCCCCTCGGCTATGCTGAGTTACGTGGGATTCACTGCAGTATGCAGGATGTTCTATCCTTTCTACCTGAACTATAACGGCCCTACTGCAGAAGGCTCAAGGGATGATGGCCAACTGGGCTGTGCTGTTTTTTTCTTTTCTGTTTTTTTTTGGCTGAAATAAGGAACTCTTTGAGCGTGTTCTCTGCGAATGCAAGGCATATGGCGGTGGCGCTGGATGGTACATATCAACATACGAGACTTGTACGAGGCGTTGACAGGTTTACTTTGTTTGGGAACGGATTGAGAACCGTCGGGGGCGAACACAGCAGATGGTGGAGATGCTCGCAGCATCCACACAAACTAATTAATTGTTCCCCGATTACATAGCATATACGAGTGGCTGTAGAGCATACTGCGGCCCGACTCAGCCGATCAGGCAGGCCTACACTGCGCACCCTGAAGATAAGAAAAATAAATGAGGCGCATCACAAAATTTGAACTGTCTTACAAATGTGGTTGGTGTGAATGTGTGAACCGTGTGTAGGACTATACAGCCTGTGTCACCACTTTTATTGATTCTTTTTATTTTCTGGCTTTCCCTTATCCAACTGGTCAGATTGATCCTCCCTCATAGCAACAATAATGTAGCTAACTAGGACCACGTTGGCCATCAGAGCTGCCAGGCCGCCAGCAAATGATGAGTTGCCTAGAATCGCGGATTAACCGGGGGTGACGCAAGCAGGTCAAGGACAAGAGGGATACCTGAGAAAATAGTGTTGACAGTGAGGAAGTAAGACCCAATGGGAACGACAATCATGGCAAGAGTAAATGCCACGAGCTTAAAGATGACATCGCTATTGAAGGTTGTGAGTTTCGAGTTCAAATGAGAGTCGCTAGGTCAGGGTGAAGATCAGAGATGGGGACAGGTCGCACTTTGGGACAGCAGGGCTGATGTTGGACTTTTCCTCGACAGTCTCATCCTTGTCGAGGATGGTCTTCTCGGAAGCAACGATACGTCGGGTAGCCATTGTGCGATTGTATGTGATTTGGGGAGATGGTTGAGCTTGATGGCTGCGATGAGGTAGGATGGCTTGTTTGCTCAGTCACTGCGATGGAGGAGTTTGGTAGCTGAGCAAGCAGAGGGACGATAGCTCACGACCCACCTGCACGTGCAGGCGTGTTATAGTGGGATACTGTTGGCACTGGGGGCCAACCAAGTGAATGGCCAAACATTGGCGCCTGCAGCTAGAGAGGGAAAATTGCGTCTCTTTCCCATTCACTGGTAAACCAGCCCAGTTGGCAATATCTAACGCATAAATAAAGTATTACGTCTTGTTGAATTTCGCTCCTGCAGCATTCGTAGCCCAAAGTACCATTAACGCGGTTTAAGTGGGCACGTGCCGACGTGTCGCCCGTTGCCCGTTGCACCTATCGCAAAAGCGCGTTCTAACGAGACGGTTCGGAAAACTCCACCGCTAGCCACCAGGGCTCCTGGTTCACGCTTCGTTGCTGACGCCCCTCGCTTCGCCTGTGCACCAAGCGCAGCCCTGTTGGCAATAAAGCATCTTTGCCTTTTTCCAGTTGGAATTTCGCATTAGCGCCATCTGGATGCCCTGGCTCACACTCTGCTCGATCCCGGTCCTCAACTTCCAGCGACCCTCATCTCCACCTCACTTTCATCTCAGATCCCTACCCCCGCCGTAAATCTCTTTTCCTCCCTATTTATTTATTTACTTTTTTCTCTTCTTCCAGCCATGGCTGCAGGCTCTTCTCCATTGCCCATACGGCACTCAAACGCCCTCCCTCGAACACCCTCAACCATCCACACAATGTTGCCGCTCGATGACGAAGACGAGCTGGGAGCTGAGACCATCCCCTGCTCTCCCGCAGCATTTCTCCGCGATCGAGAAACCACCCAACCAACACAGGTTCTATCAAAGCCGGGGCTCGCATCCTTGAGGTCATCCTCGCCCCCAAGCAGCGTCATCGAAGTTCCCGCCTCTTCGCCCTTCCAACAACCCGCCGCCAAGTCTACAAGCTTTGCAACCCGACTTGCCCCTGCAGGGACCTTCTTTCGTCCTCCTTCAAAACCACAACCAACAATGACCAAGAAACGACCGGCCATGGAGCCAATCAGCCTCATATCCGACGATGAGGAAGATGATCTCACGCCGCCTCGAGGGGACATTAAGCCGACAACGTTTAAAACACAGATTTCGGCCTTTGCATACAACCCCGAATCGGACGAACGAGACCAAAAGAACAAGCTGCGTCAGATCTTTGACGTATTTGGAGACAGAGTGCCTGCTCACAAAGCCAAAGAGGCTCTCCGAGCATGCAACAACGACCTCGAGGACACACTCGAGTGGCTTCAAAGTAACAGTGCTGCGCAAGCCCAACCTAAGCCTAAGCCAGGCAGACGCCTAATCAGCAAAGCAGCCATACAATCGGCTGCATCATCTCGATCAAGCTCCCACGCCCCGTCCAGAACCATTTCGCCTAGTCCGCAAAAGAAACCTCGGCGCCGTCTGATCCAAGGTATCCGAAAAGAACCATCGCCAATACTCATTTCAAGTCCTCCATCAAGCGATGATCCGTTGGTTATTGGCCTCGTTGACAACGACCGAGAGGATGAGTTTGAAGCCGAGTTGTCGGATGTACCATCCGAAGATGACGATGATCGAGTTTTGAACACAATAAACACCAGCACGCTCCAGGAGCTGGCTGCAATTACCGGGATGAAGGAGGCCCAGTTGGAGTGCATCATTGAGAAGCGACCATTCGAGGACCTGGCCAAGGCCAGAAAAGTCTCCTTGAATAAGAAACCTGGCGCACGAAAGTCCTCCAGAGTATGCATAGGTGACACTGTGGTGGATGCCGTCGAGGTTTTCCTGAACGCCGTTTCTGCCATTGACAATGTTGTCGCCAAGTGCGAGGCCGACGCCAAAGCCGTCAAGGCCCAGGTTGACACTTGGGATATTGATGTGTTTGGTCATGACAAGCGATCACGACAGGGCTCAGAGGATCTTCCTCCCACTCCCACCAGTATCACGGCCAGCAAATTCGTCCGACCGCCCATCTCCTGCCAGCCCAAGCTCATGGATGGACATTGCAAGATGAAGCCATTCCAACTGGTTGGTCTCAACTGGATGTCCCTCCTCTACAAGTTCAACATTGGATGTATCCTGGCGGATGAAATGGGTCTAGGCAAAACCTGTCAAGTCATTTCTCTAATGTCGCATCTTGTGGAGGATTATGAAAATAACCCCGATGGTGAGCGGCCCTGGCCGAACTTGGTTGTTGTCCCGCCCAGCACCTACAACAACTGGCTGGCCGAGTTTAAAAGGTTTGCGCCAGACGTGTCAGTTATCGGGTATCGAGGCTCTCAGTCGGAGCGAGCCGAGATCGCGTACGATATTGAGTGCAACCCAGAGGATTATCACGTTGTCCTGGCCACATATTCACAGATTGGCTCGCAAGAGGATATCGAGGCAATGAAGTCATTCAACCTCAATGCCGCCGTTTTCGACGAAGGCCACAAGATGAAAAATCCGGGAACCAAAATCTACAAGGATCTATCCAGGATTCCAGCATCTTGGAGAATGTTGCTGACTGGTATGTACTTCACCTATCAAGACTGTTCACGAAAGCTAACGCCTCCCAGGCACTCCTGTTCAAAACAACCTCCTTGAGATGACTTCTCTCCTCAACTTCATCAACCCAGCAATGTTTCAGGGCTACATGGAACAGATCAAGTACGTGTTCAGCCAAAAGGTCACCATCCGCGATGTTGGAAACGGCGCGTTTTTGTACAGCGAGCGTGTCAAGCGTGCTCGTACCATCCTTGAGCCGTTCATTCTTCAGCGCCGCAAGGATCAGGTCTTGTCAGACATGCCCCCCAAGATTTGCAATGTGGTCCACTGCGAAATGACGGAAACGCAGAGGTCTGCGTACATGGAATACGAGGAGATGTTCAAACTTGAACCATCCAAGCGAACGGTCCGAGCTACCGGCCGGCAGAACGATCAGAACAACTGCTGGATCCAACTCCGCAAAGCGGCCATCCACCCACTGTTGTTCCGCCGTCATTTCGATAACGCCAAGGTTGAAAAGATGGCCAAGATTCTCATGGACAACGTTTCCCAGTCGGAGCTCCACCAACCTGATATCAAGCACTTGATTCAGGAGCTGAAGAATGCATCTGACTTTGAGCTACACCTCTGGTGCCGAGATTATCCTCGTTACCTCAAGAACTTTGATATTCCACCCGACATGGAAATGGACAGCGGCAAGGTCAAGAAGCTTTTGGAGTTGGTTGACGAATATCAAAAGAACGGCGACAGGGTGCTGGTCTTCAGCAAGTTCTCACGAGTAATCGAGATGCTTCAGGAGGTCCTTGCCCTACGAGACATCCAGCATCGAGTCCTTATGGGATCCACTAATGTTTCCGAACGCCAGACTCTGATTGACGAATTCAACAAGGACTCGGAGATTCCCGTCTTTCTCCTGACAACCGGGGCGGGTGGAACAGGTATCAACCTAACTGCCGCCAACAAGGTCATCATCTTTGACCAGTCGGACAACCCACAAGACGACATCCAGGCTGAGAACCGCGCGCACCGTCTCGGACAGAAGCGTGACGTTGAAATTATCAGGCTCATCTCAAAGAGCACCGTGGAGGAGCTCATCTACAAGGCCTGTCAGAAGAAGATTGAGCTCGCCAAGAAGGTGACGGGCGAGATTGAGGAGGATGCCAACGAGGTGGCACAGAACCTCGAGACTGAGGTGCGCAAAATGCTGATGAAGGAGGGGATGACGCCGCCATAGGAAGGCACGTCAGGTCCTGCTCTTAGTTGGCAGCTGTGAGGAATGTGCGTGTCATGCGTTTTTTGCAGCCTTTTTTTCCTTGTTTCATGGCACGGCGTTGGTATGTTTCATTTAAGACATTACATCCATTGGGGATGAATAATCATGATGAGGACTCGTTTATAGGCGATACAACTAGAGGCAGTGTGCCCTCGGCAGAGCAGGAAGCTCTCATGGCATAAAGTCGTTTGTGTTATGAATGCATGTAAAGAAAGAAGAGAGGACAAAAAGGTGTGGGCAACATGGGTTAGAATAGACGGCGTATTTGGGCGATTGACCAGGCCTCTGGAAAATAGGAACAGGCAATACAAATATGCTAAAATACATGAACAGTCGTTTTCGGCTACAAACATTGGTTTTCTTTTTTTTTTTTTTCCTTTTTTCTTTATTGTTGGTCCTGCTGCTGGCCGTAGTGGCTAGATACGAGTTGTTTACTTGGGGGAAATGAGTGATACGAGACCACATGCAGCTCCGCGCGCACGCAATGCGACTCCGCGGTCTCGGGACACGGAAGGTCTCGATGTGATTCCCAATCTCGTTTCGGAGCTGAGTCTTCCTTCTTCGACGTCATATCTCTTCTTTGCGTCTTCCCGCTCCCCTGGTCGGCTATCAGACTGACTTTGACGCGTCGCTTAGCGTGAGAGGCAGGGTCCAACCTGTGGGTGTGGATCATCCGGGATTGCTGCGCGTACTTGCGTCTGAACATGGGGGGGAGAAGACCCCCCCCTTTCCAAAATAAAAATAAAAATAAAACAACACAACAAATCACTTTGGGGCACGCCTTTTCTGAACCAAATCACGAAATCCAAAGTTCAACGTGCAAGTTTATGGATTTCTCCCTTATTCTCCCTCTGTGTACATAATATACAGATATATATTTTATGAGATAATGGATTTTGATGGGTTGGGGGGGG